>MEJB01000006.1:4607507-4668572 GCA_001752375.1 Rhazya stricta
AAGGCTAAAACTACACTAAAGCAGACTGTTAATAAGGAGGACTCTGTCAGAGCTACTAGTGCTGCCAACTGTGATTAGTAATGCCAACCATAATTAGGAACACATTGGCCTCTCCCATTCCAAAGAATATGCTTCATTTCAGTACAAATCATCTCTTCATTTCTGCTTCAGTATCAACCAGATTAACGACCTGTACTGCTTACGCAATATATACTTGTGGTGCCAAGTCAGCATCCTATGTGGATTGAGCAAAGAAAGTTGTCAGCAGGTGGTYGTGGGGYAGGTGAAGGGAGGCTGCTCTGCCTTTTGCTTTTGTGTTACTACCACCTTCATTACRATCTTTGCTTTTCAATTGCTTTGAAACATTCTTTTTCAACATTCTTCTCTGCTTTTCATTTCTACATTGCACCATTCATCATTTCTCAAGAACAGCAGCARCCCTAAATAWCTTTCTTCCTACTTCTTTCTCTTTTTCTCCTCCGCGAAAACGAGTAAAGTTTAGCATTCTCRTTTCAGCTTCCTTCTGYATTCAATGATCATATAGGATCAGAACAATGGTAAGCTTCTCCTTGACTGCAGGTTCATCCATGCKAAATTTCAATRTRTTTCTTCATCCTGAAGGTGTCTCTTATGTGGTTTTCTCATTTTTGAATCATGCAGGGAACTCCTGTAAACATTATAGTTGGATCCCATGTCTGGACTGAGGATCCTGAAGTTGCCTGGATTGATGGAGAAGTCATTGATATCAAAGGCACAGATGCCACCATAGTCACAACGAATGGGAAGACTGTAAGCTACTCTTATCCCCTGCCATATCTAAGTAGTTCTACTTTATGATCAAACTGATGTATTGCTGACAAAAAATCAATGCGAGAAACTTGCAATTATAAATAAATATGAGCGGAACAATAAAAGGTGTTAGAAATCAATATGACAATTCAATATAAGAATCTCCGAGTATCGAAAATAGTATACGAGAATAAAGTGGGATGCATCCATATGAGTATTGATTTAAGGACGTTCGGCTCTTTAGGTAGGAGAAACTATTATTACCTCTCCAAAATAACCGTGATCAGCACTCCAATTCCATTTTCTAATCTGAAAATTTCAGAGACATCTAGCCGGGAGGTTTCTGGATTTGGAAGAAACTCAAATTTCTTGAAAACTAGCAAAAGATTATAAAAGCTGATTATTGCAGCCTTCTCATTGCAGATAGTTGCAGCTATTTCAAGCATATATCCGAAGGACACAGAAGCACCACCTGCCGGAGTCGATGACATGACAAAATTAGCTTACCTCCATGAGCCAGGAGTCCTCTGCAACCTTGAATCTCGATATGCTCTGAATGAGATATATGTAAGAAGCCGAATCAGTATTGATATAACAGTTAATTCTTCAATGAAATCCTAAATTTAATGTCAATCCTAAATTGAGCAGACTTACACGGGGAATATTCTAATAGCCGTGAATCCTTTTCGAAGACTACCACATCTGTATGATACCAACATGATGCAGCAATACAAAGGAGCTGCTTTTGGAGAGCTAAGTCCACATCTTTTTGCAATTGCAGACACTTGTTACAGGTATACTACACTTCAGCATATTCCTTTCCCCAAAAAGGTTGCAAACAGACTACATTCATGTTCTGACTAATCAAACTCACATTCACCAGGGCAATGATAAATGAAAACGGGAGCCAGTCTATCTTGGTGAGCGGAGAGAGTGGTGCTGGCAAAACTGAGACAACGAAAATGCTTATGAGATATCTTGCCTTCATGGGTGGTAGATCTGGAAGTGAAGGAAGGACAGTAGAACAACAAGTTTTAGAAGTAAGTATAATTCTAGTTATCAGTTTTAGCAGTACAAGGATTCAGTACACCTTATACTTCTACTTATTCAGTCCAATCCAGTTCTTGAAGCATTTGGGAATGCTAAGACAGTGAAGAACAATAATTCCAGGTAAAGCAGCAAAATGATCACCATATTCCTTCTTCCTTTCTCCAACTTCTTTCTTCCATTTTGCTGTTGAGGGACTTACAAGAAATTTGCGTGACTGAGTGGTTGTACCAGTCGTTTTGGAAAATTTGTAGAAATCCAATTCGATAAACATGGCAAGATTTCGGGGGCTGCAGTTCGAACGTATCTGCTTGAAAGATCACGAGTTTGCCAAGTCTCTGACCCCGAGAGGAATTACCATTGTTTTTATATGCTTTGTTCGGCACCTTCTGAGGTGATATTCACAGATTCTAATTAAGATCAAACTCAGTACAAATCCTATATACTTGGGAACCAGCTGATTATTCAATTTTCTCACAGGATGTGAAGAAATTCAAACTCGGAGATCCAAGAACGTTTCATTACTTGAATCAAACAAACTGTTACGAAGTAGCAAATGTAGATGATGCGAGAGAGTATCTAGAAACCAGAAATGCCATGGATGTTGTTGGAATAAGCCAGGATGAGCAGGTCGATGTTTGCCTGTCTAAATAGATAAACACAAAGCAAACACCAGGAAATGGCCTATAATTCACGCTTGTCATTAATCAAAGTATGCTTACTTCTGCAGGATGCTATATTCAGAGTTGTAGCAGCAATACTCCATCTGGGGAACATTGACTTCGTCAAAGGGAAAGATACTGATTCGTCAAAACTGAAAGACGATAAATCACGCTTTCATCTTCAGACAGCGGCAGAACTACTCATGTCAGAACTCTGCTAACCTGGTACCTGCGTTGGCACTATAAGAATTTCCCATAAATGTAATCATTTCTCAATCTACTTTGACACAGGTGTGATGAGAAGGCCCTTGAAGACTCACTCTGCAAACGTGTAATTGTAACTCCTGATGGAAACATAACAAAACCACTGGATCCAGCTGCAGCTACCACAAGCCGTGATGCACTGGCGAAGACAATATACTCCAGATTGTTTGATTGGTGCGTAATCTAAACCAAATCAGAACTTCCAAAGAAGATATTTGTGATACTCAAGAGCAGGAGTATCAGATGTATGACAGGAAATTGTGTTAACAAAAATGGAAAATTAAGACAAGTATATTGAATTAGCAAGTATAATAAAAAGATGGGAATGCAGTTTTATAGATTAATCAAACATCAAATGCTCCCTGAATTATACAAAAACAGACTAGCAGACAACAAAGATCATATATTTATGCACTCAAGCTCATTCAGTGAACAATGTGTAGGATTGTGGACAAGATAAATAATTCCATTGGGCAAGATCCAGAAGCAAAAGACATCATTGGAGTTCTTGATATTTATGGCTTTGAAAGCTTCAAAATCAACAGGTTTGATCATTGACTGACTGCAATTCAGGTATAGAGGATACACTTGAAAATCTATGCATCTTATTTGTTGGCTTCTTATTGTAGTTTTGAGCAGTTATGTATCAACCTAACAAATGAGAAGTTGCAGCAGCACTTTAATCAGGTAAATACTGATAATCCAAGAATTTGTGAAACACCTAAATTATACTGCACAATGAGATTTCTGAAGGAGATTAAATGGGAAAAGCATGTGCACAGCATGTATTCAAAATGGAACAAGAAGAGTACACAAGGGAGGAAATTGACTGGAGTTACGTAGAATTTGTGGATAACCAAGATGTTCTTGACCTTATTGAAAAGGTAATGTCATCTTCCATTTTAACTTGTCTATGATAGAAGTCAAAGAGATTTTAGAGGATTTATTAGTCACAAACATTTATGTGCAGAAACCCGGAGGCATAATTGCTCTTCTTGATGAAGCATGGTAAGTGATTTCATTGCTTCTATTTCCCGGGCATAAACTAAATAAGATAGTAGTAACTAAGTATAGGACCGTCCTTCATTAAATTAAAAATCTCGTGAAGCCAGCAGCATATATTTTGAAGTACTCGGAGAAAAAAAAGAAACTCACAAGCTCCTCCTTGYAGCAAAATCAGTTCACCTGTACATAATAGCTTAACTTATTTTTTCTGCAGCATGTTTCCCAAGTCGACTCATGAGACATTTGCTCAGAAGATGTACCAGACATATAAGGCACACAAACGTTTCAGCAAGCCAAAACTTGCTCGGACTGATTTTATAATTAATCACTATGCTGGTGATGTAAGCCCCAAACTTAATTTTCTTCAACCAATTAATAGGTGAAGCATTTCTCATAATGAAGTTTCCTCATAATAGGTTACTTATCAAGCTGATCAATTCCTGGACAAAAACAAGGATTATGTTGTTGCAGAACACCAAGATCTATTAACTGCCTCAAAGTGCCCTTTTGTTGCCAACCTCTTTCCTCAATTACCTGAGGAAACTTCTAAGCAATCCAAGTTTTCTTCAATTGGCACCCGCTTTAAGGTCAGGCTAAACATGTCAATATATAACCTATAATCATTATATTTGAGAATCCTAAAATATTCATTTCTTTTAATATTTCAATTTCCAGCAACAATTACAATCTTTGATGGAAACCCTCAGCACAACAGAGCCACATTATATTAGATGCATAAAGCCTAATGCAGTTCTGAAGCCTGGAATATTTGAGAACTTTAACGTCTTAAACCAGRTGAGGTGTGGGGTAAGTTTCATATCAACTCAAAGGGTTGACATGTTAATTGATTACAGATGTAACATCATACATTAAATTCATTACTACTGACACTGCTCTGGTGGTAACTCATGGCAGGGTGTCTTAGAGGCAATTAGAATAAGCTGTGCAGGATATCCAACAAAGAGAACGTTTGATGAGTTCCTGGACCGGTTTGGCATGTTAGCTTCAGATGTTCTAGATGGGTATATATCATCCTATCTACGTGGGTCAGATTCACTTTTTTAATATCCTGAATAAACTATGGTCCAAGACATTATAATTATAAAGCTGCATTTCCTTTCAAGAAGAGATATTACGATCAGAAATCATATACCTAGTCCTTTGGGCTTAGCATCAGAAAATCATAACAATCTTTGCTTAAGATAGTCACAGTACATGGCGGTTTAATAAAAGGGCTTAAGAGGCTATTTTATCCATACAGATCAGATGAGAAATCAGCATGCATTGCAGTTTGTGACAGAATGGGCTTAAGAGGCTATCAGGTACTGAATCATAGCAAACTCTATAAACATCGATAAAATTAAGGAGAAAAATCTCATCTTCCATGAATTTTGCATAACTGTACTGGATATGGTGACCATTCCATCTAACTGCTGCATATTTTAGATTGGGAAAACAAAGGTATTTCTCAGAGCTGGACAGATGGCTGAACTGGATGCTCGACGAGCTGAAATTCTGGCTCGAGCAGCAAGGCGGATCCAAAGACAAATCAGGACACACCTTACTAGAAAAGAGTTCATTACTCTACGGAAGGCTACAATTCATATCCAGAAACTTTGGCGAGGTAGAGTGCACATAAACTTAAACCTCTTTAAGAGTTAATAACTAATTCACTGTTAGAAAAAAGAAAATTTACCAGTAAATACTAGAAAAACCTAGGTTTTCTACATATGCATCATGGAAGACAACATTTTTAATTGGCCAATGTAACAAAGGGAGAATACTTAAATTCAATTGTCCTAACAGGACTGACATTCATTAGCATCAAACTGATGTATAAGTCTTACATGTTCGTGAAGTTTCAAAATACTAGAGTTTCTCATTGTGCATTGTCTCACTTCAAGCCATATGTCCGTTTCTCCATGCTTCTTATTCATTGGATTTAACATTTATAAGTCAGGTCTTTGAAGCAAGTGATGTAGAAAATACATACCAACTCTAGATGACTTTCTAAAGTAAAACTAAAAATTTGAACCAAATTTTAAGTAAAGATGCAATCACCAGCTAACAATTGTAACAAATTTCTGATGCTACTATGCAGCACGACTTGCACGTAAACTTTATGAATACATGAGGAGGGAAGCTGCTTCGATCAGGATACAGAAACATGTACGTGCTTGTGCAGCAAGAAAATCTTACACAAAACTAAAAGCTGCGGCAATAGTTATTCAAACTGGAATGCGAGCGATGGCAGCCCGAAATGATTTTAGAAACAAAAGGCGTAACAAGGCAGCAACTATTGTTCAGGTAATTAATTTACAGATTTTATTTCATCCCTTTGGTCAATAACTGGAAACCAAAATCTGGAACTAGCTGAAACTTCTGTACGAGTTCAGAATCGGATCCACTTACATAAAAATGGATCTCTTCGAAAGTGCATGCATTGAAGAATGAAATAAATTGATACTAGRAATTAATTTTCTTTCCATAATTTTTGAAACTCGATTATGCAACTTAGGCACTTTTTCCCGCTCACTTTGTGACTAGCCATTTTAATCTTTTTAAATATTTTTGAGGAATGTATTTGTAGGTAAAATGGGGATGGKATTTATCCCATTAATACAACATATGAACTTAACCACTAGGCATGTTGTTAAGTATACCTAGATATGAAGGYRGAAGACCTCATTTTAACATTCAAATTCATCACTGTACTAATCTTCGTTTACTCCAGACCCAATGGAGAAGATACCATGCCATTTCTGCCTACAAAAAGAAAAAGAAAGCAAGTCTTACTCTTCAGTGCCTATGGAGAGCCAGGGTTGCAAGGAAGGAGCTTCGCAAACTGCGAATGGTTAGCTTACAGAATTCTCCTCTTATTTGATGGGGGAAAAACACTGTCCAATAATGCTTTAACTGCCTTGCTAAATCTCAGACATTCAGTTGCTAAAGGATAGAACAAATTCATCTAATGCAGGCTGCAAGAGAAACAGGAGCACTGAAAGAAGCAAAGGACAAGCTGGAGAAGCGTGTAGAAGAGCTAACATGGCGATTAGAATTTGAAAAGCACTTAAGAGTATACTCCTAAAAATCCCACAGGCACAATCGTTGTGCCAGTAAAATTTTTAAATCAGAAAAGGAAAAAGTAAAAATTTAGTTATACTGAAATCAGTCGGCATCTTTGCAGACAGATCTTGAAGAAGCAAAGGGACAAGAGATCACAAAATTGCAAAATGCTTTACATGACATGCAAGCACAATTAGATGAAGCACACACAGCAATTATTCGTGAGAAAGAAGCTGCAAAGACATCAATTGAGCATGCCCCCCCAGTCATCAAGGAGGTTCCTGTGGTGGATAACAGCAGGGTGGAGCAGTTGACAAACCAAAATGAGGAACTCCAAGTAATACAGCATTACTTCTTAATATGCATGTTACATCCAGAAAAAAAGTTCCCTGTATTTAAGATTTGAGAGAAAATAAGAATCTTAGACTGAGATGTAATGTGGCATAGATATTGATCTATCTGGTTTGCCTTGCGATAGCATGACTTGGCAACATCAGAAACTATCAAACTACCAAAGCTGCTAATCATGCAATACATGACTGGCTGAGACTGTATCTGCAGGAAGAGATAAGAGAACTAAAGAAGAAGATAGAAGATTTTGAGCATACCTACTCTGAAGTGCAAAAGGAGAGCCAGGCCAGACTTAGAGAGGCAGAAGAATCGCAGATCAAAGTTTTACAACTTCAGGAAACAATTGGAAGGTAATTAACAAACTATTTTTCATATACGTGAACATCTCTATGCTTATTGACAATGGTCTACCTCTCTAACAATTGGTTTCAGATTGGAGGTGAACTTGTCCAACCTTGAATCAGAAAATCAGGTCATGCGCCAGCAGGCTTTTGCTGCATCAAGTAATGAGGAACTCACTGAAGAAATGGAAATGTAAGGGTGAACTATAATACTCTTTCCATTTTAAGAAATTAGATTTGCCACTCAAACAACTAAACTCAAGTATAAATATTGTCAATAAACATAAAACGTTTTAAAAACAAGTTTAACTGGCCATCTTATTAATTGATCTCAAGTAGGGAAGCAAAAATAATGGTCTGGAACATAGTACTGTAACAGAAAGACAATATGTTTACCTGCCTTTCTACATGTCCATGGAGGAGGTCATCAACAGAATAAGAACAGCAAATACTTCAACAATTTATTCATTTCATTTACATAGTTTCTAAGTCAATGATAATATAGAATTTGAATTGAAAGATCTCAAGCAATGATTTATCACAAAAAGATAATGGAAGCATATAAGTAGAACAATCTTTTTTGGGAAACAAAAATATATAGTTTTTATTTCACTTCAATTACAAAAGACAGTTTTCCAAGGTTTAAAGCTGACTTTGGTGCAACAGTAGGTTGCTCAATAAATGCCCAGATTAGATAGATGGAAWCAACCTGCAAATGTAAGGTTACACCTTGCAACTCTCAGACTGTGTACTTCCATTGTTTAGAACATATAGRTCAAAGGTTAAACAAATCATTCTTCTTGATAGTATCCAGATGAAAAATCTGAAAGATCTTCCTTTCTTTCAGACTAAAGAGCAAGATCAGAGATTTGGAATCAGAAAACGAACAACTTCGCAACCAAAAAGTTTTAGTGGAGCATGTGCCAACCTCACAACCTGAAATTGCAAAACTAGAGGTATACGAGTTCATTGAATCAATTCATCAGCTAGTACTACGTTTTCCTCACTATTAACAGCTCTTCTTTGAATATACAGGTTTATGATAATGGATATCAAATCAATAATGGACCTAAAACTGAGGAAGATCAAAGCAAGAAAAAGGAGGAACAACAGATAACCAAAGTACATCAAGCTTCTTGGCAGAACTTCCATAGAAAAGAAAATCATGTGACAAATTAAGCTTTATACTCTTTGGTCACTGATACATGATCCCATTTGCAGGATACGGGCACTTTTATTCCTCTCCTGACCAAACAAAGATCCCTYACAGATAGGCAGCAGGTAAATAGTTGAGACCCATGCATTTACTGGAGAAACAACCTATGAGATTGATATGGAGTGTTTAATTATTGATTATAATCTTAGGAAGTCTTCTCCCATTTGCCTATGACTAGGAAAACTATGATTCACTTATCAAATGTCTCATGGAAGACAAGCAGTTTGACAAAAGCAGACCTGTTGCTGCATGTATTGTGTACAAAGCACTTCTTCACTGGAGATCCTTTGAAGCAGACAAGACAACAATATTTGATAAGATTATTCATACTATCCGATCATCAATTGAGGTAAGGGCCCTCAATTATTTCAAAACTACAAGGCAGATTAACTAATACAAATTGTAAAGCATTGGTTACCAGACATGGTCCTGTTAGATATGCTTCAAGTGCTAGAGTCTATATGACATCTAAATTTACTATGTGATTAAGCAGAATCAGGATAACACCAAAGATCTAGCATATTGGCTGTCAACAACTTCAACTCTCTTGATTCTTGTGCAACGCACAATAAAAGCAAGCAATACATCAAATGTGGCGTCACATCGTAACCGGAGCTCTCCCACCACTTTCTTTGGTAGAATGGCACAAGTAAGTTTCCAAATTTAAACTCTAGCGCTGCATATCAGTGTGAAATTTAATATCATCAATTTTATTATCAGGGTTTTCGCACATCTTCAATAAGGGCAGAAATTTCAAGTGGATACAGCGGAATGGAGGGAAACTCCACTTTGCGATCACGGATAGAAGCTAAATATCCAGCCCTGTTGTTTAAGCAACATCTAACTGCATGTGTTGAGAAGATATACGGGATGATCCGTGATTGCTTGAAGAAAGAGATTAGTCCCTTCCTTAATTTGTGTATACAAGTAAGTCATTCCTTTTTTGCTAATTGTTTCCATTTCCTAAAATGTTCCACAAATTTCTAAATGATGTGAAATGCCAGGCACCAAGATCAGCAAGAATCAGAGTTCTTAGAGGATCATCTAAAAATATCCACTCAAACATCATCGCAAAACAACAGGCGTCCAGCATATATTGGCAAAATATTGCCAACAGTCTGGACCATACCCTGAGCATACTCAATGAGAACAATGTAGGCTGACTTACAATTTAACATTATGCTTTCCATTGCTATCGGTATAAATAAAAAGATTTCAGCTTTTTAGGCTCACATCTATTTCTTCTTCAGGTCCCTTCCATCCTCGTAAGGAAGATTTTCAGTCAGATGTTTTCATTCATAAATGTTCAACTTTTTAACAGGTACGAAGCTTCCCCTATTTCTGTTGTTGACAGTACAATTTAAAGATGAAAGAATTTTACTTAAAGAAGTTAGATTAAACATTTAACAAGTAAAATTGACACCTCTTTGCAGTTTATTGCTCCGGAGGGAATGCTGCTCATTTAGCAACGGAGAATATGTAAAAGCAGGTTTGCAAGAACTTGAGCAGTGGTGCAACAGAGCAACAGATCAGGTGAACTCATAAATAAAGAATAATTTAATTCTTAAACAGGTTCAAAGATAATAGTAATCTAAAGGGTAACTGCATCTTGCAACTTTTGCAGTATGCTGGWTCATCCTGGGGTGAACTTCAGCACGTAAGGCAAGCAGTAGGATTTCTGGTAAGATGTCATTTATCTGATCCTTTTCTTTTTTGCCCTTCATGCTTGATAAYTATCTATCTCTCTGTAATTTGTAATGGAACTTGACATTAAAAATTAATAAAATAATGCTCCAACCCGACAGGTTTTGCATCAAAAAGCTCAAAAGTCATTAGAGGACATCACAAATGAACTCTGTCCGGTAAGTGAATTCATTCGTCATGCTAAAGATAGCTAAATTTGTATTATAGAATATCATTGAAAGGTGATTCCCTGTTTTTGGAAAAAGATTCACTGGATTAATATGTCCAAAACTTAAAAATCTTACCACGAACTATATTCTCCACTTTTCTCTTTATCCTTCTGCTTAGATGTTGAGCATTCCACAAATATATCGTATTGGGACGATGTTTTTGGATGACAAATATGGAACACATGGATTATCTCCAGAGGTATGGAATCTTCTTAAGTTCTTTATAGGTACAATTCTCTGATAATGGTTCCAAGAAACAAACATACTTTGACAARAATACACTTCCAAAGTCTATGATGTGACATGGTTTATATTTTTATTAATGATTCTTTAGCTTGAGGAAAAGTTTGTGGAAGTTTATTTCTTCAAAATGTAACATTCTTTTAAAGATGCACACTTCTTTTTCAGCAAACGAGCCATAATTTTTCTTGAAAATGCATCTTTTTCATATCCTCGTCTTAGCGTGAACCTTACAATAATCTCTTGGACATCAGGTGATTGGGAAGATGAGGATATTAACTGTAGAAGATTCAACTATGCCAAATAATACATTTTTGCTTGATGCGGATTCAAGGTAATTGACATTATATCAGCCACGAGATTATAGCAGAAACCATATTTCATTCATGACTTCCTGATTTTCCAAATTGCAGCATACCTTTCTCTGTTGAAGAAATATCAAGATCTGTCCATGATATGAGCCTATCGGATGTGGATCCACCATTGCTCCTTCGTCAAAGATCAGATTTTCATTTCCTGTTGCAACAAACAGATTGAGAGTTTACAGTTTTTCTTTTCTTTATTTATTTTCTTTCTTCCTCTTTCCTTTTTCTATGATTTTGAGCAGAAACGACATTACTGGACTAGTTATGCCAGTTCTCATTTTTGTTTTATTCATTTCTTTATCTTTGGGTGAGTGATGAGAGTTGAAATGTAAATGTTCCTTCTTTGGCCTTTGGTTTTCCTTCTCCGTGAAATTCATATGGCAGWCCCACAATTTTTTGTATTTACCTTGTGATTCTTGGAAAGGGTCACTGAAAAGTTTGATGTAAAGATGTCGCTGTAAAAGATCTTAGTTAACATTATCTATAAATATACCCTTCATATCTGGAACCATTTTCCATCACTCATCTTCTGCTCAACTGCTATGCAGCATAGTTTGCAAAACCTAACCACCTAAACCACCAGCAAAATCTACCAATTGAAGAGAGATGATTAAACATGTTTCAGGAAAGTTAATAACACTATCATCAATTCAACTCAATTGAACAATCAATTTCATCAATGCTAGAATACATTTTCTTCTTATAGTGGCCTTTACAAAACCCTACAAAAACAGTTGTCCAATAAGCATGGCAATAGCATTTTGGCTACAACAACTGGAAAATACACATCACCATGTAGACATAATATACATGGACAGACAAAAAAGGGACATCAGAGAGCTGTACGCAACAGTGGAGTACAAATGGAAGGCCAGCAGCTTCAAAAGGCCACCAAGTTGGTCTGAGATAAAACTCCATTGGTTCAACCAATTACAGTGCATAACATTTTCCATCAGCATGCAGCAAGCAGACATGCATCCTTAATTAATCATATACAACTAAAAATCCCATTCAATCATTTTGTCTCATATTCGCAGGTATTCCTAAAACATTTTGAAAGAGAGAGATCTTCCAAAGATTCTTGATCATGGTTCAGTATAGAAGAAATGGGCCTGCTGTGGCTCTCTTTCTAGTTTAACAGACTGATCCTATGATCCAGCAGTGCAGTGGAGTAATAAAAAAGAAAGAAACTTGTATACATGCTCAAGGGATATACATTGCAGAAGTAAGAGAACTCAATACGAAAGTGTTACCCCCTCAGTTGCTTAGGACAAATGCAGATGTTATAACCATAAATCGGCGCTTGGAGGCACAGAGAAAATACGAAAGCCTTATCCCCTCAGCTGCTTAGGGACAAATGCAGATGTTATAACCATAAATTGGCACTTGGGGGCATTTGATCAAGGCACAAGGGAATCAGGAGACATAGATATCATTTGGAGGAGGCTTGAATTAGAAAATGTTTCCTCAAGTGCAGGGCCTCTCCTACTACTACCATCGATACTCCCTTTAGTGATGTGAACAAGCTCTCTAGCAACATCTATCATACCAAGTTTTCCATCTGCACCAAACAACAAGCATCTTGTTGCTATGTCAGCGACTATCTCTATCTGCTCTCGGCGATAGGCAGGCTGCTCATGATAGTAAAGAAGTGGGTCTACAATTTCTTCTAGCGTTCCATTCCTTATCTTCTGCAGAGCTGTGGTGGGAAGATCCAAGGATTTCGAGCCTGTTATAACCTCTAGAAGAATCAGACCTAGGTTGTAAACATCATTCCTTTTACCGTATGAGCTATCAGATTTACTGTGTGGATGACAATCCTCGATAAGGTTGGAGTTGAGAAGCTCAAATCCAGAAACCTTTACAGAATATTCTTCATCCAGAAAGATACAACCAGATTGGAGATCGTTGTGAAAGATTGAAGGAGAAAACTCGCTCTGAAGAAATGCCAGAAAACTTGCTGTTTCAGCAATAATGTTGAGTCTCTTAAACCAGTCAATTAAGCCCATCTTTTGGTCTCTGCTCCAGCGCAGTTGTTCCTCAAGGGTTCCGCGGGCAGGATGCTCATACACCACCAACAAGGTGTAGCCAGAACCAATGGACCATCCAAGAAGGCGAGCCATATTCTTGTGAGAAACAGCAGATAGAACCTCTACACGTGATAAGACATGGATGATCTCCCTTTCATTCTGACATTGTACCCTATGCACAGCGATACGTGATCCATCCACAAGAACTCCAGCATATAGTGTGGTTTTAATGCTACCAGTAAGTTTCTGCCCATCCTCAAACCCTCTGGTTGCTTCCTCGAGCTCATGGTAAGTAAACAGTCGAGTTTGACAGGCTTTTCTAAATGATATGTCATTTTGACTGCAGTTGCCACCAGATTCAAATGTACCGTCTGACTTAATAGGTCGTTTTAGAAGGCAAATAAGAGCTAGCAAGGAGGCAAAAATGAAAGCCGAAGCAAGTACACCTGCAAATGAAAGAAATTTATGAGAATCTTCCAGAAAACGTAGTGGATCTACAAAGATACTTTTATTTAGCTGATGAGATAATCTAGCAGACTCTATAGAGTATGGTTTGCTGGCATTTTAAATAAGGATTTTAAGTCCAGATGAAATTACATAACAACATCAATTGTGGAAACCTTTCTGTTTTTTCTTGCACCTCCATCTTGTTTCTAGCAACAATCTTAGCATTGATGGTCTATTCATCTCTTCTTTATATCAATTTCTCACGGAGCAAGAGTTTAACAGCTTAAAATAGATTTCTTACTTGCCTACTTTATCACTCCATAACAGGAGGAAAGTAGTTTAAGAGAGAYAAAACAAAAGATAGTAACCCAGGCATGGAGATGCCCAATCAGAAGCAGCGAAAGACAATAGAAAACTGAGAATATATGATTATAGGTGGAATCCTGATCCAGAATTTCCCTTACTTATCGGCTCTATATTGCAATAATAATGGGTATCAAATACTTGGAAGGACAAGAATAATGCTTCAAGCAAAGAAATTCTACTGCAACCAACACTTCTTCCATTACGCACCAGCTAAAATTTTAGCTTTGATTTTTGTCTGGTGCTGCTTTGTGTAACAATCCTGGTGATGTGCTTTCTCTCCATCAAGGCAGGCTGTCAAGAAGAATGTCTACAGAATAAATAGTTGGTAGATATAACACTTGAAATTAATTTAAATTTGATCTTACAAACTTCAAAAATAGATCAAGTGAGATAAATAAAACTGCATAATCCTTTATTCTTTGCAAATATTGGAAACAGATAGGGTTTTTATGATTGTTTCTAGTKCTTGCGAAGTTTGAATTTATATAAAGAATCTTATCATTTTGCAGATGTCTTATTCATAGTCTATTGTACTTTTCCCYCAAACACAACTCCTGGTGCCAAACCGCAAAATACTAGTAATTTAAAAAAGACTCACAACTGAGGCATCCAACTCCAGAAGTGAACCCGTCTCCGAGGAATCCCTCGTGACATTGGCATCTGATTCCAAAGCTCACTGTCGTAGCATTTACAGCGTCTGCGTTACTATCACAAGTAGCTGCGGATGAATTTCTGGGAATTGCCCATTCCAGCTTGACACCCCGCTTGCCGGCAGTGCTTCCGGTGAAAACGACCCAAGAGGAGAATCCTCTGCATCCGAACTGGGAAAAGAAGGAGAAACCTTCACTTTCTCCGGGTCGCCAGGCACTTCGATCCGACAGCGGGTAGCAGCAAGCAGGGTAGTCACCTCCATGATCATCGCAATCAGGCGTTAAGCTTTTCTCGCAGTCTGTTTTGCACAGAGAAGAATCCTCGCAATCATACAGGGCAACCACATTGTCAGTTGAGATACCGAAGTACTCGTTTCCCGAGAAAGGAAACGAATTGAAACCATTGTAGCGACGGCAGAAGGAGGAATTTGGAAAATCCACCAGTACGCCGTCCGAGAAGAAGTGCAGAATGCGGTAGCTTTGAGAAGCAATATTGAGGAAGAGCAACGAAGAGTTAATGCAAGAGAGACGAAACGCATCAGAAAGAGGCCCATGCCATTTGCAGGACGTAGAGTTGGACTTAGACCTATCGACGTAGAAAGGAAAGGGGATTTGAACGCTTCCACACCGTTCACCACACCCATATGGTTCATCAGTTGCTCGCAAAATCGAAGCTTGAGACTCGCATCCGGTTAGTACTATCGAATTTGCCAGCAAAACTAGTAAAACGACTAGGAAGCAGCTGTGTCTCCAGCCCTTCAAAACCCCAAGAAAATGGAGAAAAGAGGACATGGATGATCATGGACGGAAGCAGCCACGAAAAGAACCGGAAAATCAATCAATGACTGATCATGGAAGTTGGAATTTAAGGGAGTTTGAATGTGTTTCTTGGAAGTAGAAAGTGAAGAGTATGAAGACGACTGGTCTGTGGAATGGGATACAAACGTCCTTTTGGGCTCGGGAGATGTGAGATCTGTGAGCGTGGCTGAGTTGGGAGGCTCGCCACCACCTCTTTCTCCACAGTCCTCACTCCTCTCTCTTCATTAACTCGCACTCCTACGCGCGCGCACGGCATTCTCTTCAACTGAAAACAAAACGAAAAGAATAGGTAATTGCAGAGCATAAGATTATCTGTCATCGAGATTTGATTAGTTTGGGAATCTCGGAATGTCATCAAGATTCAAGCACCTGATGGGTCTGTACGCAGCACCCTAATACTGCTAAACAATACTACAAATTCAAGCCAGAATCTCTTCGATGAAGATCTTTCACTTAATTTCTACCTGCTAAGTAGATATTACTCCAAGTTACTTTCCTCGGTCACATGTCCTCGTCCGATCGCAACAAGTAAATGTAGTCGGGGTTTGGCTACGTTTCCTTTCGAGCAAACATGACATCTTAAAGGTGTTTGATTGGGTAATGAGGATTGAGGACAATGATTTTTGTGTARAATATTTTGATTAGAATAATGAAAATAAAAATAATTCCATCATTCTTTTAAACTCACCCAGTAATTTCCCTCCCTTATGTTATAATAATCAAATATTTGAGAAAATTAATTGGACATCGAATAAGTTTAACTTGMACTTGYTTCGAGTTAAMTKTGCATAYTTTGATTGATTCTTACTCGAAGAAAYTTTATTRATAYRTCTTTTARTAATCTYTATGAGTRRAATTTTTTTWATTCWGYGAAAGASTTYACTCYTAAMARTTTRATRGTGARAMTATACTAATTCATWTCGGTCRAMATRGCYCTCCATGATCCAATTRTTAAAGTTCGATCTAAARTTTGTTTGTAGAYTCTAATTCTTACTAAAGAAAGACTAACCCCAAATTCTTTTAATATAAAATCACGAGGAATGTTGAGCATAGGATTTGATTCTTAATAACTTGAGCTCACAAGGAAGAGTATGATCCTTATTAAAGGAAAGTTTTYCTTGGTGTTYCACATATAAAATTTGATTCTTAGTYACTTGAGCTCACATCATTTTGGCTGCTCTAAACTATTTGGTTYGTCACGATATTATTGATTCACGAGTTACAAGCAATTCTTCAATACAATGTTTCCGTACAAAAAGTAAATATTTCCGATACAAATGAAATATACAAAAATTCTTCAAGATTTTTTTTTCCTTTTTGTCGATTAAGCGTATCACACATCGTAACATTAAAGTATATTAAAAGGTTGTATTTTTGCTTTTTCCACATCGTAAAATCAATAGTATATATTTTAATTCAAAAAACCTTTATAAATTAATAATCTTGGAATTATATAAATTCTATTAATTTAAAAAGGTAATCGATAAATTATTAATTTATTAATTTATCGTGTATACTAAGTAAAGTTTTATTTTATTTTATAAATTTATAAAGTATTCTGCAAGACTTAYAACACTAAATGATTGATGTCCYCTTACCATTTATCAAATAYATGCAARGYATTAMATTTAACTATAATTATATCTATYAATAACAAGTTTATCCAAATTATTAATTTTACTAATTAGTACAAGTTGCAACAAAATCATATTATTTAATAGAGATGATTAWCTTATCAAGTATTATTCAATCYYTATTCACTCTATCAAATTAGATAAAAATTATACATTYAAAAACTCGTATTCTTTTTTGATAGTACAAAGATGGAAGGAAACTGTTATCACTGAAAAAGAATAGCCTCACTCATAGACTCGGACGTTACAATATCTCAATAAAAAAAGAAAAAGCAAAAGATTGTTTTCCCTTATTTGTGTTTGAACTTGCCAAATTAGTCTTTTATCACAGAAATAATAAACAATGAAAGTAGTTGAACTTWTAAATATTTTAATTTTTTTATTTGAATGCTTTTAAATATTAAATTTGATAAGTCTATCATCTAATGTTATATTAAGTTAGAATATCARAACAATAACCTAAAATTTATAGAAGGGATTAAGAATAATGATTGAACCTATCAATACATTACCTAATAATATTACTAAATGATTTTTAATTTAATAAATTATTTATTCGTTAAATTTTAAATATTGAATTGAAGTATCAAATATAATTTTTAATTAAACATCGCAACAATATTATTTAATAGAGATCATTAATTAATTAATTCATTAATTTAACATTGTTTTATAAAAGTTTTACAATATTCAATATTAAACAAAAATTATGCATTAAAAGAATTCGAATTATTTCTCAAATTATACAAAGATAAGATACGAGGAAAAGAGTACCCCTAGAGCTTAGAGATGCGTCCCTTCATTAGAAAAGAAAATTTGGATCGAAAATTAAATTGCACTTCATCCAGGCTCATCACAAACCGAAGACAATTTGAGCCGAAAAGTCGAGCTTGAAGAAACTCAACCAACATCCGCTGGGATTCAAACATTACACGTAAGTCCAATGCAAGAGGCCCTTGTCTAATGACACACATCGATATGGCATTATGAATAAAATGGAAATTTCTCCATTCGTTCAGCCGATAGGTTYGGGTTGAATCTTATGGATAGAATTGACAAAAAGAAGGTAAACCCATCTCGATCAACAACAAAAAATCAATCTTTTTGAAAGAGCCTTTGAAAACTACATATTCTCCCCAAAGTATCTGTCTGGCTATGGKGACTGTGTAACAATATTCTTCCTAATCTATTTAATTTGGCTCGTACGTATTGACRATATATTRTGCCCTTTCTACAAAATTTCTTCTGTGAAACTGACACACATTTATTCTTGCATTGCATATATGCTAGACGGGTGTGGAAGGAAGCAAGACTCGTGACTTTCTTGATTAAGCTGGAAGCTTCYAGTATACSGGATATCATTCAATATATGCTTATGTATCTGAAGTTGTTTACTCAAGATACAATAGAAATATTTGTTATAATACTTTGGACATTGTGATTTGCTAAAAACAAGTTGGTTTTTGGAAACACATGCATGGAGGCCCTGATCTAATATATTTTGCTATGTATTATCTTCAAGAATATAGGATAATTGTTTCTCAGGGAGAAGACGTTTCTGAATATCAAATTCAAGGGTGGAATCCCCCACCCTCACCTACTTTAAACATTAATGTTGATGGGACATGGAAGCAACTATGGTGCAAGAGCGGGAATCGTTATTCGAAATTTCGGAGTTATTGAAGTCACTTTTGCTGCAAGAATTTTGGAAGTAGTAAGTGCAGAACATACTAAACTCTTGGCCATATATAGGGCATTACACCTTGCTGAAGAACTAGAGCTTGATAACTTTTGTATTGAAATCCGATTGTCTTGCTGCCATAAGTAAAATCGACGGAATAGATGAAGATCTTTCATCACTTGGATTAGTGGTGGAGTCCATCAATCGAAAAGTCATATCACTATGATATAAGAGTTTCACATTTGTTAAATGATATGCCAACATACTCGGTCATCTATTAGCGAGGCATGACTATAACGTAATATCATATAGACTATTGTGGAATGATGGACCATCTGATGTTGTGAAATGACATCTAGAGAAGATTGTACTGTAGCATAAGCCTATACTTCTATTTGAGTTTTAAATATTTATTTAAATTAAAAAATAATAGGGGGAAAAAAACCAAAAAGCGTCCCGGGAGCCCTGCGAGATTGAGAAGCCAGAAAATGATAAAACTATCCCTCCGGTCTCTCTGCTTATACCCGCCCTATTTCTCTCCCCTTCTACAGCTGCACCTGCCCCGTTTCTTCTCTTATGCAGTCTGCAGCTCCAAACATCTCCCAATATGTTCATCCATCTCGTTGCTGCTTTTCCTGCAAATGACGAACCCAATATAGCAACATTAATTTAATCAAATATTTTCATATCAACAGAACATCTACTTTGCTCGGAAATTCCAGACTTGATCTTCTTCGGCGCAATGACGATCCACTCAGTAGTGATCCAAAAGCTTTTAAGTACTAACGCTCATATGGGTCGCCGAGTCGCCGCTCACCACTTCAAAATATACTCCTATGGAGCCCGAAATGCCATGACCATAATCGACTCCGACAAGACCCTTATATGCCTCCGAAATGCCTGCAACTTCATCGGCAATCTTGTTCGAGCAAAAGGGCGTTTTCTTTTTGTGAACACCAATACCCTTTTTGATGAAATTATTGAACAGATGACGAAAACCATTGGGATTAAGAACGATACTTCCTGGCGTCTTGGTGGCTTTTTAACAAACAGTTCGAGTCCAAGAAAATTCCGGGGCCGGAATAAGAAGTTGAATTTAGCTGGTATTCAGGCTCCAGATTGCGTGGTGATTTTTGATACTGAGAGGAAGTCTTCGGTCATTTTGGAGGCTGATAGGCTGCAAATTCCTATTGTGGGCCTTGTTGATTCGAGTATGCCGTGGGAGACTTACAAAAAAATTACTTACCCTGTCCCAGCTAATGACTCGGTGCAATTCGTGTATTTATTTTGTAATTTGATTACCAAAACTATCTTATACGAGCAGAAAAGATTGAAGGCTGCATTGGGTTCTGCTGCTAAAGAAATTTCTGATACAAAAGCAGGGACTAGGTATGGGATAATTTGCTCATATTTTTTACTTCATGTGTCTTCCTGTATAAAACTCTTGTCCCCCAAAATTTAAGCTACTGTATGCATCGTAGAGCATAAGTTTCTAGATTTTCTTTTATCTTATCAATTCTGGTGTTCTGCATTATTTGCACTTTAAATTATTGATTAAACTCACGAGTATTCACGCAATACTTCTCAAGCTCAACTTGAAGCACTACTTGAATCTCATAAATTTATCTTCTATGTTTTCTTTTTCTTATCTCTTTTACTCTTATTGACGAAATATGTATATGGAAGTGAGGATGTTTCACAAATTGAGACAACTGCCAAGAAGTCCAACATCATTTCTTATGAAAGCTTGCAGCCTATTTCTGAAGGTATTGTTCTTGCTTGGTTGATTTGTGTTATCTTTGCTGATGAGTTTACTCTTAAGATGTTGTTTTATTTTAGTTTTAGTCGTTAAATATTTCATAAACTGTGGTTCTTTTGTTGCTGCAGATATCTCAGCCATAAAGCATCTGCTTGACAAAGTTGTAGTATTAAAACTCAATGGAACTCTGGGGACACATGTGGGTTTTAGTGGGCCCAAGTAAGAATTTTTCTAGCCTGAAAATTCGCTAACTACTTTTATGTATCTAAAACAGTTTATGATCTATCATTCATATCACTCAACCTAAATTAGGGCATTCCCAATTGATGTCCTGTTACTTTATAAAATTGTAACTTGTCATAAATTGACACTTTTGAAGCAACTAAGCTCTAATAGCTAGCCATTATAATAATTCTGATTTTATTTTCTATACTTTATGAACAAAAGATTGCCTTGTTGGATTGGGATTTCCAAAAGAATTTGACTGCAATCAGTGAATTTGGTTGTAATTCTGCATTCATAATCATACTTCTGTTACTTTAGATGACAAGTAATGTTTTGATTGAATCCTTTTTTATATCTCATGGACATTGTTTTCTTCTGCAGGTCTATGCTTGAAGTGTGTGATGGAATGACATGTCTGGATTTGATTATCCGTCAAATTGAGGTCTTACCCAGCCTTTCCTTCTGCAAACACTGTTTATAAACTGATTTTGTTCATTTTCAATATTGCTCACCTTGTTTGAAGAATCTTGATTCCGACTATTAAACTGTATGACGATTTGTAGAACCTCAATACAAAATACGGATGCAACATTCCCTTGCTGCTGGCAAACACAACCAACACTCACCAGGCTACCTTGAAGGTGACTGATTTATGTTGCTTTTCTTTCTGAGAATGTTTGCTGTTCGATTTCTATTGCCTTTTTCAATTTTGTGAAAATATTTTGCAAGTAAGAGGAACCAAAGGGTCACCACCTTAAAAACATTTACCTTATCATGCATCTATTGAGTAGCAGTTTCCTCAAGAACTTCAAAAAAAGAATAGTAAATAAATAAATAAAATAAAAGGAGGATTGTTTTAGTATGAAGCGAAGGCTTCATGTGTGCAAAATTTGGGTTAAAAAATAGCTTCATCATGAATTTCACAGTTAACCCAAAACTTCTCTTATATCTTTTGAACCACAGTTCAAAAGATACAGGGCACTGGCTATAGCAACTTACCTTTTCTTTTACAAAGATTCCAGACGAAAGGAAGTCCTCTACTTAATTTCGCATACATCAAACCTAAGCCAATTATGGTCAGCAGCTTCTATGCTGCGCCTCTTTTTCAATGAAAAATATAACATTTGCTACTCGTTGAATTTTAGGTTTTGGAGAGACACTCCAACAAAAATATTGATACTTTACTCCAGGTTGGTGCTGCTTATTTTGACGTCATGCCAAGACATATGATTCCTTCCTCTCACCCCTCACCCCCCAAAAAACCAAAAAAAAAAAAAAAAAAAAAAACACATTGTATCCCATCCTCTAAATCTCCATGCTCAATGCAGAGCCAACGATGGCGAGAAGATGCCGGTGATGCCCTGTCACAAGATAGAACGTATGTCAGTTAATCCTCCTGTTCCATTAAACTGTTCTATGTTCTTTAAGATGAGTATTTCAAATCATCTTATACAAACTGAATGATGCTTCAAGTGGGAATATCGTGATATTATGAAAGATCCTTGCTTTCACTTTGATTTACAATCTGAACTGAAAGAAAATATATGAATGTATTCATCATCATACATCATCAATTTGTAGTAATGCCTCCTGTTGTTGTATGTTGTCATGCATTTTGTATTTCCTTCACATTCTTCCCCTTCTTTCTTTTCTTTTCTCCTGTTAGCTTTTCTTTTTCTTAAATTTAATTGTCAAATGCAATAAAAGAAAAAAAAAAGTTGAAATTTTTTCTTATCATTAATCTGAAGACAAATCCTCTAGACAGTAGCTCTCGAACATTTGTCCAGTAATTCTATTTGGTTATGTTTTTGGTGTTGTCTTCAACTCTCTCTAACATTATAGTGGGACGTAAAGGTCTCTTTCCAATCAGAGTGAAGTTTTCATTTCACTGAAGAAGAGTGGTAAACTTGATGAACTGTTGTCTCAGGTAGATCATTCTGCTTTTCTTGTTATACTTTGTTCCTCCCTGAATACGCTTTATTGATTATTCTTTCCTCAAATAAATGTATGAAATTGTAACCGCTGGAATAATGTCAAACAAAATTCTGTATTCATTTTTCTTTTCAGGGTAAGGAGTATATCCTTGTTCTGAATTCAGACAACCTTGCTCATGCTGTTGACCCAAGTATCCTTTTTATTTTATGGGTTTTCATAATTTGATTTTGTATTTTTCCTAAAAGTGAAATTCCTTAATGAATATGGTAGAAATCTTAAATCATTTGATAGAAAAGAATGTTGATACCTGCATGGAGGTACAAAGAACATTACTATGCTGTACTCTTCTCTCTCTCTCTCTCTCTCTCTCTCTCTCTCTCTCTCTCTGTGTAACTAATTCATAGTATTTTAGGTGGTGCCTGCATCCTCAAACCTGGAAGAAAATGGTTTGTCATCCGACAAAGAGAAGTTTGAGGTTGGTTTCATTGCTGGACTTGAGATCCCATGTCCTTACAACATTTACATTATCTTCTAACTCTGGCAATCCACATGGTGAATATGGCATGAACTCAAGTTAATACAAGCAAMTATTGTTCATGATCCTGCTGGAGGAATTGACAATTTATCATTACCCCACTCTGTCTCTTTGATTTTTTTTAATGTTTAATTCATTCTTGATTTCTCTTTGTAATGTAGCAATCCATTCCATCCTCTACCTTCATCAATCGTCATAATGTAACATTCGCTTTATTTAGTTTCAAGAAGAGAGGCGAGCAAGTGTCATTATGGTGCTATCTGGTTCCCCTAGCGTCATTTCTTAGTTGCTTAGATTCTTGGAATAATAATTCAGTGCTTTCCTCTAAAGTATGTTAGCTCCATGTCACCTTTGCTCCTTGCATATATCTTGGACTACTAGTTTAAAAGCATCTTTTGCTGGAAAGACTTCACTGAGCTTGGTTATGCTCACAGAGATTGAACTCTGGAATTGAGATCAATATTGCTCTAATCTTGGTTTAATCCATGATCCAACCAAGCATTGAATTATGCAGTAAAATCTTTTATTAACAGATAAAAGTGGCTCAGGGACCTTTGGAGCTCAATAGTATTAGATCCTACATGTATAAAATGAGGAATGAGAAATTTGGAGATGGAGATTGCCTATGCAAGTATGTTGTCTGAACCTACTTACGCTTCAATGCTTCTATTGTCTCCTGGAAATGGGAAATGATTTTACTTGGTGTAAAATTTGTTATATAGCCATGATGTATTTTGTCTTTATGCTGTTTTTGTTGATCTAATTTTGAACTTCTAACAGCATAGCTAATACTCATTAATTTTAATTTTGTGCAGCAACTTGAGAAGTCAAAGGAGAATGTAAAACCTACGGAAACTATGTAAGTTACCACTGTTGAGAAGCCTTTCATACCTCTGGAAAATGGAATTGCCACAGAAGTTGGAACTTTAGCTCCTGATTAGATGTGCTCTTTAACAGGTGGTTCAGTATGAATTCCATTGAAATGATTGCACAAAGGAGTGCTCGAAACGAGAGTTTTACCACTTCGAAGGTATCACTGGTCTACGTTCTTTTGAGGCAGCTATTTGGAAGTAAATAAACACAATGTTTCCTCTCTGTTATTTTCAGCATCTAAATGCTGATCATAGTTACTACCTAGATGTTTCGGCTTGTTTCTGAAATAGGAATATCTCTATCTCTATGAGCCATTGTGTATCTAATTGTCATCTCGATGCACACGTGTCAGTCATTTGATCCGGCATTGATAATAAACGTGCCCAAGTCAAGATACTTTCCAGTTGAAGCAACATCCGATCTACTTCTTTACCAGGTTCCACTAGGGGCTACCTGATTGGATTTCTATTCTTTGAGATTTCTATTTGTACAAATTTTCACAACACTAATATACTTGTGCAGTCGGACCTTTACAATTTTGTTGAAGGAATTCCAACTCGAAATGCTGCCAGATCAAAACCTGCTGATCCTGTTATTGAGTTAGGACCTGAATTTGCAAAGGTAAATGTTCGAAAAGTTGATACCTCTCTTTCTTTTGGTGCATGTATGTGCGTTTTGATCTTTTGTGATTGGGTGGCTTATTGTTTTCAGGTTAGTGACTTCCATTCTAGATTCAAGTCCAAGCCAAGCATTATAGAGCTTGATAAGTTGAAGGTGTCTGGTGATGTTTGGTTTGGGAGTGATGTAACTCTCAAGGTATGAACTTCCTCTGCATCAGTCTCCACTTAGCTCATGTGTTTTTCAATTTTATATCAAAGTCAAAGAAGTTAACTAGTCATGTAATCTGGTTTAACCTCCACTGGGCTTGTTTACATTTACATATGGAACTTCCAGCCTCTAAGCATTTCTAGAACTATTTCTCTCATCTTTCGACACCTTCATGCAAAGCAGCCTCAGTTTCATGCACTGCTGATATGCTCATGGTCATATACATTTACYTTTTAGTTATATATGCAAGTTTTGTTGTAATTTGGTTAAAATGCTGCAAACTTGTGTTTATATTTGACTAGTTCATGACAACCAATTTTTACGGGTATACATTTGCCATTCTCATCATCTGTGCTGGCTTTACACTTGTAGGGAAAAGTCACTATTAACGCAAGACCACAAATGAAAATAGTAATTCCTGATAGTACAGTTCTGGAAAACAAGGTAAAGCAACTCACATTCTGTTCATAGTTCTCTATCTATGGTTCCCAATTTTATTCACTACTTACTTGATTTCTTTCTTATTTGTTTATTCTTTGTGCATGCTCAGGTCATTACCAGGCCAAGCGAAGTTGTAGGTCTCTAATGTCACAAAGATTGCGAAAGATAGCAGGGATTCTTTTCTTAATAAAGTTGTCCATTTTTGTCATTCGGCGTGGGATTTTGAACTGATTGAACAGTGTTTCATTCTAGAGCAAACTACTATAGAAGAAACAACTTTACAGATGGATCTAGAAATAGCTTTGGTCAGTTGTACATGGACAGATATCACTTGTTTCAGAAGTAAATTTTTTACCCACAGAAATTCAACTGATTCATAGATGGACTTTTGTTTCAGAATTAATAATAATTAGCTCCCTGCGTCTCGTTGCATCAGAGTAGATTTTACCTGTTTTTCACTTTTTTAACTTTGAATGAGTATTTTTGACCTCTCAAACCGAGAGGCTGTTCTCTATTTGCTTTGAGGTTTCAACTAAAGAATTTTCCAATTCTGCCGAAAATTTTATTTGTGCATAACTTTTTGAAGGAAAGACAAAAATTTTCTTCAACGAAAACTCAAAATCTTGCTTTAATAAATTCTTTTTACTATTAAATAAAAATTACCGTCAACAAAATTYTAATTCTAATTTCTCATTTCAAATGAAATTTTCAATGATTTTTTCCCTTTTTGTAAAAAAATATTTTCTTCGAAAGGACTAATCTAAGTACAAATGAAGTAAATTTTCTTAATTACCATTCATTTCTTGAGCTTCATCACAAAAAATAATAGTAAATCTTAAATGTTTGTGAAAGATGTTCCAAGAAAAGCTCTTCGCGGATTTCGCACCACAATACTTGTGGGGGTAAATCTTTAATTTTCACCTTTTCAACGACCCAATCCAAACATCTAAAAGATACAAAGGACCAACTTGAAATTAACCATTTCCCGATTCTTCCTTTTCTTCCCTCCTTTCAAGCGCGAAACACTACGTCGTTTAACTGTGGACCTCCATCGTCTATCCCCTGGTAAAGTGGATAAGATGACAACGCCCATCAGAGAGGCAGCACCTTTTTCTCACTCTCCCTCTCTCACTTTCTACGCTATGTCTCTCTCTTTCATKTCCTCCCCGCTCAAGCTCAAGCTGCCGCAACGCACCAACACCTCCTACCCCTCCCTCTCTCTCCGCTCCTCTTTCCTTCCTTTATACATTACCAATACCAAACCTACTAAGCCCCTTTTCTCCCTTAGAGCAAAATGTGCAATTATCACCTCGTCGGTGGAAGCAGGGGTTGGAGTTATGGGTACCAAGCTCGGGATGATGTCCTATTTCGAGTCTTCAGGTACTGTGGTACCCGTTACTGTGGTTGGATTCCGAGAGGGGAATATTGTGACCCAAGTTAAAACCGAGGCCACTGATGGGTATAATGCAGTGCAAGTGGGTTACCGAAGAGTTCGTGATAAGAAATTAACCAAGCCGGAGATGGGGCATCTTGAAAAGTCGGGAATTATTCCTCTCAGACATCTACAGGAGTTTCGGTTGGTCTCTGTAGATGGCTACGAGCCTAATCAAAAGCTGGCTCTTCAAGAATTATTCAAGGAGGGTGACTTGGTGGATGTTTCTGGGACCACTATTGGGAAAGGATTCCAAGGTAATAATGGCCATGTGTGTGTAGCGTGTGGGATGTGTTGCTGTGGATATCTTACTGTTTTATCATTTCCATATTTTTCAAGTGCGTTCTGCTGTTTCTGCTGGTCGAAGTTGTGTATATGTGCATTTAAAAAAAGAAGAAGAAGTATCATTTTTTTAACTTGTGTAGTTCTCGTCTGAGTGAACTTTTTGTGGTCGATTACATACTAGTATGAGTATCTAACGGAAGTCCATGGGGGAAAAAGAGATTTAGTTTACAAGCTGGCAACTCCTGAGAGGTTCATATGGTTTATGTGATTTTTCCTTCTTGTTGGCTGTAAAGGAGATTAGGGCAGAGTTTTTGCTATTTAGGTAAAAAGATGTCTAAGAGCTTAGGCATTGTTAAATAGTTTGACATCATACTGAATACTTATGTTTGATTGTAATATGGCTTTACTTGGATTAAACTCAGTATGTTTGGGATGGTATGGATAGCTCTGTCGTGGATAGCATTAGGTATATAGTTTAGAAGCCCAACGATTATGATCAGAAAAGACAAACCAAGTGAAATGGGTACTAGTCAGGAAAGGGGTGTCATACGTGTTAAACACTCACCAGTCAACTTTTAATTTTGTATTCTTTCTTGACCTGATAATATTATAATTGGAGTCCCTAATAATTAAAAATCCATTTGAGGGACTATTTATTTACATTCTATATGGTCTAGGGACAAATGCAGGAACATGTGAGTTTTTCTAATTATATGTTTGCTTATGAAAGATTATTGGTCTCTTCTCTAAAGAAGGATAATCAATTTGAAAATTGGAGGAATAAATAGTTCTTTTCTATCTGTTTCAGTGATGGCTGCTTTACTAGATCTGGTCTTGTTATGTAATGCCTTGCCCGTCGGTTTGCTCTTTTTGTTTAGCTTCTCACATACAGGTCTTAGTTACTTATACATGCAAAATTATCCTTTTGTTTACTTCAAAATTATTGCTACAATTGTTAAAATAGAAAGATGCAACTTTGATTTTTAATCTTGAATATGCTTATAGAATGCCGTCAAGAAAACCGTGAGACCATTTGCAGCTTTCTAATCTATATGGGTGCTTATTTTATTGTTACTTAACTATGCTGCTAAGCGTCGATAAAGACTACAAATGAGGGTGTGAAAAAACATGCTATTACACAAATATACTGTTGCTATAGGAAAAGGAAAACATGATATATTGAATTTGGCTGCAAGTACTATATGGCGCTTTTTTCAAAATATATTGGTCATCCAGGATGAAATATGTATTAATATTTGTTTGAGAAGCTCAAAAAAATTTGCTCCATTATGGGGCTTTTCTAGTTTTCGAAATAAATGTCATCTAAACTAGGGATAGACAATTGTAGTAATACCAATGTATTCTGGTCAATTTGTTAATTTAATTAACTGCTTTTAATGTTCWCGACTGATTTTTGCAATTTAAATTAAGGGTGTTCGTTCCTCTATTTGCTTGACTTTTATTTGGGTGATATTTGGGGATAAAATCATATTAACAATGTGAAGTTATTGATATCAAATTCATAATTGAGGAGGTTTGTTGTGATTTACGGAAAACTTTTAACTCTGCAATAGATTCCATTAAGACTATCAAGAGCTTGTTGCAGCATCTTGTATTGGTGAATGTTGAACTTATTAACTGTTGAATGCTTATTTCTTTTTTACGAAACTGCTATAAGTTCATCTATCACATCCTGTTATGATTAGTTTAAAACAGCCATCCTATGTCTATAGTCGTTCTCTATTTTCTTTTCTGCATTTTGTTGTTTTGAATATGGGACCAGACGCAGACGACTTGAACTTGTTGATCAGGTGGAATTAAGAGGCATAACTTCAAGAGAGGCCTTATGACCCATGGATCAAAAAGTCATCGGCAGCTTGGGTCAATTGGTGCTGGTACAACTCCTGGACGCGTATATAAGGGAAAGAAAATGCCTGGAAGAATGGGAGGCACCAAGAGAAAGATTAGGAAGCTGAAGATTATCAAGATTGACAGTGAACTAAGAATTTTCATGATCAAAGGAGCTTTACCTGGTAAGCCAGGAAATCTTCTCCGGATTACTCCAGCAAAGATTGTAGGAAAGAACATTCCTAAAAATTAGTTTTTTATACCAAAATTTTTTGTGCCAAGTAAATCCATGTAATTTCTGTTTCCTACTAGTAGTAATTTGCAATTCTTTCATTTTCCATGCTTTTCTTCCTTCTTTGATTCTGCTATCATCGAATAACCAGAGAGCTTGTTTGATTCGTTGATGAAATAAAGAAAATGTTGGTCAGGTGAAAGTGCAGAAGCTAGTAATATACATGCAAAACACGGACATGTACAACAAAAACAATGAAAGTAGCATATGGAGGTCACCAATGAAACCTTATCTGCGTTGGATTGGACTGGAAGCATCGGGAAAATTTTGAATAATTCCGAGGAAAGAAAGATGGTCCAAGAAACCTGGAAAAGTTCTTGTATTAGTTTCAACTTACCCACAGATGATATATAGGAACAATTGGATCAACTGCAGGACTTCGACCAGCAGGTGCTTACATAGAAAAGCTTACATAAAATTGTATAGAACGAAGTAGAGCACAAGTAGAATTAGAGTCCTCAAACCAAATCCTTCCCCATCATAACCCTGCCGCCTTCTGTCATGAGAGAAACGAGCACGGGGAGAAAATGCTGTGAGAATTTGAATGAGCAATAACAGTAATACAGGAAGCAGCGGCATCAAGAAACTAGATGCAACACCAGCTTCTTCGTCCCCTCCTAGAAACAAAGATACCAGATAGGAAACTAGGTACAGTATGTAAGGGCAGAACACGATCAGACTCAATAATACCGCAACCATCAAAGAAGGAACCAATGGCGATGGCCCTCTTCTTCCCATTCTCAGGAGGACAGAAGCAACGACCGAAGATTTGGAGGGAGAGTGCCGGCAAATCATACTATGCACGTGTGGAAGGAACCAATGGCGATGGCCCTCTTCTTCCTGTTCTCAGGAGGACAGAAGCAACGACCGAAGATTTGGAGGGAGAGTGCCGGCAAATCATACTATGCACATGTAACGACAGCAAACTTTGTGATACTCAGAAACCATTGTTTCATTCCTTTTGTTTCTACCTGTCAAGCCAAGAGTTGGGAGGCCAGTGAAAGCAAATTCTGATGAAGCATAATTCTCTTTGTTACGTGTTTCCTTGGATGAACATAACCAACTGGAATAATCGATCAAAAGGGTGATATAAAAGATATCCTGAATGATATACAGAGCCATTGCCGCCTTAAGCAGAGAAGCATGCCGAGTTTTAACATTTCATCGTACTATCCAAAGCTTTAATACACATGACTGACTGTGCAAATGATGCCAATTCTCAACACAGTTCTCCCAATAAAAAGCTCAAAAAGATTTTAAAATCATGTCAACAGGTACTGGTTAGCCACTAATATTTAAGGAATTTTAAGGAAGATAGGCTTTTCAATAAAGACAGGCACAAAGAAAACAAAAAGGTTCATGCCCTGCTAAATAGCTCGATACCAATTGCTATATTCCCTGCTAAAAACTACCATCATTCCTGTGCAGCTTACGGCTACAAAATTACAAAACATATACATCAGAGAAGAACAATGATAATGTATCTGATCTAGCCAGCCCATCCACCATCACCAGCCCGTAGTTTATGCAGCACTATATCGGAGATGCTGCTCATAGAAGCTAATTAACTGAGAAGGATAAAGATAGACCTGGTCAGTTTCCAAGAATTAGACAATAAAAATGTGGTTATTCCATTACTGAAATGAATGTTGAAGAAGAAAATACCATAGAGGAAAAGGAGGGTAATTACCAGAAGTGGGTTATTGGCCTTCAGAAATTTGTTGTCAACTGTCACTTCCTTCCCATCAGACCTGAAAGCACCTCCGCGACGCAAAAATACTTATTCATTAAACAATTTATTTAAAAAGAGAAAAAAGAAATTAGAAACAGTACAGCGTTTAACCATTCCCCTGAAAAGAGAACGTTTCTAGGTGCTTCTAGCAATTAAGAGAAAATTAACTTCCACCCTTTCCCCAGTTTTATTATCAAGGTACCCTAGAAACTGGCAAAAACGTCCATGCACTTGATGATTTAGCCAATGRGATGCTTGTTTGTCCATAKCAAAAGAGAGAAGGAAATGGAAATTGCAATGGATTTTGAAGCTCGGTGAAAACTAAAGTAGCAAGCACAATTACAGGTACTAGACATACAAAATTGATAATGTAACCATTTTCACTCAACACAGTTCACAGAATCAAATAGAAATCCCACTATAATTAGCAACAAGGCCAAAAAGGAGTAAAAATAAAATGAGTGGCAACATAAGTGCTTCAGAAAAAGTTTGGTAAAAGTACTACAAATATGGTTGCTTCAAAAACCAAAATAACTTAAATAAATAAATAAAAGACGGCGATCACTTATAGTGGTCATGTGGTCCCACGAATATCTTAATGTCGAAAATGCAAGAAAACTCCAGAACCCATAACCAAAGACGAACAATTCATGTGTTAGAACTTAGTGGAACTACAAAAGGGCAGCAAAATAACCATGAAATGATTGACTAGGACTATATGTTGGCACTAACTGCTACAACTTGCCTTAATTTGACTTTAAGTATAAGTTGAGGACATGGTATGTCCAATCAAAGAGGAATGCATGAGGGACACAGATTCTCAGCTCAGATCAAGTATTAAACAAGATCAGCCGAACACGACCCCGTAATTACTGAAGCTCAAGCTCATCCTTGGGCTGGAATCGGAGTAATATTCTTAAACTCGAGCTTAAGCTAGAGAACAGAAAAACATGACAACAATCAAGCTGAAGTTTCAGCTCAAGGTCTAAATGGAGTATGAACATGACAACAGCAACTCAATTTCAATATTTATCATGTATAATCATTTCAAGACATCCAAAAGAAGTGACATCTAATAGAAAATACAAGGCAACACAAGACCTGCAAGAACAGACTGATATACTAGTTGATTCCCAGTTTCCCACACAAAAAGAACTTTAGAAAACAAAGAATTCGGTATCAACATATTAGCCATATCTAATAAGTAACCAACTCCTAACAGAAGCATTTTGATCACAAGCTCCACCAAGGTGCAATTATCTCTGAATCAAGTTGGACACATGAATATGCAATCTACACATGACTTTTTATTTGGAAATCTTTGTTCTAATCACTTTATATATGCATCCAGATGAGATCACTAAATTGTCTTGTACCCCAAAGAAAGTTACTTACTTTTTATAAATAGACTTAGATAAACACTACATATTCAATTATCCAAGTACAATTAAAGGAATTGGGTGTTGGATAACAAACCTCTTTGCCATGAAGGTTACAGAAATATCCTGGATGTTGTTTGTCAAGGAAGATGAATAACTTATGGGCTTGATGATCTCAGTAATGGCACAGATATTTTTGGAATTGTCGGTTTTACTCTTAATACCAAAATCGTTGCCCACAACATCAAGATTTTGAGTCCCTTGATTCCCAATTATGCCACAAGAACTATCATCAGCTGCTGTGTTTTGTTGATTATTTGTTGCGGATATTGGTGGCTCTTGCTTAAACCTCTTAACAGAACCAGACTTCCTTCTTCTAGCTCCAGTGCAGCGACCAGATTGAACTGGTTCCACACCATCTGCATTTGCCAGCCCATTTGCAAGGCCACCTGGTTCTGACACTGGAGCTTCTTGTGTATGGACCGGAAATTTGTCCACACAATCTTCCTGGATGGCTGTTGATCCTTTCAGTTCACTAAGTTTTAGATTCAACTCATTTCGCTCTTCCATTCCTTCGGATCTAGAGAAAACTGTTTTAGCACCATTCTCAGTCACTTGTTTAGCCAGTTTAATACCCATCATGCCACCAATATTGCCTTCCTCATGGTTTGCAGCATCCTTGTCATTAAGAGAAGGAAGGGGTACAGATTCCTCAATAATCCGTACCTTCACAGCTGGCACATTATATGTAGCAGCTGCAGGAGAACGCTGCTGTTGCTTTTTCTTGGTTTGGCTTTGGGTACTACCATACTTGCGCTTACGTCTACGTGCTGACTTTTTCCCTGACCGCAAGCTTCACATACAACCAAGCAAAATGCATAAATGTAAAAGAAAAACCAGAATCAAGCACCTATCATGCACAGAAATAACTAAAATTATTCCATTCACCAATTAAAAGCATAATGCACCAAAAAAAAAGAACAGGAAGCAGAAGGTTACCTCTCTTCGAATGTATCGATAACATCAGAGCAGGATAACAGATTCTCTACGGGCTCCCATGTATTTGAGGTCTCTGGCCAGCCTCGCCTTTCAACAATCCAATGACCTCAATCAATATTAATGTATAACACAATCCAGTATAGCATTAAAGCCAGTAAAATCTAATGCTTCTTAATTAAAATTCACCAAAAAAAAGCCGCTTGTTTCCATTTATTTAATTCCCCCCCCCCCCTTTTGGGCTTCATTTTCATATGTTGTGTGTGAAGGTTTAGAGAGAGAGAAGCGTCTAAGGAGAGGAACTCACCATTTTATCAGATACTGAACTTGGCCCTTCGCATTTTTGCAGCATTCAGCAAATTTCCCCAAACCCAGACAGTAAAGACAATGTGCCACAAAAATTAGCAAAAATAAGGATGATATTTAGATCAGATCAGCATTACTGCAAAATAAAGTTTTCCGGAGAACAAAATAACACAAGGGGGGGAAAAAAAAAAAAAAACACATTAAATGATCAATGCAGGTAATATCCGGAGCACGGGATAAGCCCAAAAACCTTTGTTATGTATCCTAACCAGAAACAACCACACTTAAGAAAAGAACGTGAGATAAGAACAAAGAATTAAATGGGAAACTTTACCTTCCGAACCCTCTTCTTGCGTACGGCCTCAATCTCATAATAACCTTCTGCAAGCTTAGGCCTCTCCGCCTCTCCATCCCCCTCGTCCTCTGCCTCTTCAGCCCCTTCAATTTCCAAGTCCTTAAAATGGTCATCTTCCTTCTCTTCTTCCTCTTCTTCCCCCGCCGGAGCATCCACAGCAACAGCCTCCTCCCGCTCAGCAACAGCAGCAGCTTCCTTCCCCAGAATATTCTGATTTTGCGTCAGTCCCTCTTTCTCTGTCGCATCAAAAAATGGATGGGGATTCCCATGACCATCCGCACATTTTTCAACGCCACCATCCTCCGCCGTGACTGGTGGTGGTGGTGGTTCTTGGGAGTTTCTCTTCTTTCCTCCTTTCATCCTTCGCTGTAGTTCACCCACCCCTCTATACACTATTCCTTTTCCCCTGTCTATGGTTTTTGGTAAGCAGTATGATTTTCTGCACAGGCTTATGATGAGAGAGAAAGCTTTGGAGTGAGAGAGAGAGAGAGAGAGAGAGAAATATGTTGCGGGACTATTTTTTCCCTTTCTCCTTTGGGTCTCTGGGTTTTGGGGGGAAATAGGAGAGAGAGAATGTACTACTGTACTCATAAGGGCTTTGGCCTCTACCCATTTGCCAACTCAGCTGCTATTTATTCCCTATAATTTTCTGCAATTTTTCTATTTATCTTTTTTATTATATTATTGGCAAGTTTTTCTTAATATTGGAAAAATAATAATTTTTATAATTTAGTAAAAAGTTTTGATGGATTCTCTCCTAAATTTCAAGATTAATTGTTATTAATATCCACTGTTTAATAAGTTACTAAAATTTTCTGATGTTAGTTATGTCCCTGAAAAATTAATAAAATTTAATAAGTTTGATTGATTCATTTTTACGTATCTTTTTTTTTAATCTATATATTAAAAGAATAAAATGAATTATAAAGAAATTATTTAATAGGAAATAAAAATTAATATATTGAGTTTTCAAATAATTTTAATATACTTATATTTTTTACCTTTGATTGGCATTTTGATTCTCGTTTGATGAATTATAATATTTATTAAATATTTTTCTCTAACATATTTACATTCATTAACTTTTTGAGAGAAATAGATCATTCGAAAAGTTAAAATTACTATTTGAATGTATTTTAATATCATATATTTTCTAGAATGACTATTTTTTTTTTGAGAGTTTACAATATGTTATGATAATATTGTCAATAGAATTTCTAATAAAATAATGACGGAGTTGATAGAACATTAATTGAGAAAGGAAAAAAAAAAAGAAAAAGGAAAACTCGATGAGACAAAAGTAGTTTTATCACATTGGATGTAAGAGAAATGTTAGGTTGACAAATTTGTATGTATAAAAAATGTCAACCTTGCAACGGAACAAAAGCAGTTATATGTGAGACAAGAAGAAAAACGTTATTTTGTAAGTAATGATTACATGAATRCAATAAATATAAGCGTTACTTTAAAAGTTTTGTAAGTATTAAGAATGTAAATGTAAAAATAATTTTTTTAAGTATTAACAATGTAAACGTCAATGTGYATTCATTAGAACAAAAATAAAAGTAACTTCTTATCAAACTAAGAAAATAATTATTCTCAATTCTTTTTAAGTATTGACATATAAACTAAAAATATCCTCAATTAAATCAAAAGAAACCCAATAGTAAAGGAAAACGGGAATTCAACCATCTAAAATATAAGGAAAATTCATTTTTAAGCTGTCAAGATGAATATCAAATATTGTTAACAATTGCTATGGGACTTTGTTTTTGGTCGTCTTAAGAAGAGTCCAGATTGAAGACCAAAGTGTAGCTGTATTGATATACTATCATCAAGTGAATCGGCTCAAACTCATTCATTATATCCCATACTACCATTCAAATCTGGGAGCTGCCTGGTTGGGAACTCCTCCCTATCCATCAAAACCATCTCAAATGTGGAAAAGTTCTCATTAAACATGGGTGGTATGGATAGATAAGGGTGCGATAAGTCCTTATATTGTGACAATCTCTAGGCGTCCAAATATGTTCGTTTACCAAATAAGGAAATATCTAATTTAAAAACAAAATTTACTATGCACAAGTAATACATAGTGTTACCAGAATGATACAGTTCTATAGGTGGAAAGAAACGGAGTGAGAAGCAAAACCCACTAAAGTGATGGCTACGGGGAACAGGAACAGGAAGGAGAATGGTAAATCAGACAGAGAATAAGCCGCAAGAAACAAATTTTAGCCTCAGAAATATATACTAGTTTCCTGATCTAATGAAGGCTTATGAAATCAAATACTGCTGCAAATGCTTCGTTCTTCGTTTGTTTTTCAATTTACGGAATGCACATGATTCAATTTGCCTGATTCTCTCCCTGCTAACACCCATCAGTTCCCCAATCTCTTGCAATGTCTTGATTCTCCCGTCCTCTAGTCCAAATCGCCATCTAATGACCTGCTTCTCCCTTGGGTTTAGACTGTCTAAAACCTTCTCGAGATCCTGCCTCATAAATTGCTTGATCAGCAAATCTTCAGCTGTTTCAGCTTCAGGATCTGCAATCACTTCCTGGAAAGAAGGAATGACATTAAAATGACATGAGATGGGATGCAGAACGAAAGAAAGTATTATGGGTTGAATAGAATACAAATGGCCACCCAACAGGAAGAAGGAATAATCTCCAACGCACCGAAGGTTTGAGATTCTGGTTTATCCCAATTTTCTGATCAAGAGATCTTGGAGCTTTGGGTGTTAGCATCACAGCTGAGAGCCTCTTCATTGACAGCCCAGTTGCCTCAGCCACTTCTTCATCATCAGGATGTCTACCATGCTCACTATACAGCTGCTTTTTAGCCTCTTTAACTCTATAAGTTGCCTCAACCATGTGAAACTGTAGTTCACAGAAGTTGCAGATCAAAGCAAACCATYTCAAACGGAATTTGTTGCCATCAAATGCACAATTTTGTGATTGTAGTAATACTTAGGCTCTATTTGGATTATATCTCGGGGGAAAATTTTTTGCCCCTAATTCCAAATGTCATTTATTTTACACTTTTAACCAAAGAAATTTTTTGCCCCCAGTTTTAAATGTCATTTGTTTTACACCTTGGGCCAAGAACATTTCCCCTTCGTACAAAAATTTCAACAGTAACTTTTTAGATAATCGATTATTCAAAAATCAATAATCKATTATTCGTAATTCTTTAGKATGATAAATCTCTTCTTTCAAATTGATTTTGTACGATTAATTAAATAAAATCATATTTTATTTAAATTTGAATTATGTTAAACAATAACCTTTTGTTAGGAAAAGATTCATTTTATGTTTTATAATCCAACTAGTTTCTTTTACTCAAAGAAATTTCTTAACTTCAAAAATAATTTTAAAATTTAAATCTTTCAATTTCCCGCTTCTCCAACTTAAAAGGAAAAAATTTTCCTCCCCTAACCCCAAAGTCTAATCCAAATAGAGCCTTAATATGTTTGATCCAATTCATTCAGATTAAAGTGGCRGCTAGAAACTTACTGGCAGCCTAATTGTCCTAGACTGATCAGAGAGGGACTTCCGAACTGCCTGCTTTATCCACCAATGAGCATAGGTAGAGAACTTGAAACCTTTTGAAGCATCAAACTTCTCTGCACCTCTTACAAGGCCTCGACACCCCTCCTGAGAATGATCTTGGAAAATCAATTCTTGGAAGAAAGGAGATCAGAACAACTATTTCAAATTGCTTTTTATGGGTTGTTAATCAGCAGCTTTTAGCTTCTTGCTATATAAAAATATATAGTAAAATGCTAAAGGCTACTGATTTTAAGTTTAGAACAACCCTTTATTATCAGAAGAAACTATGATGTCACAATGGATACCTGAACCAAATCCTGAAGATTCATTCCAGCTCCCTGATAATTCTTTGCAATTGAAATAACAAGACGTATATTGCTCTTAATCATCTTGTCTTTGCAGCGGATGCCATAATCTAATCGCTTCCTCAAGGTCTTCTGATCAGCACCAGCAGCAGCAGCCCATTGAGCAAAAGTGGGTTCAGCCCCACAACGTTCCGTAAGTTCCTCTTGAAGTCTTTCCAGTTTAAGGAGATCCTGCATTATTTCCAGGAAAAAGAGGATATCAAGGATTGCATTGAATGCAATTTGAAAAAGGGACATAAAATGTAACAGCAAAAGAAACCAGATAGTAGGATTTGAAATGCTAATAATTTACTGATAAACCACTAATATGGTTCCCTGCAGATATTTTACAGTTTTAGCAGGTCAGATGACAGTAAGCCACACAGATATTATATTTAAAGCAAAAGAATTTGACTAAATCAAAAGAATTTGATGATTCTGGATTTCCAAGTAGATAAACTGACATAAAAATCTGCATCTGCAYGTGAGGAATGGTGCTAGATGAAGGTGAAAGGGTATATCCATATGATTAAAGTATCAATAATGAGATTCACCACGAAGGTATTGGAAGTCATCCAGTGTCAAGTTCAGACTCATAGAAACATGATATTGAGTATTGAGGATAAACTCATGGAAACATGATCTTGAGTATTGAGGTTATCCTTCAATAATACAACTTCTTCACAGTACATCATTTATTTATTCAACTATGAGTGTACTACATTTAACCTACAGTGAAACCTCTCCATGTTTCACCCAAATATTAGTCATCTTTTTTAGCCTCATTTTTAGGTAACTTAGAAAGAGTAAGAGCAAAACAATCAATAACATAAGAGTCAAATGTCTAAAATATCCTTAATCACTTCAAATTAGGGGCACCACTTCACCTCATAGCTTTTCCTTTCTTTCTTTTTGGTTGAAGAGCAGGGTCATAACCCTTCTGTATGTCAAAGTTAAAAAAATCGGTAAAGCCATATGGATGAAGCATGTCACTCAAAAAACTGCTCCAAGCTTTGGATTGCATTTCAACATCATTATCATTGCAACTCATCAGCAAAAAATGCTTCAAAATATTAGATACTTGAAACATGTATATTTTAGTATTTTTCACTCTGCAATCATCGCCATTGCTCTTATTCTCCTAAAAGTACTCAATCAACAGTCGTTTACAAGTCCATTCTATGTTAAGTAATTTTTACTGCAAGCCTTAGGAGTAATAGTATATTATCAACAATTAAAACATACCCTAGCCTATTAATTGAAAAAAGAAACTAAAAAGGGATTGAAGGTTTATGAACCTGTATTCCTTCTGACAACTCCATCTCTTCAGTAGCTGTTAGCAGCCTGGAAGAACTGGTAGTTCCTCTCAAGTAACGCAATGGATCAGAGTAATCTACATCTTGTAAAGAAGATCGCCTCTTCTTTCCTGTAGAACCAGATTTCACTGACACAACATTGGCGGCTGCCCTCTCTGCTGCCCTAGCTCTTTTGGCTTTTCTTTCGTTTTGCCGGCTTGATCTCACACTGATTTTAGCAGAGAGTTGTGCTTGAAGAGGCTTTAGTTCTCCATTTGTGGGCTCAACATCATCAGCTTCTGTGAAATATTCAGATGAATGATTTTCACTCAATTCAATTTCATCAATTTTTGATTCCCCAAATATACTAACTCTTTCTGCAAGTTGATAYGATTGCATGCCATCAAGCACGAGGGTATTAGCATCAGATGGGGCATCCATTTCTTTGCTATCTGATTTGGTCAAGTTACCATGGCTGACCATCATAGCTGCATCCTTTGCAACCTCAACTGCTGCCTTTGCTAGAGCAACTGCCTCTGCTGCAGCTGCTGCTATAACAGCCTCTTCGCTTGTAATAAGGTTCTCTGTTGCCAAAGCTGCTCCAAGATTTGTCTGCACATCCATTGAAGTTAGAACTCTAAGCAACCAATCTCTTAAATATAGAGTTAGTGGAGTGAGAAGAACASAACTATTTCACAATATGGATTCTAAGATTTGCTAAAAAGAGACCAAAGACATGAATAGTAAAGCCCCAAGTGGTCAGAGATCTGTGTGAGAATCTAAAATAAGACATTAGATTGAAGAAGATACCATCTTCAATTTGRATAACTCTAGTATACATAAATTCAAAGCTCTCAAACTTACAAATACAGGTTTCAACATGTATAATACTTATCAGCAAATTAACCACAAGCTATTGGAAAGGAATAATTTGCTCTTATGAAATATTGAGAAACACATCTCTGCTCAATTATACTAGCTTTACTAAATGATCTTACACTTTRGCTTTGAAACTACCTTTAGTAAACTATCAAAAAGTTATAGAAACACCTTGATTATCTACAAATGCCTCTATTAGAAGATCCTAAACTTGGATGAACTGTTTTTTAGCTTGACAATGCTTACCTCAATAGATGGATCAGTAGCTCCAGTATAAGTCCATGGTCTGCTTGCAGCGATTGAACTTGAATTAGCATCTAGAGACAAGAATTTTAACTTCTCCATATCAAGAACAGCAGTCATTGTTGTTGATGTTGGAGGCTCCCATGGACCATCTARTGTAGAATTTGAATTTGCTTCTAAAGATGGCAACCGCAGCTTCTCGATGTCAAGCACTGTACTTGTAGATGCTGCAGGTGATGTCGTTGATAGGATGCATTGTGTACGGATATATACAGGTTCTCTACTTTTTGCTGCATTGCAAACAATAAAGAAAATAAGATCCACCAACTTGCAGGACAGAGAAGCTCCACAGACCAAAGAAAGACACTCTGACAACCCGAAACAGTACTCTGATGCTAAAACATTGCTGAGTATTAAAGCTCAAAGATCTAGGATTAGGCCCATAGTTTCCTCAACTAATCACGGGCAGGATAATTTAGTAACTTGTCAATGGCTGCAAACTTTTAGAGAACCTAAATGCAACTTCTCCCTGAAAGCAAAATAAACACTCAGATCGGGGGAAGCCAACTATGGAAAAGATATAGTTCATGGAGATGAACAGAATACATGCTTGAAATTCATGATGAGCTTGGGCATATTTCTGAGCTGAGAATATTAATACTTTGAAGAAAAACCATAAYAAAATAATTTGTAAAAATCAACATAGAGAAACGGGGATGAAAATTAGCTTTACTGGGAATCATCTTAAACAGTGATCTAATTCGGTGATCTCAACTATACACGCTCACCTTGCTATAGCATATTATGATCTAGGTGGCTCAATTTGGTAGCTACACTCATTTCCTTTTGTCTCCCTAAAACTGGGAACATGAGAAGACATTCGCCATGGTAAGTTTATCTTGTAATTAAGCTCTAAATCGGATTAGCCAGATCAGCGAGTCAAAATCTATTCATCCACACTCCACTCCCTAGATGTATCAAAAGTAAAAGAAGATGAAATTCAAAAGCATTCTAAAGGAGGGATTTGTACCCTTAGCTTCTGAAAATCTGTCATAACAATCAATAGGAAAATGAAATATATAGATAACTCTAAGATACCTAAAATGATGACAGGTAKTTAATCTAGATTCGGTTTAAGAAGCCACATTCTTCTGCTTATAAGCCATAMCATAAATTAGATCAAGTTAATCACTTGATTTGATACATTTTGTTTCTTTTTCTTTCCCCTTTGATGGTTTGCCACCATCAGAAGGAAAGAAATCTCCCTTGTCTAAACAACAAGCGAAGTCCCTACCTAAAAGGCATGGCTTCCACGCCTTCTCTTCATTCTACAGACAATAAAATGCGCAAAAGGATTAAATTATTTTTTAATCCGCCTCCTATCCTGGATAATGCCTTACAAATCCCTGCGCATGAACCACATCATACAAACTATACCCAATCACAATTTCATTAAAATTTACAATTCTCACAGCAGAATTCAACAGGCATTCTGACTGCGCCGCCACCACAGAGCGAAACTACTCGCAAAAKCCACTAAAATGAAAAATGTCCCAATTCAGCTATAACGCAACTAATTCATCAATCATTGTAATTCAAACCCAACATAGATGCAAAAAGACAGACAAGCAGAAAACAAACACAACTGGAGAGACTTACAGAGTTGAGTGGGAGAATGATGCTGGGATTTAAAGGAAAGAGCAAAAGTGTCGGGCAAGCACTTGAATTGCGGCAACAAACAAGACATCTTTCTTCTACGAATTTGTTTCCATAGATATTTATTCGTTTTGGTACTGTGTTATGTATGCCTACTAACCATCAAGAACAGTGTAGATGCATACAAAATCATTTCTTCCTTCTGTTCGAGTCAATAAAGCAGGTATTTAGGCTGCGCATTACGGTACAACATCCAAGAGTTTCTGCGTCGAAAGCTTGTCTTGTCTGGTTAAGACTGTAGAAAGGAGACAGAGAGGAGTGTTCGTGCTTGAAGGATATGATAAGCAAAAGGATAAGAGAGACGCTACAGCGAGAATGAGGACGAGAGAAGGACAAGCAGGCTTTTCTCATTTCCCCTATTTGCGTTTGGGTTTTCTTTGGTGGATTTGGTTCCGGCCTGCACGCAATTTTTCCAAATCTTAGGATTCATCATCTCATCCAAACAAAGGCATTAGGTCATTAGGTCTCTATTTTAAAAATTATATTTTAATTTTAAATCTAACTTCATTCAATTTTTTATCCCACATTGTTGAATCCCTTTCTCGCTATAGCAATAATAATGATCAATAGTGAAGTAGCACGTCGAATCTTTATGAGATGATATGCTATATAATTTTAATTTCTTTAATTTAGTTTCTTGGATTAGATCAATTAATATTTATTTATCAATTTCAAATTAATAATTTCATTTTAAAGTATAGGTCATCTTATTATCTATGCTCTATCGATTAATATTAATGAAAGCAGAATATTTTTAGACTAACTATCCAATATAATATTATCGAATTGAAAATTAATTAATAATTCATTTTCCTCTCTTCTCATTATCAATTTCATTTGAAGTCTCTTAAAAAAATAAAAATAATAATTAAATAGRACAATAAATAAAAAATTCAAATAACCTAAGATCTATTTCAAGTGATATAAATAAGGATAATATTCTATTTCTTTTAGAAAATGTAGAAAGACTTACATTTAAAAAAAAAAGGTTTATCCTAAAATAGCTTAGTCTCTATTTTTTTGAAGTGTTATAATTGAAAAAACATATTAATTTCAGAGAGAATTAAATTAATTATTATATTTCTCATTATATTATCAAATTATTACGTAATATGTAAAAAAATTTTATAATTTAAAAAAATAAGATGAAAAGTTATTTTAATTTATAAAAAATAAAGTTTTTATTTTTCTCTTTCTCTGTAATAATTACACTGCGCGAGATTATCGGGAAAAGCCCAACAGTTAGAGGCATCTTTGACCTCTCTTATTGGAGGCACCAAAGTTTCTCGGTCGTTTTTCTCTGATGAAGGTAATACTCTTTACTATCTTAGAAAATGTATAATTGAGCCGGGCAGATTTGACAATTCCCTCCCTAAAGTGGCATCAGGCGGCCTAAAATGCGGTGCGGCGGAGCATCTTCTGTTTCTTGATCTCTCGGCAGCGAGTCTCCGTCCAATCTTAAAAGAGTTTCAGTGTCCGCCATTGCCTCCGGAGGGTTTAAGGGTAGTAGGGCTCTGCTCAAAGCAGCCAAGGCGGCCTCCAAATCCTCGACGTCCACTGCTACTGGGGCAGCTAACGCTACTAACAAACCATCGATACCCACCGCTATTGGGGCCTCCAAAAAGAAATCCGCCTCTACCACCAGCTCTTCATGCTCGAAGTCGATTGCATCAGCTGCCAAGCAGGAGATGAAGCCCCCGGCAACTACGAGTAGGTTCTCTGGGTTTCTCAAACAATATCCTGTCTCCCCTGCACTGCGTAGCTTCCTGGGTGTCTCAGAAACATGTCGTCCCCATGCTATCAAGGAAGTTTGGGCCTACGCCAAGCGCCACAATCTCCAAGTGCGTATTTTTTTCCCTCGTTTTTTGCTTGATCTCTATACTGAGTCTCGGTTGCTTACTGGATATTTAGATTTACTAGACATGGATAGTATAGCCAGGAATATGTCGTTTGTTAGTAGAAATAGTTTAGTAGATGTAGGCTCATGTTTAAGCTTTATAGCGTTTTGTTTCATTTTTACTATGTTTGTTTTTCGAAGTTGTGTACTGTGGATATACCTTATAAGTTATCCCAAAAACCCTTTTAGAGGGGATTTATCTTTTGGGAGAGGGGGTGGAGTTTTGGAAGAGGACAAAAGGGTTGAAAAGTTTTTATTCAATCTCATTATCTTTCACTTCAACTTTACTTGCACAAAGGTATAGTATGACTTTGTTAACCATCTTTAGTGATTGAAGCCTGAAATTTGCAGCTTTTCCTGGAATCCAAATTCAAGATCACGAGATGTTAGTCATCAAGATATATTAACTAGGGGCTTGAGTAAATATCTCTTGTTTGTATATGGATATTAATACTTTTCTAGACTCTATTCACTTTATGCTGCTGGTTCAGTGATTAACCCAATATGGCCAGGGCGACAGTTAACTTCTGATTTTGATGCTTTAATAGGTTCATCGATTTTACTATGATTAACTTCAATAATGATTTTCTCCATCCTGATATGAGTTAATTTTTTAAACCGACTGATATGAATTCTTGCRAGCTTTTTCCCTTGTTTTGGTTTGGTGGGATGAAAATAATGCATTTTGTAGTTGCTCCCATAAAAATGTAGAAAGCTCTTAAATTACCCCAAATCTGTTATAACTTCTCGCAATTACAAAAACAGAAGACTCTCTAWACATGTTTCTCCTTACATGTGAATTGTGCTAATATGAATAAAAAGTAACACTGACAAGACAATCTTTATGTAAACATWGTTCAGTCTGTGCGGGTATATAATTGTTAGGTTTGAGTTCCTCTTTCTGTTTTGATCTGTCAGTCTGCATCCACGGTGGTCTTAGTCATTTGTTGATTAACATTGCGAATTTCTCTACCTTTGTCATGCCATGCACATCTGTATTGTTAGCTTTCATCCTCCTTAGGAGCTTTATGGTTGTTTAGAAGGAGTTTGCTGCACATGTTGCTATAATTAGTTTACAAGCTATCATTTGGGATAGGGAGGCTTGATTTGTTTCGTTGTTGATATCCTTTTAAGATTGGGCTTGGTTGGAGCATCAGATTCAATATCCAGTTGCTGATTATTATAGTATGTTTTATGCTTCGATACATTGACGTTGYAGATACATGAGCACTTTATTTACATGGTTGCTGTGATATAAACTCTGTTACTAATGTTTATGAGTTCTTAACTCCGGAGATATTTTAATCAACAGAACCATGAAAACAAAAGAGAGATAGTCTGCGATGAGAAACTTAAGACTCTCTTTGGAGGAAAAGACAAAGTTGGGTTTTCAGACATCGGGAAGATGATTTCTCTACATATTGTAAAGACTGCCTAACTAGGAACCGAGAAAGTTATAGTTCGTTTCTTGTGTGTGCGTAGTCTCTTGTTAATACTGATATAGACTGTGGCTGCTTGTACTACTACTTATTGTTGAGACCTTTAACAGGCAGAATTGATCTTACCTGCTTGTACCCCTGACCAACGAAGCGAGCACGTAAAGTTGAGGCTGTTGGTTTAGATGTGTTTACAAGAGCAATCTCAGGATTTGATTGGTCAATACTTACTGCCATTTCAGCATCATCATCATTTGAACCAAAAAAACGAGCCCCTTTAATATACCTATCAATTCAACACCCATTCAGCTTTGACATTTTACAGTATCTATAAGGCTTGATTAGAGAAATGCTTCTAATAATTAGAATTAATGATCTTTCAGAAACCTTTTGTTGCATGCATGAGAGTTTATCAACATGTCTACGTGCATAAGAATTAGATAACAGTAACTATGAAGCCTAGAGGCTGCATGAAATCTCACACATTTCAAACGTTAAGGACTAGCAGCAAATAGAGAAACTTAAGCCTCTCAAGTTTACCTTCCTGCTACACATACATATCTGAGTTCTGGAGTATAAACAGCTTTTGGGCAATTGTTTTCAACATAATCCAGGAGGCCCCTTGTTTGATCAATAACTCCAGGCAATCCCTTAGGCGCCGGGCTGACAGAAAGAACATTTGATGGTTATACTCTTGTGGTCCTTCCCTAGTCAAATTTCAAAAAGAATCTAGCTGCCTATTATTCCAATGACAACAATAAAAAGCAAGAACCAACAGTTAACTGCAAAAAGGATCATAAACAGCATAACATACAGGTGCGGTGTTCCTAGAGTCAGTAACAAAGAAATATTTGAGAATCCAAATTCTTGCATGTAGACCCGTGCTAGCCATCCTCCTGCTGAATGCCCCACAAAAGACAAAGCCCGACCTACAATAAAATTGGTCTGATTATGGTATTGTAACATGTCCTGTTGAATAAAAAAGATGCATTGGTCAATACAGTGCAACAGTTCTATTAAGGGGAGCAAGGAACAAAACGGAAATGGATTTACTTGATGTGATCTTCCTTCAAGTTCTCGATGATCCTTACAAAGTTATATCTATGGAGAAAGTGGTATTGCACCAGGGAAATGCTGTTTGACATAGTTAGATCTATTCAACAGTAGCTACTTAAAAACTATTGCAGAAAACCACTTATGGTCAACACTCAGCTGGGAGAATTAGAGACAGAGGCTTCATTAAGCAAGATAATGAGAATCGACTGACGGACCAGGTTTCTTCAGAAGAAATTCTTTCCCCACCCTGATTCATCACCAAATTATGCCTCGTAAAAATACACACCTTACAATTAGTAAAACGCTAGCTCGGGAATGATATAGTTTTGGGTAGACAACGGCAAAACAATGGTAGAAATATAAAAGGAATTAAAATCTCTGATTAACAACCTTGAGCCAATTCATTTGCTTCATTAATAGCCTCATCCATCTTCCTCAAATACCTGTCCGGAGAGTTTTCAACCAAAGCTTCAGAGTAAAATAAATCAGAATCAAATTTCACAACAGCCCTGCAAAATATAGAAAACAGCACGGATTAACACCAATCAAGAACAGGGCGAGGACGGAGGGTTCCACGCCAATAATTGGGATCAAGCAACCCAGCAGCATTCCTCAGCCAATCAATTCTTGAAACCTTCACAACCACAGTCGGCACTCCATAGTCCTTCAGTATCATAGCCAACTTATCATAGTCGGTCGTGTTGTTTCCTAACCCCTGAAAGGAAAGCGCAATTTACAAATATATCGTGGAAAAACTTGTTCGCATTAACGCATGACAATTTAATCCACTGCATTTTCTTCTTTCTTTTACATGCTCGAATGGAGACAATAAAAAAAACAAACCAAAACGGAAGCCCATGTCAATTCAGATGTTTATAGATCAATATCTAGTCGAAATTTTAGCAGAAAAAGACTTTTTTTATTATTAAAAAAAAAAAAAACTTAGACAGAAAAACAGTTTAGATCAATTGGGCATGTGGACTATGTCAGAGCATCACCAGMCATCAATTACAGTAAAACAACAAGAGACTGATACATGTGCATGTTGCATTAGTATGTTTGTTTCAGAGAGAGAGAGAGCATTAACTGGAAGAATGATGGCAGGGCGAAATGTTGGAGAAGTAGAGAGCAGGAGTTGGGAAGATGATTGTGACACTGCTTCTGAAACGGCAGAGATAAACCAGCTGGAGCGCCTTGATTTAGTAAGTTTTGCTTGAAGCAATGGTGAAGGGAGTGGTGGCCATGGCAAAGCCAGATTCATCTTGTTCACTTGCACGCTCCAAGACAGCCCGCCAGCCGAAGAACCTCTGGGAATTGGCAACTTCTGTGGTGGTTCCCGAAGCCACGATTGTTTGAGGCTCTAGTTGTCCTCCAACAGTTTTCTTTCCCCCTTCTTTTTCGTTTATAATTTAGATTTTCTTCTTGAGAATTCGTTTATAATTTAGATAAACCTCTAAAAGTAAACTGTGGAGGAAAAGAAAATCTTTTATCCTTTTGAGTTTTAGGGGTAGTTAAAAGGGTAATTTTTATATTTTTATTAATGAAAACTTATACATCGTACCTTTTTCTAATATATATTATATTTTTTAACCTCCTTTAAAATTTCCAGTATAGTTTTAGTTAAGAGAAAATTTGTYGAGTTCTTTTTCCTTCTCATTGGTTTTTTTTCTAAAAATTAATTTCCAGAAATACATTTTCTAATATTATAAAGTAAAAGTAATAAAAATGAAAAATAAAAATTTGAAGTCAAAATGAAGTCGATACATAATTGGCGCGAGTTAGCGATGAATGCAGATTACGTTGGAAAGAAGGGAGCGAGAGAGAAACGGTTACCGAGCTGAGAGAGGAGCGCGTATATAAAGAAAATGATGATCAGTAGGAGACTTCTGTAATATTATATGCAGTATTTAAACTTGAATAAGAAGTACTTGAGCCTGTCGAATTCTTTCTTAACTTTGGTATTTGCGAGAAGAGAAACAAAGAGAATAGAAAATTTTCTCTTGCATTAAAAAGTTTGAAATGGAGAAGAATGGGAAGATTTTATAAAAATTTTAAACTAGCTGTGCTTCCAAGTTTACCCCAAAAAAGACTGAAACAGAATTTGCTAATGCCCATGCTATGCGTTTTGACTTGATAACATGCTCTCCCTCGGATAACGTTGCTCGTCTCTCTCATCTTCTCCACCGAGCAGCTCTGCGAAACAGGGATTTCATCTTCATCTTAAGCCTCTTCGCAACGCAGCCAAAAACCATTCCGCCATCTAACGAGGTAACTCTATCCTACTAGCGTCTGCATTTATGCCGAGGGTCTCTGTTTTTTTTTTTTTTTCCTCCCTTTTTGATTCTGTCTGTTGAATTCTTTGGCTTTGCATCGGAAGGAATTYCGGTCATGAGAATAGCTCCGGTTGATTTTCAGGATAAGTAACTGAATATAAGGCTGTTTTTTTCCTTTGTTACAAAGGAGTAATTTTTATRAAGGTCACATACCAATAAATATGCAATTCGTCTGTAAAATCTATCAGTGTAGAATTCTTTTGAAACATCACTAGCTAGAGCWTGGCTGGGAATTTGAGATAAGTTGCAAAAGATTTAACCTCTTTTCTGTGTAGAAAAGAACATAGTTACTCAAGTGAAGTCCGGAAGAAAACTTAACCTCGCATGTTTGTCAATAMGTCCTGAACGTCTATGAAGATCCAGTATTTAGATAATAGTCCCTTTCCTCTCCTTTGTGTGCTCTAAGAAACTGACCTAATAACATATTCAAGCAGGAAGTCCMTTGCTTCTCCATTCTGACCYTATAAATGGAGAAGTAATCCCTATGTTTGACTAATAAAGGAAAGGACTAACATCTACAAGTAAAGTGGCATCTATCTGCAAAATTTATTMGGGAGAACATTCTGCAATTCCTTCATGAATATGTGGTGTGTGCCAGTTATGTGTCTTTATGTGTCTGTTTGTGTGAATTTTCCATCTTTGGCAGCTTGAATGATGTTGGCTTCTAAACTTTCAAGAACTACCAATTAGGAAAGTCTTGGTGTTAAAGATATAAGACATTTAGAATAAAACCTTGTTCTTTTAGCAGCCAAAGCTGACAAAAAACCTACAAAAACWACATGTAATGTCTGGTGCAACAACTTCTGCTTTCGACTAAATAACTGATTATTCCCCTCTTAGTTGATTACACTTGGAAGACGTCCTTCCACGACAAACCAAATCTTGGCTTTGATGGAACTAAATATCTTTCATACTTTCAGTTGCACAAAGTTGAATTACTATTGAAAGGTTTAGAGGGTTCCTCAAGTCTTAGTTTTGAGATATATTAAGTTTCAGATATCCTATCTATGCCTGGGATGTTTAGAAGTTTCATTAGTAGAAAGTTGGAGCTGAGAAGAATTTGCAAGCAGATACAGCCTGCACATTTTCAATAATTGTCTAGGGGAGACTTTTGTGTATAGGGGACACTTTATTTTGGTGACATTTTATTTGTGTAGAGGATACTTGGTTGTGAATATGCAGATCTATAGGCCTAGAACAGGTTTATTTTGTGTGTAGGGGAAACTTGGTTGCGAATATGTAGATCTATCGGCCTAGAGCAGGATTATCACGACATATCTACTTATGTAAAGATATGTAATGATACTCTGAATTAGACTGCCAATGATTGTCTTTTCAGCTGGTAATGTTGAATCTATTGAGATGTGCATTTGATTTGGATCATGTGTTAATATATTGTTAATTTGAGTTTTAAGGCTTGTTCCTTTCGAAGCCAAGGAAAGTTGAATTCCCTCTATARATACCCTGTTTCCTTTAAAGCAGGTTTAATTGTTGCTATATAGCTCCTATGTAGAATGGACTGCTTATTTGCTTGGACAGGAAGGTGCTTGTAATTTCAGACAGACTTATGGCGACAACTTTGCGATCTATTACTYGAATTATGAGGAGAAAGAACCTGGGGCCTATGTATAGTACAGGATCTATGTTGCACTCTCATGCTACTAGTTTTGGTGAGTGCTTCTTCAACACTGTTTATTTATGTATCTGACTTGATATAGCTATACACCTAAACTTAAAGCATGTAGAAAAGACATATTCGTGACGTACAGTATGATTATGTTGCTTAACATTCATACTTTATGGTATATGTTACTTTCAAGGTCACAATTTCAGGGTTTAAAGAAGTACGTGAAGAAGAGAAGAGCCAAATGGTTGGTAATGTTTTCACCCGRGTTGCTTCAAACTATGACCTAATGAATGATTTGATGAGTGGTGGGTTACATAGATTGTGGAAGGACAGGTTTGTTCTTTAATGATCATGATATCTAGCTGTTCTTTATTTTTTAACCTTTCATGTGATTTGACTCTTTCTTCTCAAGATTGGATATATTTTCCTCTAATCTTATCTATTTTGTTGTTTAGATTGGTTTCCAAACTCAACCCATTCCCCGGTATGAAGCATCTCGATGTTGCTGGTGGCACAGGTGAGCTTTTTCTCAATGGTATTTGTTGATGAATGTTCAGTTTTCCATATAATTTTAGTGCAGAAAATCTGTCTAGATCATTATTTGATGAACTTCAGGAAATTGCTTCTCTAATTTTACAGGAGATGTTGCTTTCAGGATACTAGAAAGTATAAACAGTGTCAGACGCCAAGCAATGCAGGATGCACTTGAAGAAAATTTTCTAGAGGAAACTAAGATTTATGTGTGTGATATAAATCCAAACATGTTAAATGTTGGCAAGCAGCGGGCACTGGAGAGAGGCAAGAAACTATTGTTGATTAATCTATGTGTAAACTGTCTAGATTGAAGATTCAATTTTAACAAGCAGATGCTTCAGCTACATGGACACTGTTTAATTGAAATCTTTGCTTTACCACTTATAGGTCTTGATAAGGAGAAATCCCTTGTTTGGGTTGAGGGTGATGCAGAAGCCCTCAATTTTGAAGACAACTCCATGGATGGATACACAATTGCCTTCGGGATCAGGAATGTTACCCACATTGAAAAAGCTCTTGCAGAAGCATATAGGTATCTCCTTGCTACTTGATATGCTTGTATTTGAATGTTCCTAGAAATATTAAGATTGAGACATGATATGTGCAACAAGTTTTGATGGTAACCGGCATTGACAAAGTTGCATAACTCCCGTTAACACATTACATGGGCATTTCATGCTACCTCAGGATCTCTATGGCTGTTGACTTTTTAGGTTAAATAATATCACTTCAGTGGATGTGGATACATGCTATATTTTTGTCACGAGTTGAAGTACCTAGGCAATGGTACACAATCACTAAGACTTAGTTAGAAAGAGTGGCAATGTGGAATTTATCATATCCCTCTTTATTCTTTCCAGGACTTGAAATGTTAACCATTTGTTTGACCTTTACTTGATTGCTTTGGCTAAATGACTTTCATGCAAATTCCCACTACTGTGTTTTGTGTTGGACCATGCTACCTCATGGTAGTTTGCTATATTGTGTTTTTCTGTTTGTTGTCAGGGTGCTTAAACAAGGAGGAAGATTCCTTTGCCTCGAGTTGAGCCATGTAGATACCCCGGTTTTTAAAGAATTGTAAGTACATCTGATGCAAAACATATAGCAACTGAGCCTTCTACCATGCACTGTGTTTTTAGCAGATCTTGTTTTCTGTTTTGTTTAGGTTCTTCATTTTTTGTTTGTTCTTAACTGCAAAGTAAATTTGTGATTAAGGTCCACGTCCTGTATGAATCTGTTCCTACAAATTTATCTTGAAGTATGATGCACTTATTTAGGGAATCAGAAGGCTAAATATTACAATTACTACTGGCCCATAATCTTTATATTGAGCCCCATTTCTTATATGCCATAAAATATAGGGAAAATTTCTAAGAAGTATCCCCACCAAAACCCCAAAAAAAAAAAAAAGGAAGAGAAAAAAAAGGGAAAACAAGAGAGATACTACCCTGGGATGAAGGAGGTAACAATGGTGGTGAAGGGGGTTACAGGGTTAATAAGCAGAGAAAAAAAAAAAAAAAAAAAAAAAAAGGAAGAGGAAAAGGAAGGGAAAAATGGAAAGCTTTCTTGGGTGCTTATATTGTACAAGTGTATCTCATGTAGCTCTGGTAATCTCAAGTCATGATCTTTGGTTGGTTTTTGTTTTTTCTTCAGGTATGACTTGTACTCGTTTTCAGTCATTCCAGCAATTGGGGAGCTGGTTGCTGGTGATCGGGTGTCTTATCAGTACTTAGTTGAGAGTGTTCGCCGCTTCCCTCCACAGGTATAATTAGTGGCTTTCTTGCTTGTTCTTGTTTCTCGGCGGCGGTTTCCCTCGAAAGGTTCTAGCTTGTTCCTTTTTCTTGGCAGTGGTAACTAACAGGCACTCTCCAAACAATTGCATTTGAAAGTTAGAACACAGTATTAACTGCTTCAGAAGTTTTTCTCTTAACAGCTATATGCCTTTGCTTTTTGTTGACCGAGTCTGTTTACTGAGAAGCTGTATAGGACCAGAGTCATCATGCTTGTGTGTTGTAAAAGAACTCAATTAGGTTTTCTATACATCTGGGTGAATCAAGTAAATAAGGAAATCGAGATCACCTTTAAARGTGAATCCCGCTTATTGCCAATTTTCTTTTGTTTTGATGGTCTCCTCTGTTATAAAAAAGACTTTCTCCTTTCTCCCTCTGTGTGCTCTGTCTCCAAGACTTTGGCTGTTAAGTTCACTTAACAAGCAAATTAACAATGCAAGTAAAACAGTTGCTTTCAACATTGCTAATTGCTATGAGATAAATGAATAGCACTTCGGGCCTCGGTGTACCTGTAGCAGSACTTGATGGTCCATATTGTGTTGATGGTTGTAGTTAGTCTTTTTTCTTCCTTCCTTGGATTCTGCATTAGTTGAGGGAACTCATTAGCAGAATCAATGTTTCACTTTCAACACTTCTATCAATTAAAAAAAAAAAAAAAAAAAAAGTAGTTTCGGTTCCAACTTTCTACACAATGCCGCTGTTCGATTTGCCAATCATTTGTGTTTATATGATCTACGAGTGCAGGAGAAGTTTGCTYCAATGATTGCGGATGCTGGATTTCAGAAGGTAGAATATGAGAACCTTGTTGGAGGTGTCGTTGCAATCCATTCTGGACTGAAGTTCTGAAGTTTAGTAATCTTTCATCCATATCTTCTTTCTCAACCTTCGTGAACTATATACCTTAGCATTTTGCCCAGAAATTGGCARACTTCAAGAYTTCTTTTTGTAACCTGCTATTTATGTTTTCTGCATTCTTGGTAGTGATTTATGATTCAATCGAACCCAGAAAAATAACGTGGAGAGCAATATCCGTTGTAAATGCAGTTCAAATTAGATTAGGATCGATCCAAATCAATTAGCAAGAATATGTTTTGGGTTGGCAAATTCAAATTGTCAAAAGTTTATAGTAATTTGCGTAGATGTTCTTGAAAATACTCTCAATTTCTTAACATCTGCAAAAATCAAATTTGATTTTGTCTTTATTGATGGGGTAATTCTGCTAAATAGTAAGAAAATCAAAGAATAAAATTCCAGAAAAGAAAAAAAAAAAAGAAAAAGAACCTTTTAAGGTTTCTGCATCCTAGAATGGAGGATCCGAGGATTTTCCTATAAAATCGGTTCTCCCTGAGAAAGAAAAGAAAGAAGTCAGCCATTAAGCGGTACTGGGTTCCAAACTGGAGACGGATAAAGGAAGGGAAAAAAAAAAAAAAAAAGAAAATAAGAAAAAGGAAAACGAGAGAGATAGATTTCCGAATTAAGTGAGACAAAAATGAATTTGCCGCCTCTACCAGTGGCGTAATGGGTTCCAGATACTCTGCGATGTCCACCGGCAGTAGTAGGATTCTCTACTCCACCCTTGCATTTTCTGGCAGTGGTTTCATTCTCACTGCTCTACCCACAACAGTATCTTTCTTTCAGCATCGCCGCCGACGCTATTGTACAGTTATTTCTGGTAATGCTGCAGCGGCAGCAACTGAGGCCGCAGTTACTTCTAGACAGGAAGGGCTTCAGTTAATCAGAAGCCCCCAGCTTGTAGCTATGGAGTACGCGGACCTTAATCTCACTGATAAATTCTCTGAGGTAAAAGTTACCAAAACAATTTGAATGAAACTTTTGTTATGCTATAGTATTGTCTACTGAAAGATTTGCTAATTATTAAGTGAATTGTTTATTCATATGGGTCATGGATGGGTTGGGATGCTGCAGGACCTTGGTCATATTCGAATTCGACAGCATGTGAATCCTTTACGCTCTTCTCTCATGGTGCTAATTAACTTTTTTCCTCAACTTCTATAACTATTTTGCGTGCCTCTATTGCTAAGTTGCTTGTCTAGGTTTGGTTAACTTGGATATTTGCTTGTTCAATATGTAGGTTCCTGCAGAAGTTCCAGATTGGAATAAGGTATATAAGGATGCGACATTGCCGCTAATGGTGGATATTGGTTGTGGTAATAGGGCAAATTCAGCACTCTTCATATCCGATCACTACTTCCTTTTACCAGATATTTATAAATGTTATCTTTTTGGGTTTATATCTCGAACAACTTTATTTTCTGGCAAGTCCCTCCATGATCTTTGCTGTGAACTGTTACACTATGTACAAATAGAAAAAAGCTTCTCCATTTTTGGTGTTTCCTGTGGAGGGAGATGAGAAATATGATGAAGTTGGCCAACTATCAGCCTATCATGTTTTCTTTTTCTGTRGTTGAATTTGAGCTATGCACATGAGATTTGCTGTACCTTGAGCATTTTGTACTTTGTAGTATGATTCATTTAATAATTTGATCAGTTATGGCTTGAGAGTTTTTATTATGTTCTAAAGTTGCCAAGATTTCCAGGTAGTGGCAGATTTCTCATGTGGCTTGCTAAAAGAAATCCCAGTTCCAAGAATTATCTCGGATTGGAAATAAGGCAGAAAGTATAGCAACACAGCCCTCTGGGTTTCTTGAGAATACTTATGATTAAGTGAATGCACTAGTACTTGGTCGTCTTCTAACTTCAGAGATTTTGATGGCTCAGTTCTCATGTGCTGATGTATATTTTGCTTGTATAGTTGGTTGATCGAGCCAAATACTGGGTAGATGAGCTGTCTCTTAGCAACATGTAAGGCTTTATTAAGTGCTGTCTTTTGGTCATGAAAAGATACTCCGGAAATWTGTTCATGCYTCTTTATGGCAGACATTTCATCTTTGGAAATGCKATGGTATCCTTTAAGCAACTCGTATCAACATATCCTGGACCCTTGATGCTGGTGTCCATCTTGGTGAGTATTCTCCTTATGCTGGAACTTGAGAAAAAAATTAAATGTTTTTACTGGAAAAATTATTAGAAAGAGCAATCTAATTTGGATGTTATCATTGATATCCACCGTCAACCTCCTTCCTTCTTCCATTGACTTTGTCACCTGAGCAGCTCTTATGTTTGCAGTGCCCAGATCCACATTTTAAGAAGAAGTATCACAAAAGAAGGGTTGTGCAGAAGCCTCTAGTCGAGTCGATCATAACTAGTTTAATGCCAGGAGGCCAGGTATTTCTCGAAACATTAGCCATCTAGGACATATTATTTCATCATAGATGCATAAGCCTTTGTGGATTTCATTTTAACGTAATAATTAGTGCAATATTTTAATCCTAATACTTGGTGGAATTTGTTTGAAGTTTGGTAATTTGTCAGGATTTTCTTCTTTTATCTGAAGAGAGAAAAAGAATTCAGCGCTACCTTTGTATTTGTATGGTGTTACTGTGAGTAGTGAGTAGTGAGTGCTGAGTCAGAAGTTTCTTCGGTGAAAAGCCATTGCATGCTATTTGATAAATTGTTGCATTAGTTACCAACTAGTAAACCAGCTATAGGGCTTTTACATGCTATTGAAGCTTATAGGACCATTGAGGACTAGAATTACTCTAAAAATGCACCTCTAAGTCTAAGCAGAAGGGAAAAGTAGCTGGATTGCTAAGCCTTCTAGAAGTTGGATGCTTCATCTGAACTTGAAATAGATAATATGCATGTACTGATGTAGGTCATGTTTTGTCATCTTAAAGATTGTCCTCCCCCCACGGCAAACACAAATTAGAAAAAAAAAAAAAAAAAGAAAAAAAAAGGGGGAGGAAAAAAAAAAACACCTTCCTTTAGATGAGCTAGAACATGAAAATTCCTCCTTGGCCCGTTTAGTTTAACAAGCCAAAGATTCGAATAAAGTTGTAATGCCACTTGTTGGTGCCCCAGCCAGTATGATGATATCTGACATATTAACACCTCATATGAATATACAAGCTTACTTATCCGACATTATTCAGGCCAAAGTTAACATTCTTTTTATAGTGGATAACAGGTTGGTCGTTATAACTTAACCATGAGTTGGCAAGTTGTAAAGTAAAATGGCGAGTTCGGTTCACGGGTAGCGAGTGTAAAAAGCATTTGCTGCTTTAGATGTGGCAGAATAGCATCAGGCTGTTAAACTAACCCAACAACTACAGAAAGATTTTCCAAAGCCTATAATTGATTGCAACATCTACACGACTTTTAGACAGCTTCCATTTATTTATGCTTTCTGTATGCTGACACAATCATGCTGTAATTATTAGGTTTTTATTCAGTCTGATGTCCTGGAAGTGGCAATTGATATGAGGGATTATTTTGATGCGGAATCAGACAAGCTTTCACACATTAATGACATCGACCCCAACATGTTATGTGACAGCGATGGATGGTTGTTGAACAATCCAATGGGGATAAGAACAGAGAGGGAGATCCATGCCGAATTTGAAGGAGCCAGAATTTACCGAAGGTTGTATCAGAAACAGACATGAATTTTCTTTCAAACTTCATTTCTCTTTCTCTATACTTTCTGCTCTAGGTTAGAAATGGCGATGAATGACTCTCGCTTTTTTGGTAGTAGAGCTTCTTAGAGAATCATATGACCATTCCAATCTGCTCAAGGTTTTCTCTTTATGTTGTTGAACTAGAATGTKACCTTGACTGCAGTGAGTATACAATATAATTGTTGGATGGTTACTGCTTTTCAGCTGCTAGAACCAGGATTATTGTTGGATTAGTATCCTTGTGTGCCTGCCTCACTGGGTCTCACTATGTTGTTCAAATGGTTAAAAGCAGTCTAGTCTGGGAAGCCTTTATCTTGTCTAGAATCCATTCCGATTCGTCTACTTTGTGCTGAGTGCTCAACGCATTTGACCAATAAAAGTTATCCCCTTAATGTTCTGGGGAAGCTTGTTATGTTGCCGGAGAAGAAAAAGAAGAGGAATTTCTTGGATTTTAATGGTTGTCGCCGTGTTGGAATACCAACTCCACCCAAATGTGCTCTCATATCTCACCGGAAAGTAGAAAGCTCCAAATCTGTTAATTTACATGATGATTCTTTAAGTATTTCCTTTGGCTCCACCAAGTTGCTGCTGCATCTCWATCATTCACACGCATGCTAAATCATTGATCGTCCTTTGCTGCATAATCTCATTTTACATCATGCGGTAATATGACATTACTAATTTGAATATTAGAGCAAAAATCAATATCCCGGCATGGAGACCAGCCTATGTAAATGCAGCCGTTGGCAAATAATGGGATTGTCAGATATATTAGTTGCTATTGTGATAAAGGAAAATTTCCGGATAAAATCCGGGCACATGTTTCAAGAAAAGATCTTACCAATGTCTAAGGAGTAGGCACCTTGATTTCGAAGGAACCTTGATCAAGATAGTAGAAAGTGAGGATGAAATAATGTTTTTAGGGTAAAAATTCCATATAAATTTTAAAAAATATGATCATTATATAAGATTTRAAAAAAATATTAAAAATGATTGTTATTCATCGCTTTCTCATTTTTTTACTCTTATACACTTTTATTCCCATTTGAATATGTCTTATTTGGATTCAATTAWTTTTATGTTTAGTTTTTTGGGTAAGATCTCGTGTTCCCTATTAAAATTAGTAATATTAACATATGTAAATGATGGTATAATCCATAGATTCTTTTTTGAGCATATACTAAAAAATGATTGAGAAAATCCCATACAAAGTAGCAATTGGTGTCTTGGTCTGTCTTTTAAAAGTTATTCTATGACCATGCAGATGCCCACTTCAAACGACCCAGAAAAAGACATATCTTTATCTAATCATACTAATAAGAACTTCAAGATGAGGAGGAATATATTGTTCGTCAAAGCTTGGTTTCTAATCTTTGAAACTAGTCAAATATTTAATGTTATATTGTTATGCGTAATAGCATACCCCTGTTGAAGCAACCGCGTGATCAGATTACGAAATAAAGAAATAAAGAAATCTAGCAACGTGTCAGAACAAAAGCACTCATCTCATGATAAATACTGGGTACGAATGAATTACATCCAACTACCTCTTTGATCAAGGCGCCCCCGTGGGTGATTTTTGTTGAAGCTTCTCAATTTCGACCTCCTTTGGCGATTTTGTAAGCTCTCGCTTTCATTCTATCTCRGAATATGAGGCAAATATACGCATATATGAAAGAACTCTTAGGTGATTTTGTTTATACGCCCTGATTGTAAAGTGCTGACTAAATTTGTCTTGTGCGAGACCGCATGCTTGTTGATCACCTGGCCCAAGAACCTACATCTTTTTCTATTCTTTCCTTTTGTGGAATTTGATTTGGSTTTCAATTGATATATCAATGTGCTTTACCTGGGATGGCTTGCTTTATATCTATCGGGATATGAATATCTGAGATGGAATGAGATTTGTAGTAGGAAAAAACTTTTCTTTCAAAAATTTTCTTTGAGGGGCTTAGCTATTTTAATTTTATAAATAGGGGTTCGGAACTTCGCGTAAAACTTCTGCAATTTCGATGTTTAGATAGGAGAATCATGCTGCTGAAAATTGATATTTGCTTGCCTCGAGCTACAGTTGGGCTTGTTTCTTAAGAGTAATTCTATTTCATTACACACTTAGGTTTTCTTGTTCTTTGCCTGTCCGGGTTGAGATCTTTTTGTTTTTTCCTATCAGGTTTCTTTTTTAAGATAAATTTTGGTCTTTTGGGATGGAGTCTTTGAAAGATCTATTTGTGAGGTCTCTGTTGCTTTTCCTTCTTGATACCTAATCTTCGTTCAACTTCTATAGCTCCTGATCATTSAATGAGGGGCAAAAAATTTTCCCTTSATAAATCATAGGTATGCAGACCGTCTTGATTTTAATTCAGAGGAGTACATCTTTCTTCAAGTGAAGACCGTTGATTTGCTTCCTTAATACTCCCGGAACGTGTCGTTGTAAACGTCTTACTTCTCAGTAAAGACACCACTGAATTTGAATGCTTCTTGCTTGGATCATTATAATCTCACTGTACCATCTTCATATAACATTCCTTCCTAAATGAGCTTGTGTCAATGTCCTTGCTTTTAATTTGCAGGCGTGTTGTAGGTTTATTGTTAATAATCTCAACTGAGCAAGAATGGCAAATAACAAGCATGATGGTGATGAAAAAGGGCTGTTTTCTCATCTTGCTGGATATGCTGCCGGACACTACCCTCAGCCCCATGGGGCATATCCTTATCCTCCACCAGCATATACACCATCTGGATACCCTCCTCCTGGTGGATATCCACCAGCAGGATATCCTCCTCATACTGGATACCCTCCTGCTGGATACCCTCCTACAGGATACCCTCCTGCAGGATACCCTCCTGCAGGATACCCTCCTGCTGGATACCCACCAGCATATCCACCTCATGGATATCCCCCAGCAGGTTATCCTGGTCCATCAGCTCCATATCATTTAGGTATATTTGTTGAAATTGCATTTGTTACCAAGTAATGGTCTGCATAGTCAGGGGATATCTCTATTTCTGGTGTAATCATATTCTGTCCTGCATTCTTTTCCGTCTTCATGCAGCATTCTAGATTCATTTTGATCCTAGAACATTTTCTGTAACTTGGTGTGTTATTCCTATCCTAGGGTGATTCACATGAAAGATAATAACAACGAAGATCTTAAACAGTTCAATGTGATTAAGAAGAATATATTCTACGTGGGCTCATCTTACATCCTTGTGAGAAGTTATTTGCTTTTGATTTTTTTCTTGTAGACGTTTAATTTGATTYTGCATGACAGAACAAGGTAAAATCCTTCCTGGATTCTCTCTTCTGCTTGTCAAGTTGCTTCATTCTATAGAGCTAAAGAATGTGTCATGTAGTTCAAATTTGTGCTGTTGTGCGGTTCTGCCTTCTTGTGGTATGAAAGACATCATTATTTGTTGGACTGGGTTCTGGACCTTCTGTTGATTTCTACCGGCAACTTTTCTTCTCCATGTTTCCCGGTTTAATTCAACGGCAAGATGCTAGTGAGAATATGTTGGCCCAGATGAAACTTAGAGAAATTTGAGCTTTCAAAGGCAAACTACAAGCTTATACAAGCATTATAGATCACTTATCTCACTCTATATTTTCATTTTCTTTTCAATGGATCTTTTAAAATTTTCCTGTAAAACTGTAGAAGCTGAGGGTCTCATTGAAACCGAGTATTTATAGTTACTCAGGATTATTGTTTCACCTCTTTT
>MEJB01000006.1:4669327-4725426 GCA_001752375.1 Rhazya stricta
TTTTTCTGTGGACTACACTGCTCATCCCAAATGGACGTTTCTTCAGCAATTTTTTGCTATTTCATGTGCTTTCAGGGTTTTGGCACTTGATAGTTTTTAGTGGCACTGCTATTTGCCTGTCTGGTTGCTTTAATGGCTTCTTTGAATATAGTTTTTTCTTCTTAAAAAATGCTCCTGATGCATTTACAATCTTATAGCAGCATTTCTCTGAAAAGCCCGTGGAACTTCTCTTTTCCTTTTCTTTAAGAAGATATTCCAGCCTGTTGTTATTTCAAAAATGAAAGCTGCAACAGCTCCACGTGAGGCAGATATTGCTTACCCTATATATGGGCTGAAAAGAATTGCAGGTTATTGTCCATTGATTGTGAGTTTTTATTAATGTTTGTTCACTTTGGAACTACTCGGTTCCWTATTCTGCATCTRTATGGGTCCGTTGAGCAGCAGTTGATGATCAGATTTCGAGTAGTCTATTCAAGTGCAAARGCTTTAAATATGTTTATATTTAAATTTATTTGAATAAAATATAGATATCAATAAATAAAAATTGCAGATAACTGTAATGACAAAGATTGTTCTGGAGTGGACCTGTTTGAAATCAGTTTATGATCGCTAGTCACCATCAATTTCATGGTTCACTAGTTTATTTTTGCCCTTTAGTATGGGCTGCTGATCTTGCTAAACCAATCTGTATTTATGTTGAGAGGGATAGCCAAGGCCCATATTCATATCAGCGTTGGATCTTTCATGCTGTCGTTATCTCCTGCTGACCAAGCTTGAGCTGGGACTGAAAGATCCRCCCTCACATGAAATAAAGAGGTCTAGATATGCTCGGGCCACATGTATGTGAATCCCAAACTTGAAGTGGACCCTCTTGAACTAGGAACTTGATTTTCCTTTCCATTCATTTTTGTCAGCTTTTGGTTGGGCGGGGGGTTGGGTTCGATGGATGGATCATGGATCTCTTTGCACGGAAAKTGCTTGATTTCTTAGGCAACATGTAGAAGAGTACAATCTAAATTGCTGAAAAAACCATTCTCCATTTTGACAAGCAGAAGTTGAGGAATGAATTGTCGCTATGTAAGGTTAAAGAGATACCATCTGTGCCCCCCAACCTTATCCCTCTCTTCGCCAAGAAAATCAAGAGGAKGAAATGAGAGCTTTCTGTGCACCTTGATATCATTATTATTCAGTAAAAGATGATTCAGCACGTAGAGTTATGGAGATAACACATCCATATGCAATGGCCTGCAGTCATAGAGTTATGGAATGATTCAGCACGCATTTCCTTGGTTATGTCGTATGGTCCTTTTGCCATAAATCCTCCATCCTTTCGACTACTTGATGTAGACAAATCGTTAAGTGATGTCCTCTRCCTCCATCTAATTACTATTTCATAATTAGGAATCAAATTTCTTTCCTGTGTTCTCTCTGTATATCTTCCCTAGTTCCCTGTTTCTGTTGATTTCATCCYTGGYATTTTGAATCCTGCTGAGAATGTTGACTAGGTYAAGAACATGAATTATCTCAAAAAGAGAATGGCGCAGTTCCTCTAATGACTAATCAAAGGTGTTAGATGATYAAATCCCGGCTAGAATCATGGCTGATATGATATGCATGCATGTGTTTGGATCACGAGAAATGACTAATGGGCCAATGAACGAAGGAGATTGCAGTCAAAGCACAGCAGAAGAGCAGATGTTAAAGAAAGAAAATTGAATGCACAATCTACCACCACCACCATCACACCACCGTCACCACCTACATCAGCATCATGCCGCCACAAGAAGCCGCCTCCTTCTCCTCCTCCGCTGGGTCATATGATGGTAGTTACTCAAGTGATCGGTTAACTGCTCTTTTTGGCATCTTCTTGGTCTGTCATGTGCTGCTTGGCCGCAAAGTCCTTCGTTTTGGGCCCACGTGTGCCGCCTACTCACATGCACATGACCTGTCCCTTTGTAATTTCTTTCTTGTCTTTTAGATATATCTGTTTGCATGTTTATATGAAGATCCTGATGTCCTTGCATGAGCTTCAACTCGTTTCTSATACTTTTGTAGCCTTCATTCATATCTTGTTATAGGATAGGTTATAGCCAGACGTGTTTTAATGGGAGTAGATAGGTCCATAGATCAATGATCTTTTGTATATTCCCTTTTACATTAATTAAAGCTCGATATATATGTAAAGGAGCGTAATATTGAAGAAATATATATATATATATATATATATATATATATATACATATTGCTTTACTTGACGTAAGAAAAAATGTATTAAAATATTTAAAATCAATAAAAACTCTTATCAACATGAATAAAGTGTTATTAGTAGATCATTTTTATTATTATTTTGCTTAATAAAAAAGTATTTATACGTATATACATGTTAGTTTGAGCTATGTATAAATATAATAATGTAATTAGCGGATATTTCTTTCGAAATGGTCCAAAAGGATCATAGTTGGGATCCCAAATGCTCTAAGTGCTTTGCATCTGTTTATAGATTCTATCTGGGATTGCAAACCATGCATTGAGTCTATCTCAATCTTTCAAGAGCAAAGCCAGAACTTAGGTAGGAAATAAACAAGAAACTAGGTCATATGGGAATAAGAAGTACCGAGAATTGATATGCACCTTTTATCTCGTTTTTGCATTATTTTTCTTCTTTGTTTTCTTGAAAGTTTTTCTCTGCTCTTTCGTAGTTTGTCCATACATTTTTTTTGTTCTTTCCATTTTTTGTTAAGATAAAGATGAGATTTTTACTGATCTATCAAAAGAGTTCTTGGCCTTTTATGAATCCTCAAAATCATAGCCAAGAAATGTGAAACAAAAAGAGTTCGTCTACCCAATGACGTGGGGTGGTCAAATTAAGGACTCAAAAGATCTCCAAAATGACATGTCAAACACCCATATTGATCTGTCTTCTGCTTAATTTACCAATAGAAATTTGAAAACTCTTATTCAATCCAATCAGCAACTTCATATCTTGAGCTCAAAAAAATAGTTTGAAAAATGAATGGATAGGTGGTAGTGGTTGGAAGGTGGAAATAGATCAAAGCAATACAAAATGTACAGCTAAACCTTTGATTCCACTTTGTAATTTGAAGATGAAAATGATGTTGCCAACTTTTGTCTGCTGCAATTGGCTGCTAAACTATTATAAGTGAGAAAAGGGTGAAGAAATTGTCCTTGTTATTCTTGTTGCTTTCACACTTTATATTGGGACCCCCTAATTAGTTTTAGATTATCAACTTCCGTTGATTCTTCAACCAATTTTTTTTTTCCCTTTTTTTCTAGGTTTTTGGAAGGGTTTTGGATTTTATATACTTCCCCCCTTTGGCAATCATAAAAATATTTCAAACATTTAAATATTATTTATTTATATTTTTAATAAAATATAAATAACGAATAATACAATTCATATACTATTCCATCAATTATTAATAAATACACAACAAAGAAGAAGTAATAGATAGATCATTACAAGGCAAGATGCTCAAACTCAAGTTCCATAAGCTGCCACCTTAAGTGATTCCCTGCTTCTTTATTCTCCAATAATGGTCTTGGAAGTTAAAAATAGGCCTCAAATGATCTGTCCAATAATTGGAACCCAGAATATAATTCTACTGATCTACATTATCATCAACACAGCAGTGATGATCTTCTTGGTCTTTTCTTGATGATATCTGCTAACCTTTTCCCAGCTCTGATTCTATCTTCTGATTGATCATGATTACATATCAGATACAACTAACAAATACCGCAAAAGAGAACGATTGATTTTTATACTTATTAGAAGAGCATGGAAGTGCCTCTGCAAGTGCCCACCAGAAGAAAAAAGCTCTTTTTAAATTGCCATTAGTGAGTGAGAATGTTGATTGGTTCTCCTCAAAACCCACAGTTTTGGACTTTCTCCTTCTGCGTTTTCTACCCAAAGACAAGAAAGTGCGAACTTTCTATTTTGAATTTAAAGCCTTTGTCTGAAATAATAAGACGAAATCACAAGAAATAGAAGGGAGTTTTTCAACAGTAGCATGGTCTTTCAAATTATTCAATTCAAGAATTCATGTGGGTGAAGGAATTCTCTACCATGACATCAGATGAAAACAAAGAAATGTCAGGAAATTGAGAATCATTCTGTGAAATTCTTTATGAAAAAGTTAATTAATTTTCATTTTTGGAGAATAAAAATGAAGTCGCTCTCATCACCCAGAAGAAGCGCGTCTTCAAACGATTCTCTCATTGTGAGCAAAGGCGTTGGTTACAGCTGTATCCAATTTCCTCCATTTCTGTCTGTCTGACATACATATAAATTTATTTGATTGTTTAGCAATAATTAATCACAATCACCACCTTTTTCTCTATTAAAAATTGAAGAAAATCAATATTTTGTACGAAAATATCCTAATTAAAAGGAGTGAAATATGAATAGTAAGTGGTTTGTTGTACGGATTGTTAAGTTAATATTATTCCTTCACTTTCTCCGCCTATGTCGTCCTAAACAATGAATCACAATATCTTCTGAATCACAATATCTTCTGCTAACCCATTGTTAGAGAAGACATAGATATACACAATTAGAGAGTATATGTAACTCTTTATATGTAGAGATAAACATATACGGACATGCATACTTGTAACATCATTAACAAAGGGGTGAATCTTTCTATATATATATATATACTGTTCTGTGTCTAGATGGCTTTTCTCGTGACCCGTGCTCAGTCTACGTAATGTTCTTCAAGAGGGCTTGTGTTTTCTTGTGTTTTCTTGTGTTAGATTATTATAAGGAGGCCTCTTTTTTGATCATTTAGTCCTCGGAGGAAAAGCAATGGACCCTTTTGGTATRTCAGGGAGCTTTGATGGTTTAAGCGTGAAAGCTTCAATCTTGAATGTTGTTTTTGTGGAAAATTGAATGAGAAAGTTATGAGGAGTTCCACAGCTTTCTTGGTAGATTTCCTTTAGTGCAGCTTTGGAAGTGGCTTCGGTTTTGCTTTGCACATAAAGAAAGCTTCATGACAAAGGTTGGTACTTTTCTTCTTCTTCTTCTTCTTCTTCTTCTTCTTCTTCTTCTTCTTCTGTGTTTTCCTCTTATATCTTTTTGCCATTTCCTGGACTTCTTCCATCAATTTTTAGTTTTAGGTGGTTTTTACTTTGCTTATATGATAATATCTGGGTATGTGGTGTAAAACTAGAACGCTGGCTTGTTTCTTGAGCATTTGAAGTAATTGGTTTGTACATTTTCTATGCGTGCTATTATTTTGTAAAAAATTTCCGTAAAAGTTCGCATATTTTGAAGTTTATATGAAACGGGTTAGCGTACAGGGAATTGAAGTAGTTTGGAAGTTCAGCTAATTGATCATTGTTTGGTAAGCTCACATAATTTGAATGAGGATATGGTTAAAACTTACTGTACAAAGGAACTTTACCAAATTTGTCATCCGAGAGATCCCTATTGAGCCAATTCTAAATCTGTTCTGCAATTTTTGGACAAAAATTGAGAGAAATCTGATTATGGATTGAGTTACCATGCTGCTAAATGGGAATTGAAATTTTAGCTTTCTCTTGATATTTCTTAGTTTTCTTTTTGCTATATTCATTTTCGGATCAAATTAAGAGTGAATTAAAGAGCATGATTCTGGTTAGCAAATTTTGCTTCCTCTTTCTGAGCATACTCCACCACCCTTGCAATTCCAACTGCTTTTTCTAAGAACCAAAATGAGTTTGAGAAGATCGAATGATTCTTGTCCAACTCGAGGATTTCTTAGTCCCGTCAATTTAGCCTTAGATATTTGAAAGGATTAAGAATCCGACCCAACTGAACTTTCTTGCTACAGATGAAGAGTCTGTTAAATTTTTAGATTATTGACAATAAGTCATAGAGCACGAGATTTTCATCCTTCATAGTCCTCCCCTTTAGCTCTTTTGGCATTATTATTGATATTTTAAGAACTGTTATATGTTACTAATAATTTTTTTTTTCACATGAATCAGTCTTCATTTTATATGTAAATATTCTTTTACCATTGAGAAGTTTATACATTCTAACTACTAGTTTACTATGTAGATCCATTGACAATAAAATCCCGAAAWACTGTTATCATTCTTAAACTGGATTAAACAGATGAGAATTAGTTGTTTATTGGATAATGACTGCTGATGAGAAAAGTTATAAGTCCATGACATCCCATGAAAAGTACGAAGCTATTTTTGTTGATGAATGTATGCACTACCATATCAACTGAGTGATGTATGAGTTATTGTCACCTGCACTAGGGCCGGGTATAACATTTTTACCATAGCTGCCATTCTCTCACCATATTAATATTCTTCATCAATGTTGGATTACGTCTTGATTTGTGGTCCTTTTTTGCCTGTTTTGAAACTCTGTATGTCTATCTTATGTTTCTAATACATATTTACCAAAACCATTATGTAAAAATTCAGCTATAGTATTAGATATTCCCTTGAATAATATGACGCAAATTGCTTATTGAAGTATTATAGATTRGATTTGGCTAGTTCACAGTAATAGGTTTGAAACTCTTTATCTTTTCATTTGTCGAGATAACAGGTTTCTTTTCGCTGCTAAACTAGTTTGCTACCAATGGATGACTTGTAGCCAGAATGGATCCTCAAGCATTCATAAGGTTGTCAGTAGGGTCGTTAGGGTTAAGAGTTTCTGGGACAGCATTAAAGGCTGCTAAATCTGGAATTCAGGCTTTCTCTTCTCCATGTGTGTGCGAGATCCGTCTACGAGGTTTTCCTGTGCAGACCACCTCTATTCCTTTTGTATCATCTCCTGAAGTTCTCCTAGACAATCACAGTGTTGCCTCCAGCTTTTATCTTGAAGAGTCTGATTTGAGAGCATTGCTAACCCCTGGTTGTTTCTACACATCTAATGCATGCCTGGAAATAGTTGTTTTCACAGGGAGGAAAGGCAGCCATTGTGGTGTTGGAATTAAAAGGCAGCAGATCGGGACATTTAAGTTGGAAGTGGGTCCTGAATGGGGCCAAGGAAAGCCTGTGATTCTTTTCAATGGGTGGATAGCTATTGGAAAAAATAAGCAGGATAGTGGGAAACCTGGAACCGAGCTTCATTTAAGAGTGAAGCTGGACCCTGATCCAAGATATGTATTCCAGTTTGAGGACGAGACTAAATTAAGTCCCCAAATAGTTCAGCTGCAAGGATCTATTAAACAGCCCATTTTCAGTTGCAAGTTTAGTCGTGACAGGTAAAATGGACTAACATACATCCTTTTACATTCTTACTTGTAAAAGTTGGTGGAGTCTGTAGTTTTTTCGATTTACAGTAGTACTATATACCACATCTCTTTTACCTTTAATTCAAATTGGTGGATTAGTGTGATAAAACTCTTTACCAAGAAACAATGAAGTTATCCACCAACCACAATCAGGGGGGAGAAAAGTGAGTATAGGCAACTGAAAATTTTGAGTTTGTTATTTGGATTTGCAGTTTGGTGGATTTTTGGGGTTTTACGTTTTCCTCTTTCTCTATGGATTTTTAATGTCGAGCAACCTCAATCAAATCAATCTTTTTTCTATATCCTTTCTCTCATTTAGTCAGTTTACCACCTTCCCTGGCTTTGGTTGATGTTCCTTATAAGAAAGCTGATAATTTCTTTAAACTTGGTAGCTGCATGAATTGATTAGAATATAGAGCTGATCCCTATTCCGTAATAACAAATCTACTTTCAATGTGATTTGTGCAAATTATCTTGAAATGCAGGATATCCCAGTCAGATACATTGAACAACTTTTGGTCAAATTCAGTCGAGTGCTCTGATCAGGAGTTGGAGAGAAGAGAGAGGAAGGGATGGAAGGTTAAGATACACGATCTCTCTGGCTCAGCTGTTGCGGCAGCCTTCATTACAACTCCATTTGTTCCATCATCAGGCTGTGATTGGGTGGCTAAATCCAACCCAGGAGCTTGGTTGATTGTCCGCCCTGATGTTTGCAGGCCTGAGAGCTGGCAACCCTGGGGAAAGCTTGAAGCATGGCGTGAACGTGGCATCAGAGACTCCATCTGCTGTCGCTTCCATCTCTTATCTAATGGACAGGAGGGCGGGGAGCTTCTTATGTCTGAGATACTGATCAGTGCCGAAAAGGGTGGAGAGTTCTTCATTGACACGGACAAACAGGTTAGAGCTGCAGTCACGCCAGTTCCTAGTCCACAAAGCAGTGGAGACTTGACTGCACTAAGTCCAACTGTGGGTGGGTTCGTTATGAGCTGCCGAGTGCAAGGCGAAGGGAAATGTAGCAAGCCCCTGGTGCAACTAGCCATGCGACATGTGACCTGTGTGGAAGATGCAGCCATTTTTATGGCACTTGCTGCTGCTGTTGATCTCAGCATTGAGGCATGTAGGCCTTTCCGAAGGAAGATCCGAAGAGGTACTCGCCATTCTTGGTGATTTGTGTTTTTAACGATCTTTAGTTTCCACAAACTGATGGATGTCGTTTTATTGATTCCGATTTTTGTAACAACTTGATATGGTGTACAGGATCCTTTATAATTACAGTTTCTCTTCACGAGATAAATAGTTCATACGGATCATCACTCTGGACTAGGACTAGACGAACTTCAAACTATCCTATTCTCCGTGGTGCTTCTTGTTTGCGATCAAACACCATTGCACTTGCCACCAATTGCGACATAGGAATTCCGCGATCCATTTTCGACACAGCAGAGAATATAAGAGTCAAATGAAATTTTGAAACAGAATCCAGTAACTACAGCAAAATCATATACTGTTTCTGTATCCAAGGGGAAGAGGACGAAATTATTCAAGATTCCTAAAGCCATGTCTTCGCAAGGAAAAAGAGCTATTAAAATCAGGTTAAGACCAAACTTTCAGGGGTTAAAAAACTGAAACTCCTATAGAATGCCAATTCCAGACCAAGTTGTCCTCCCCTACATAAATTTTACATTTARCACATGGGGTGTCAGCCTAAAAGAAACGAAATTTGATTCAATGGTACAACACCTATCCTATATTATTGGCCTTACCTTGACTGCACGATATGTATATTTGATCATCTCACCAATATCTAGATAAAGAGATGTATCACGAAGTTGGCTATAAAGAAAGCCTTCCAATGGGGACACATAGCAATGACAAGTACAAGAGTTAGATTTAAAGCCTATATCACCTTGCAATGGGTTTTCAATGTTTCCTCTCCCATTTGCTTTCCCTTCTACTGTCCCGCTCTCTCCGCTCCAGAATTTGCCTAGACTTGCTCCCTCTAGACGCATGCCTTAAAGTGGAGCCAAAACCAATAGATTGTCCCTCAAACACTGACCCCATGTCTGGATCACCAACGCTACCAGTATCACCCGAGTCCTTGGTTCCATCAAAATTTTCTTCATAACCACTTCCATATTCATCTGCCCTGTCTTGAGATTGCAGAATAGTTGGAACTTGGCCAGAATATTGCCTAGCCCCAGAGAGAACAACTTTTGGCATGGCCGCAACGGATGAGCTTGAGTTACTGATGTCAGGCTGAGAACCAGCACTACTTGCTCTCAAGTTTGTCTCGTTGCTTGCTCTTTCTCTCTCGCGGTATCTTGGCCTGCTGCATTAAGGAAACTCTCCAGGATAATTTCACCAATAAACAAGATTACTATCATTTGGCAGCACTATAAGACTTTTACCCAAACTTGAATAATGACCCAAAACATTCACGTGAACACTAACTAATGAATTGCCAAAGATGCACAAGATATCACAGAAAGAATAGAAAAGGCTGCTGAACATATGAGTACCTACGACATAAAATAAATCATTGATATTAAATGTAGCTTCTTTTATARACAAATTCAGTTGGTGATSTATTGTATCCTATATCTCTGAAAGTTTGACCAGAAAGTTCTCTCTAATGTGAATCAAGAATGCAAATTTCACCACTAATGTAGGTAGTAGAGGGAGATGCAAACCCTAATGCAAATTTATTATCAGACTATGAACTCCGAACTTATTGCAAGTAGATATGAAAAGTTGCAGTATAAACATAAATTCAGTAGCAGTAAAACCTCTCTCTATGAAAAGTTGTGACAGATGAAGATCCAGATATGATGATGGTAAAAACCTACCTACTATGAGCAGAGGAAGAGAATTCTCGTCTTGATGTGCGAGTTCCCACTCCAGATTCAACATGCTCAAGCTCTCTCTGGAGTTCTCTCTACAAGGAGACAAAATTCCAGCATAAATAGATTATACATAGATATTCACCACATGCCTTCTACTTTGGCAATAATATGTATTTTGTTCATTTCATGCAAAATTTTTATGAAAAGCTGGTCTTATCATATCCAAGACTAAGTGAGAGAGAATTTTGTGGCAATGTGCTTGGTTTGCAACTTTTTTCAGCTATATGGATAGGAAGGAATATCAGAAATTTTAGAGATCAGTATATGCATATTGAGTTACTTTGGGACAGTCATTTTTTTATCACGACTTTGGGTGATAGCAACCGGTGTTTTTGGCGACCTAATTAGCATTGATACAAAGATATCGGAGACTGCTTTGATGTAGTTTTTTATTTACTTTCTTGAGGATGCTTCATCCTCTTTCTTGTATTTCTTCTTTTCATTATAAACTTTCTCATTTTATCTGAAAAAATGGTATAATCCCACTCAAGGAAGGCCAAGGGAAATAGTCTGGATAGGCTAGTGCAAGTAAGTATCAGACTTGGGCTGTCCTGTGCCAAATTCAGTCTTACTTGTGTTTGCTTCTCCCTCTCCATATCAAGATTGTGCTGCAGCTCCCTGGTTTTTGCTCGCTCAAGTTCCAGCAACCGCTGTCTCTCAATCTCCCTTTCTACTTCTGAAGTCCTCTCTCTGTCACAGTGTTCAATAACTTCTTATTATATTCAGTCATAGAACAGGGTGTGAATAATATGACTAGTCAGGCTCAAAACCTATCAAGCTCCTGAAGAAGTTCTGCTTCTCGTAGAGCTGCCTCTTCTAGATATTTCTGACGGGCATGCCTAAAGAGAATCTTTTTTTGCCTGCGGGCAATTATCTCCTCTCTGAGCTTTGTCTTTTCTCTGATGAGAAAAAAATATAGAAGTTTAGTTGAGTAAAACCAGCAACAATCAGATAACTACATCTTCTATGAAGAGAAAATCTGATATACGAAAATTTCGAATATTTCGTAAGTTCTCCCCTTAAAGATATTGGCATTCCCAAGAAAATCACCAAAGGAAAAGAAAATCCTTCAGGGCCAATGCTCCTAATATTTAATTGTAGCAGCTACAAACAATTAATTCATCTTTTAAGCTTTCTAAAAATAAATTTCACTTCTCTTGATAAACAAAACATGTTTTTTCTTCCTTATATTTTGACTGGGTTCCTTCAGAATCTTGAATAAGCATAGAAAGAAGCCAAGCCTGATTTCATATCTTTGGTCTTCGCTGGGTATTTGTGAATGATGAATTAGCTGGCAGAGTACAATGAAGTGGAGTAGTTTTAGCCCTTTCTTCCCTTTAACGTAGTAAACTGTAAGCATATAACTCTAAATAACAGAAATGGTACATACAGGGATCTAATTGCATCCTTGATTTGCTGCAGATGGTTATCATCCTTCACACAATCTGCATGAGAAGAATTAAACTATAAAATCCCAGCAGGATAAATTGTATAATCACAAAAAAAAATAACTCACCCATCAGACAAACAGAGCAATGACCAAACAAACTATTGCAAATTCCAAGAAAATTAGCTCTGAGTTTTAATACATTTTGCTCATACACATCCAGGAAAGCATATATACCTGCTAGAAATGGGAGCTGATGCAAATCTTTGATATCGTTGGAAGAATCCTGTTCTGCATGTTCTTTCTGAAGAAGTTCCATTTCTATTTCAGCCTCCTCAAATTCCTAGAATGAAATAAAAATCATCACTGCAACGAGAGTGACCTATAAATATAATAGATGACTTTCGAAGATATTATTGAGACTAACCAAAGCCTTTTTATCTATTTCCTTTGAGAACAAATCGAAGTATGATTTTGCAGATGTAAGGTTGGTGATAACCTGTAAAGGCAAAAAGAAAAGGGGGGAAAAAATTAATTATGTGAAGAAGCATTTTCAATAGCAGGAGATTCGCATGTTAACATACATTAGGAGTGCCCAACAGTTAACATGAGCAACTAAGAGATGATAGGGAGAAAGGACGGGAGGGCAGAATAGGAAATAGAAAATCTAAGTCATAGTCCAGATTCCAGTTCAATTTCTTAAATAGATATGTATCTAAATTGAAGTGGTAAAGAACAATCTTGCAGTTGTTAAACCCTCCAAATAAGAACTGACATGAAATTATTGTTATACACAAACAATAAATAAAGACATGAAAAGAACAAAGGTCGTGGCCAATATTTATGTGCATCAGTTAGATGAATAACCAATAAATGCAGTTTCACAATAAGGAAGAATATGAAGCCCTAATAGCGAAAAAGGCAGTTCCACAAACCTCAATTTCAAGTATAGCTCCTGTATTCCTTATCAAAAGAAAACCAAAAAAATTCCAAAACCAGATCCCGTAGTTATTCATGGTCCAGACAGAGAAATAAGGTTATTGGAGAGCAGTATAGGGCATTTTAGCTAGGCAAAGCAGCCCAATTCCTCAGGAACAATTACACACAAAAGTAAAAGGCGCCCATACAACTTATGCTGAAGTTTTTGACCAATTATGTGCAACATTGAATTCCACTTGAGTCYTGGATAATAAGATAAACTGAAAGCTGACCTGAGCATTGGAGGACATCTAAGCTCTCAAACTATGATGAAACATAAATTTCTATGATTGCAGCGTTTCACTCTCAKAAGATACAAGTAYTCATCTATCTAGGACCATGATACATACTCTCCCTCCAACCAAAAAGAGACCCCAAAATAAGGAAAATTGCACCGTTTCACTTACGATCATATATCTCCAGAAAAGCAAAACTTCTAAATGTGAACTACTTCAAAAGCAGAGCGTTGTAAGTACCTGAAGAATTGATTCGCGTGTACTTCCAAAATCTGGATTTAGTTGATCAGAAGAGCTTGAGGAAAGCACTTCTTTCAGCATCTTACGTCCAACAATTCAAAGATTTGCCAAAAGGTCAGTATATGTACAAAGACTCAGGGTTACCAGTAACAGATTGAAAAAAATATCAAGACATGATGTAGAAGGTCAAGGAAGAGAAGGCAAAGAGAAAAGGAACGCCAGCGAGAGATTAGTAAAGAAATTTAGAATTCCAGTAATCATTTTTGGGGGAAGGGTTGCAAAACTTCCAGATTCTCTACATACCAGCCTTAACAGAAGGACGCATCAGAACTCAAGCAAAATTCAACTGCTTACCTGCTTAGCCTTGTTCTCTTCAGTTCGCAATCTACAAAAGGCTCTGCAAACCTTTCTCTCCAGGCCCACAGGACACCTTTCTACAAGCACAAACAAAGGAAAGTAAATGCATTTAGAAACACATTCAAACTAGTTCCTTCTTTTGGTAAGACTTCATTGGCAACCATACCATTTTCTAGCATCCCAAAAGATTCAATATTACTCCAAATAATATCAGGTATTAAAGAAATATCTTCAGCTGGAGAATGCACGCAAATATCTGCAAGAAGTGCTAAAGAAAATTTTGTTATAGGGCCTTCACAAGTGGACTGCACAAGATTCTTCAAACTTGGAAGAATACTATCAGCTGCTGAAAGCAAAGATTGCAACTTTTGCCGTCCCGCAAATGGTATGTAATGCAGGAGAAGTGCCATTGTATGGGTTCTTAAAAGAAGTGATGTATCAGATGATGCCAGGTAAACCACCTGATCCCAAGTACTAGAGACCAGAGTGGATGAAATTGACAGAGAAGAAGAAGAAGCAATGAAGTCTGGAGCAGCTACTTCACTGTTTAAAGATAATGCATCTGCTCCTCCATCCATATCATGACCCACAAGTTTCCTCAAGTGCTTGACAGCAATAAAGCGCTGTTCTGGCTCAGGATGCTTGAGCATGGAACAAAACAGATTAACCAAAGGCATTTCATTCTTCTGAAGGAGGTGGACACCTCTCCTAAGTAAGGACGACATCCACCTATCAGTCTGCAGCCGCCACAAAATATTTGGTGCACTACAAGAAAAGCTCTTGATTGCAGAACATATCTTATCAATCACTGAATCTAAAGAAAAGCACCGTGGCACTCCAAGTAGACAATCAAGCACTACCAATGCAACTTCCCAGCAATGTTTATCCTGAAGCACCAATAACATTGCAGCAAATTCTTCAAGACTGAAATTCCAGCAAGCCGAGAACTGGTCAACAAAGTTGGATGGCAGGAGGTTTTCCTTCTCAATTCCTGTCAGAAGGCATAGATTTTTTGCCGTGGACAACAAGCATTTTGAATAGATGAAACACTCTGAAGAAGTGAGAGTGAGATTTTTTGCCAGCTTATGATGAACTTTATAACACAGATCAAGTGTTGGGCTAAGCTTATAAATGAGCTCCTCCAACTCCTTCAAAAATTCTCCAACTTCCTCAGTTGAAAATAGACAAACCTTCTCATTCATGTGTTCATTGTTACTGTCAAGTTTCTCAGATACCTCAGTTGCAGAAGAAGGGTGACAGACATTGAGAAGAAACCATGACTGAGAGCAATCATCACAAGATTCGCCAATGTTTGCCTCAGAACCCAGGGACTTTTTCAATGGAATGGCACCACACTCTCTCATGATCTTTACCAATAAACTTTTGCAGCTATCCATGAGAGTCTGATATGCACAAAGATAATCATGAAAAGAAGTTGTTGGTTCGGAAGAAGGAAAATCAGCCCAGAAAAGGGAGGCCCGCAATATTTCAGTTTTGCAATGGAAGGATAAATCAGGAAGAACCGAAGCCAAAACAAAAATTGTAAGTGCCTTATGATGTCCATTCTCTTTCAAATGACCTTGACCAACATCATTCTGTCTTACATCACCAAGAAGCTCATTGAAGCATAAAGACTCAAAATTAAGACAAGAATCATCACTCAATGAGTTTTCCTCTTTAAAGGCCTTCTGTAATGAATATGAGATGAGAGGTTTTAGCAAACACAATACAGAATCAAGAAATGACACATCACAGTAAGAGCTCCTACAAAGGGAAGTCAGTACTTGCACCAGTCTAGGTATTTCTGGTACAATTGCTTCCATATGCTCGGACAAAATGGATTCAAGTATAAAAAGAATTACAGCTTTTGCATTCTTTGCCATGAATCCTTTGAGATCTTTCCTTTTTTGAAGGAACGGCCATGAGCATAAATCGGAAAACCAACACATCAGGTCTGGCACAACAACAGAAGAAAGAGATTTCAGTTGTAATCCAACAGCTTCCAGTATAGATTCTCCAAAAGCTTCAAATTGCTTCTTCAAGTTGGGGAAAAACTGACTGATCTCAGGGTATATAGCAGTGAAAGATTGTTCTACATGTTGTTGCCGAGGATGTGCAAATCCTTGCCCAATGTTCATATCCTCCTTGACTCTTGGTTCTTCATCCTCTTTTTTATCATCTTCCTTCTCAACAAGATTGTCCACCAAAGCAAGTTCATCTGAGAAAATAGACAGTAAGTACGTCAACTGCGACAGTTCTGAAGCAAGAAAAAGGCGCTCCTTAAGATACTCTTTAGCATTGCGAGAAACAGCCATCCAACCAAGATAGCGAACCAAAGGAGAAGCCGAAGAAGCAAATGTAGATATTTTCTGCAGCCAGGCTGAAGGTGGAATAAGGTTTGCAAAGCGGAAACCATTATGAGCATTTACTGAGAAATTTGACTCTTCATCACTGCCACTTGAAGCAATTACCAATCTCCGAAGAAGCATCCAGCGACGTTGTACCTCATGTAGCTTAAAATGGCCCAACTGCAAACTTCCTTCTTTGAACTGATAATATATAGATTTCATCAGCACATTGAAGAACTCAGCAGATTTTAATATAATATCAACTACAAGCTCTGGAGAACAGAATAATTTAGTTGCTGAATGTAACAAAAACAAAAGGCTCTGCATGAGAATTTCATGCATGGATTGCTGGTCCCTCTGTAGCTGTTGGATTAGAAAATTGCACAAAAGTTCCTGATTCTGCCGAACTAAGGTGACAGCATCTGCAGAGAGAACATCATCCTGTGACAAATTAATGACTTCCTCATTTTCTTCTGCATAAGAGATGGCAAGTTCTGTATCCAATGATGTCTTTTGATACTTCCTCTCCAATTTTGCTGCCTCAAGAAGGATTTCAAGAACAGCTTTATCCCTTTTTCTTTCAAGATCAGCTACTACTTTCAACTCACTGTCATTTTCCTCCAGAACCTTCCCAATATCTTTTAGTTTCCAGTTAGTAAAGCTACTCTTTATGTTCTCTTTGTTGAAAGCATGAGAAGTGTCTTGGAAGGTCATCATGAAGTAGGGATTGACAAGACACTCTGCTGCCAAAAGCAAAGCATCTATAGCAGTACTATGACCTTCAGGAGTAAGAGGACTTTGAGAGTGCAAGTCAAGAGCAAAACGCCTAAATTCCGAAGCCTTCAACTCAGCATCACCATAATTCATTAGCTGAAAATAATCTGCCTTCAAATTAGAGTATTCTGAGGTGGAAATGTCAGTTGATATGAAATCATCATGAAACTGGCTGCTTGAATTCTTCAATTCAGCATCATTTCGCTCAATATTAACATTGCTATGACTAATTTCCAAGTTCTTCCCATCCTGGCTTCCGGAAACATAAGTAAGGGACATTCTACAGAGTTCTGAAGGGGCAAAAAGAAAACTAGCTTCCTCAGGAAAATCCATCTTTCCTGCTACGTCAAAATTATCTGTCCTTCCATCAGCATCTTCTTGACTATTAGATTTGGTAGAGACCCCTCCATTTCGAAGAGCAGAAGATTGAGATGAAATAACAAAAGACTGCATCTCTTGCACCTCACAAACAGGATACTTGCGAAGGTCAATATCTGGAGGTAGCTGCATGTGAGGCTCTAAAATTGAAAGAAGTATGCTGCAGGCAGAAGAATAACATGTCAAGGCAACATGCTGTTGTAAAGCAGTACAATCAATCAGTAAATAGTCTCTGACAAATAGTCATAGATATGCAGATAGAAATCAGCCATCTCGAAGAGAAAATAATACATTAAACAAATTCTACATCAGATAAAACTAAAAGTTCAAGTTCCCACATATTTTAGAGAAAACATATAATATGTTTTTCCTATTACCTAGGAGAAACTGACCCACGCCTCCATTCAGCTTCCAAAGAAGGAAGCACAGCAGGCTTGCTTACAGCAGTACGAAGCACATTCAGTGCTATTGCACAATTTTGCTCCTGCTTTTCAAGAAATATTGATGATACATTTCCAAACGATATCATGCTCTTCACAGGGGCCATGGCAGGATCAAGGAAAGGTTCCAGCATCTCCAGGAGAAAAAGAAGTTGGTGCTTAACATCCTGAAACATGGTAAGAATCAAGCAGGAATCAGGTCTAATTTCAAAAGTACAAACACATTTGGTCCATAAAACAAAGAGTTATCAAAAATAATTAAAAGTACAAACACATTTGGTCCCTAAAACAAAGAGTTATCAAAAATAATTAAGTCAAGAAACTAAGGAACGGAACCTGAAATGCTTGACAAATTTACCTTATATTTAGCCATTATATCATCCATATTTCCAGATAACGCCAACACAATATATTTTAGGGCTGAACGTGCATGAGCGAACGAAGAACGAGCACCCTGATAAACAGTTCCGACAAAATAAATGGAGGTTTGATGTTTCCACGGTGGAGTTTCAGAAGAAAAAGTCTATGAAAAAAGTTATATTGGTTGCAAGGAGTTGAAACATCAGAGACCAAATTTAAGCAATAGATAAAGATATTTGGAAAATTCAGCTACAGTTACCTCTGCTTATGAACTGTAGCACCGCAAGTCGCGATGCTATCTTTACGTGGTAACAGTTTTATATATATGTAGTATTTCAGGGAATTCCTGGAATATTCATATTTTGTATATTAACTTATGTGTGAACATCTGTAACATGTTCCTAACTTTCAGCATTCCATATAAATTTAAATTCGTCAACATGATACTTCAATTATATTTGTGTACCAAAATTCAGGAAACGTGTCTACAACCTATTGTACCACAATTCAACTAACTTAAGAAATTAATTGTCAGCATCAATTACATATTTTTTACTCCTCCAAATTTTTATTGACAATTCTACAGGTCAAGTGTACCTGGATATCACCAAAAAGGTCCTCCAGAAGCTCAACTGCCAGATCTACCTGTATCAGAACTAAACATTAGTAATTTTCACCACGCAAATAAATGGTTCCATGCAGAGTGAAAGGTAAAAGTAGAAAGCGAAACCTTTGCAATCACTTGAGCCATCCAAGGTGCTAATACACTAGAACACAAATCAATAAGGACGCACGCTGCCTTAGCCTGTAGGAGAAGTTGAGATTTAAAGCCTTTCACACAGCAAGGTAAAAACCACTAATTTACTTGACCATAAAAGATCCGGTGAAACAGTAACATAATGCAAACTTCAAGAAGAAATCAATATTTTAAAGAATTAATTCTATTCATTTTCACTTCTCGCATTTATCTGTAAAATAATATGAAAATCTTCCATCTGTCAATAGCTAATAACTGCAAGATATTATTATTAATTATCAATTATCAAAAGGAAAGATGAACCCCTTGAAAATCTCAAGTCAGATAATGAGGAATTCTCAAGAAAGCAAACAAAAAGTCACGTAAAGGCCATTTCGAATTCTTCTGTAAACCTTAAGTGAGATGATGGGGAATGCTCGAGTAAATAATCTGAGTCAAAGTAGGATACAGTCATAATTTGGCAAAAACTAATATATGTTATCATATCATGTGTGTACAAATCTCAAAATTTCAGGCATGCTTTTGATACCGACAATAGAGTCTGTATGTGGAGATATATCAGATGTGGAAAAAAAAAGTTCCCCCTTGGACCAAACCAACTGCATACTTCATGAATGAAGATGTGCATACATTTGTGATGTGTGTGTGTGTGTGTAAGAGAGAGAGAGAGAGAGAGAGAGAGAAGAAGTTAGGAAAATGCAAATAAATTCTGCATAAAACAAACCATGTATTTGTATATTCCAATCTTAAAAGGGAGGTTAGAGATAAAGAGGAAGAGGAAAAAAAGCAGAAGTAACAAACATGTGAAGGAGAGAATGATGACAAGTAACCGGCACAAGCATGAAGAAGAGGATGGAAGACAGCTGAAGATGATGTCGCCACAATCTGCAATTATATTCACCAAATTAACAAAAACAATAATTAGAGAACGAAACAAGCAGTAAAAAGCACTGGAGAAGAAGTGTAGCACCACCTCAGTCAGCGCATGCTGTACAAAAGGTTGTTTCCATTGTGAGAAGCTGTCATCTACTTGATCGGGGCTACTGACATTAGGACGCAGGGCTACAGCAGAAGTAAAAAGAAATAATGTTCATGCAGGTCCAACATTCTAGAAAATGCTCATTATATTCATTTTATATATCAAGAATTCTATACTTCTAAAAATTTCTACAAAAAAGCATTCATCATTTAATGGGCATGCGCAGTTCTTTAAATACTTGCACTAAGAGGAGACGTAGTAATTAGTTATTGAGTAATAATTCCAGATAGCGGACAGGTATATGATGTCTCAAACCTGGAACCAGTGCTTGTATTAGCGGCAGAGCCACCCAAAGGTCAGAAGAGCTATCTGCCAGTTTGCTGCAGAGAAGAGGCTGAACATAACCAATAACTTAGGCATTAATTGACACCAAAATGTCTGGAATTCAAAATAATTCACCAACTTTTGTTACATTTGGCAGGGGATTGTATCTGACCTGGGAGGCACAACCGTAGAGAATATGTAAAAGTCCTTCTTCGACCAATTTAATATCCAAGAGATTCAGATAGCTTGTCTCTTGATGACCATCAGGTATCAGAAATTCCTCCCCAAACAAGTTTGAGTAATCAACAAAAGAAAAATGACCAGAAGGCTCAGTTCTTAATGACTCATCAGAAGTGACAACAGAATCAGGGCTAGATACTTCTTGTTCAACTGCTTCTGTCAATTTCAACAGAATACTAGAGGCCTGAAATGGAGCACAGGACATCACGTTAGGAGAAAATAAAGGCACTTCCACATGAGGCACCTCTCCAAACAAACCCCCTCAAGGTCATGGGCTCGATCTTATTTATASGCCTTATGGGCTTTTACTGGAGGATCAAATACAGAATTGGGCTGCTTCCGTCCCAAACAATAAATTTCTCTTTCCATATTGGGCTGAAACTAAAGTTAGACACCACAAATTTGTCATATTATCAGTTAAACGCTACACATTTGCTATCATTTACCTAAAAAGCACCCAAAAAATGTTGGATTCTTTTGGAARTTTTCAAATTCAGTTCACATCAAAGAGAGATTTTTTACGGAAATTTCATAAGGTCCAGGAAACTTGGCAATGGCATCCTAAACCTTAAAAAGCTGGATTTCCATGAGTGTTTCTCAAATTGGGACGGAGGAAAAAGTATAGTTGACTTTTCAGCTTATTTGGAGGTTACTTGTTCTTTAGGCGAAGAAGAAAAGAAAACAAGGAAAAATTAAGAAAGCACAATTACCATTCTACAAACTTTCCCCAGATCTGAATCTTTATAAGCCTTTCTCAGCAACATAAAGACGGCATCTGGGCGAAAAATTAAGTAACTCGATGTAGGCAACAATGAGCCAGATGCATTCCGCATTCTCCTTGGCTGCACGAAGAGAGAGGAATACAGTTTGTCACCAATCACTCACACTTAATTATAACGATAAGCCATAAAAGAAACACCCTTTTAGGCACATGTAAGGTACTACTGGCATCAAGCACAGCTGTGGCAAGAACTAATCATTCCCAAAAGGAATTAAAAAACTCAATCAGCAATGCAAAAAATCAGTTCCTTTTTTGCTTTGGTTGTTAACTTTAATATCATTAGTGTGTCTCTGCAAAAACAATTACCATAATGGGCAAATTAAAATCTTCATACCATTAATGCCCCCGGGTCATTTACCTAAAAGCAAAATATGCATTACCATTGATAGACTTTTGATCTTCTAATGACAGTTTAAGGTTCTATAAGTGCCTATCATAACTTAGGTCTATCTAACCTTTTAATTTTTTTAGAAGAGAAGCACATGGTAAAAGAGAAACTCATTAAACTGATCCTAGAAGCTGAAACAGTTCTAAATCACTGCTACATTCCATTATTTTAAGTGATCCATTTTCTCATACTTTTCAGTTGGTTTCTGTGGAAGGGAATAAGGGAGCTCAAGCAATTTATTTTACTTTCTTTTTATACAAGTGAAGGAAAATTCACAGAATTTCTCAAACAAAAGTCTTAAAGAAAGACAAGAACCACGTACCTCAAAATTAGAGGAGACAGTGAAGGCCACTGACAACTGACCGTTCTTATTAGCCTCAGAGTCCAAGAGGTTGCCTGAAATCCTTGCAGTTTCCCTAAAAGGGAAGAAGAAATTTTGGTAAGAAACAACTCCTCATCAAGCCAAAACAAGATTAGACCCTTTTGTTATGCAAATGATTAGGCTTTTTAAAATCTTGAAGAAAATGTTAAACCCCAGAATTGTTCAAACCATTAAACTTATCCTCTTTTTCTTTCCCCTATAAATATCATATAAAACAACCATGTCAATTAAGAGTTTCTGTAAGAAATTTCAGTATACAGTTGCTGAATATTGAAATTTCAATTTGTAACAACTTATGAAAGGTCCACAAAATATGACCTAGCAAGAAAACAAAGTGAGGATGGAAGACATTTGACGCCCTAAATGATAAATAAACCAATCTTGAGTCATACAAGTATATTGAACAGATGAAACGTTACAGAAACCCCTTTCGACAACCATGGAAAATCTTCAAGAATGGACTTCAACACTGAAGAATTCTGCAACTGGTTATTAGTACCTGTTTAGTACTGACTACCATCACATGGATATCTAAGTATAAAAAGAGAAAATTTACTAACCTTTCACTTGCAATGCGAAGGATTGGATAAAATGGACCACTAAGCATCGCAAGAAAACGTAAAGTAGGTTCTGCAGATTCTGGAAAACAATTAAGATCCGCCTGCGAATTTGTGATTGAATATTGCGCCCAAAGGAAGAGTATTACAAATAAGAACATGCTCAAGGAACTACTAATATCTAACTTTCTAAAGACTGAAAATTGTACCTCAAGCTGGGGGAGGAATGTCACCAACCGGTTCATCATATCTTTGAGCAACTATAACAAAAATTTAGAAGGCACGACACCAAGGTGTATACACAGTTATATCAGCACTTCTATACATAACATGATAGAAGACAAAAGGAAAGTATTATGGGTGCATATGCAATGAATTTGGTTTGATAGTTTTCTTCACCTGAAGATGCGTATCATGAGTTTCCTGTTTGTGCGAGATTATGTGCGGAAGCAAGTGATTAACAACCGGTTGAAATTCTGGTTCAAGACCAGTTACTGAGACCCCAATCAACTGCATAGTTAACACACAGGAAATAGTTAAGTTTGCAGAAAACCCTAATTGTAGGTCTATATGCAGTAACAAAGGCTTCAAAGAAGAGAAAAAAAAAAAAACTTCTAGAAAGCATGTTGCTCTGTGTCCAGAATTAATTTCAATAAAGCGCAAACCTAGTGTACAAATACCCATTAGAAAATGTTCTAAAGCCAAAGTGCAAACAACCTAAATAGCATCAAACTGGTCACTTCATAGATGAAAGAACAATGAAGAAACCTCATGCCTACAATAAGATGCACTAAAACATAGGAAGAAATCCAGTTAAAATCAGCATGTATGAAATTTATGATTGGAATGCTATGAATTTATAGTTGAAGAAATGTGGATATATGTTACCATAAAATCAAAGTATTTAAAAAGAAAATTTGTATGCAGGAAACCAAGCAACTCTCGGGAAGAAATCTGAACCAAATTGGCACTAGCCAGGACAGAAGGAATGTACTCCTCAAGCACTTAATTACAAGCGGAACAATTATTCATTCCACAAACAAATAAATGAAGAATAATTCTACCTTTGAAATTAAAACATCATAAAGAAGTTTAATCCAACCTGAATGAAGAAAATAGAAATCGGGTTCCCTCGCAAACAAGATATCCGAACATAGCGACAAGGACTGTAATTCATAGGGTAGATCATATCACGTCGAGGTGCTTCACATCGTGGGCGAACTTTCACAAATGTCTCTGGCTATCACGGAAAAATGATAAGGCACAGAACTGATAATTCAAAGTATGAGTCCTGTTCTATTAAAACTTGATGTTGTGTTCCTGAACCCACCAAGGCAGGCATGACAGGATTCTTGCGCAAACAGAAACAAAGCACATTTAATTTTTTAAATTTTATTTTTCCCCTTGAAAAGGTTTAATGCATATCAYACATGAGGCACCAAGTCTCCCATTACAAAAAGGCAACTATTTTTTCTACAACAACGTACTTTCTCCAAAAATATCAACAAAAGGCAGAAGTTCAGAAAGGTGAAAAAAGAATTACCAAGCTAAGCACCAGTCAAGAAAGACAGAAAATCAAGAAAGCCTAACTCTTCACAACCTAGGAAGAAGAACACATGCTAAATGAACAAAAAACATAGAACTGACTGATAGCGTTGAAGACAAACATTTTGGTTCATTATCCAAAAGATGGTAAAAGAAAATGAAAAAGCAATTTACAAATTTTCATACTTAAGTGAAGATTACACATTGATAGAGCTAAGTKGAGATCAAAATAAATCTACCACAAATGTGAAGATGAGCTCTTTAAGCAAATAAATGGACAAATGTGTATATGTAACCACGGAGAATCAAAGAATTTAATAGGAAAGAGGCATATAGCCAACACTTCAAATTATAGCTTTATTACCAAATAGAAGAAATTAACTTTTAATAGCTTAAGTATCAGTTTAAGCACTTCGAATTCTCAACCTTGTATCGCAAGCCAACTGATATTTCCCATTCCAACACGGACTTATTATATATCCGTATGTGCGAAAGCAGGCATGGCTCCTGCATGAAACAGTTCTCTTTTTTTCAGAAAACTATAAATACTTAAAAAGGATTTGCTGGCAATTGCTAATCAACAAATGGCACAGCCAGACTAGCAAAAGAAATAACACCTAGCTTGCATATCGATTTACTAATATAGTTCTATTGACAAGCAAAATACGGAAAGCCGGAGAAACAACCATTGGTCTTTGATTTCAGATCCGCAAACAAAAGTAGTCAGAACTGGCATTAGTAACTGAGTCAAATCAGTTTTGTACCACATGTAAAAAGAGTTATTAATTTTTCAGAAAATAATCAGAACTGACATTGGTAAGTTATTTATCTGACTGTTAGTTCAGGCTAAGCAATTTCACTATTTGGCAATTAATTGCTGCAAGTAGTTCGCTCGCGAAATTTTCTTTTCTGGATAATCATCTCCAGGACTCATTTGGGGCCAGGGGCAGAATTTCATTCCCAAAACAAAAAGGGGTCTTTTTTGCTTTCTTTGTGATAGTGATAGGGGAAAAAATATGGGGGTGGGATAGCATAATTATCGGTAGCAATATAGTAGACATTCCAACAAAATCCTGGATCTGTTTTTTCTACTGTTGCCCATCCATGAAATAGGATACTATGTGCTTTTTTTGGGAGGGTCACACATGCACAAATGGAATTCACAATTTAAAAAAAAAAAAAAAAATTAACAGGATTCCCTAAGAATCCCGATGTTTGCATTTCACCTATAATATTTATTCTCCTTTTCCTCCTCTCCTTTTTCCCCTCCTTTTGGCATGTTACTATATCCACTTTCCAAGTATTTCAGATGTGTCAAGATGTTTCATTGAGTCGATTAAGGCTAGTGCCAATTCAGTCAGCTATGTCCAACAATGTCAATAATTAGGTTAACTGCACCGAGCTTGTTTTCATGCAGTGCAAAAGTTGTCATGCATTTTGGTTCCAGGCAAATCCATAACTAGACTAGTTACCAACCTGAAGGAGATGAAGCTACTGAATACATCAATATACTCTCAATACTATCTTATTCTCAGACTTTATATTACTCTTTAGAATCCAAAATACCCAAAAAAAAAAAAAAGAAAAAAAATATGCAGCTACCATATGTCATAGCTGATGCTGATACTAATGCGTAACTGACAGTATATATGCTCAACAGACAATATATATATATGCTGAGATGAATGTGTATCAGAAAGTGGCAGATTTTGGTTAAGGTGGGAAGAAAAGGAAAAACTGAAATAGATTTTAGAAGCATTGAGGTAAGAATTCTCTGTTGATGGCGTGAATTAAATCTGTTAGCACATTTGATGAATACATGCAAATTTCCCAGTTTCCATTATCAATCTCATTGATACAACCTCTCAACCCAAAAGAAGGGGGTTGACGACAAAGCAGTTTTACCTTAACAAGAAAGGGGGGTAAATTGAATTAAGAAAGCTACTTCCGAAACCATAAAACGCCACAAAGTTTCAGTTCCGAGCAAAGTTTATACTAAAATCCACCCAGTGTCAACAAACGTGAACATTTACTAATTCATGAAAGAAAAAAGAATAACGTAAACCCTGCTGAAACTAAACTTTCATGAGTGCATGTTATCAACCCAAGCCCCAAAAGTTCAACGAATAATTAGCAACAGTGTTTTATACATACATCGAGTTCAAGAAGGATCCATTCTTTGGTATTTGTCCCAGTGGACCAGTGGTTACGAAGGTCGGTGTCCAGTACATGTGAGGCCTTCTGGGCTGGTGACTCCCGTGAAATACCCTTTACTTTGTATGACAGAGGTTTCACTCTCGGCTCTAACTCTACCTCCATTGCTCATCAACACTCCCGCTCTGTGGTTTTGTTTGTTTCAGTCTACAGAGATTTGAGACGTCGAGTTCCCTAGCACAAAAATAGAGAGAAGAACAGAGATTTTACAAGAATTTTTACACGTCCAATTTCCCAGCAAAAACCCAGATGGATTTTGCAGACACCCAAAGAGAGAGGGAGGGGGCAAAAGACAGCGAGAGGACAGGAGAGGGGGGGGGGACTGTAGCAGAGGATGGCATGTGCAAAGTATTCGTCGGCAATTTCCATTTTGGGAGAATTGATAAATTAGCCCTAAATGTTTTTCTTTTTACTATAAAGGTCCTACTCGGAGTTGGGTAAATGCAATGCTTCCAAATAGTTTTTCAAGAATTAAATTCATAATCCCTCATTCCATAAACAAAAAAGAAAAAAGAGAAAAAAATACGTCCTTGTCCTTTTTCCTTAGGCCTTTGATTCAAAGATTCTGTTAGCAAACTAAAAAATGAGGAAAGGAAAATAAATCCTTATTCAAATAAATATAGCTTGATTAATTAAAAAAATATTAAGATCGAGTTTAGACCAAAAATTTAATTTAAAATCAAAAGTGCCAAATTTTAATCTTTCTACTAACTTAAACAGCTTAATAATACATTTTTAATATGAAGAAAATATTATAAAGATAATAAAAGAGTATATAAATTTATATTATTAAATGTTTAACTTAAAAAATAAAAACAATAATTTCATACATTTTTTTTGTCATGAGATTAGTTGGATGTATTTTACGTGGAACTTTTAAAAATAAAATAAAATAAAATCATTATTTCAGTACAAATTTTGCAATTGAATTCGGATCAAATATATTTATAAATATTCTAAATTATATTTTATGTTAGAGTTTTAATAAATACAAGTAAAATAAAAATAAAGAATTATGTCGTTACAAGATTAAGAAAATTTATTTAGAAATTAACTTGATTTGCACAAAATAATAATAATTTTTATGAAGTAAGAAGGAAAGGAAAAGAAGTAGAGCGATAGAGAAAAATCATAAACAGATTATCATTAATCTTTATGTGAACCGAAACTTTTTATTTATAGGAGCTAAACCCTAAGACTTCTAGGGTTTTAATAGAAAGTTTATTTATTAATAATTATTTACAACATTCTCCTTGAATGAGTAATCTATACAGCAATTGCCTCCTAAAAACTTATTTTGAAAAAATTCAGTGGGAAAAAACTAAAACAAACTAAAAGAAGAGTACAATTAACGTTAAAGTATTAATTGCTGCCTCGTTATAATCTTGTCAGAAAAATTCAGTAAGACAAAATCTAAACGAATAAAAAATGGTCGAGCTARTTCCCCTCATATAGATGATCATTGAATGTCTATTCAATTCATTCCATAAACTGATTAAATCATTACTTGATCGAATATATTGAACATCAATGTCATCACTTTTTCTGGAGCTCGTGCAAAGAACTTTTGGTAAATATGCTTTGTTTTATCTCCTTTGATGTAGCCTCRTTTGAGTTGTGCAATATAAGCTCATGAATTGCAATAATTTTTTAATGATTTGAGCAATAAGATTTACAGCAAAAAGTACCAATTGTATTAAAGTATGTTACTTTAGGACTAAAATCTGTTTCACATCTTCAAGTGGATCGTTATCAGCTTCAATTGATCTAACGACTATAAGGAATATCGATGGATGTGCATTATCCATATAAATTATTTTATTACTTGTTATTTATACTTAAATTGTGAACAAATAATCCTAGAGAAATGTTCAATTTGCAAAATAAGACAAAGTTTTGACTTTTCATCTCAAATTCATTTGATGTAATCTGCAGTTTTGTTGAGTTCTTTAGAGTCTCAATTAGATTTAAATCAACATAGCCTGCAACAGTTGCAAATCCAATATATGTTTGTTTATGAAAACAGAAGGTACACATCTTAATCCATGCAATGATTTTTACAATTTAATAGATGATTGATTTTCTCATGTAAATGTTTCAGACAAATCAAATCCTTCCAGAATTTTTATGTAATTGTCAAGAAAATTTTTAGATTGAAAATACAAGAGTTATTTATACTACTAATACTGATGAAGACTTTCTATTAAAAATTGTAATAGTCATTTATTAAATTATAAATAGAAATAAAGGTAAAATAAGAAAAAAATATAATAAATATTATGTTCATTTTATAAAATAACAGCTACTTAAACATAAGAAAAGTAATTTTAAACAATAAATATAAAAGAAAGAAGGGAGTAGCATGTTGCATTGAGACCCTAATTCTCATGCTTACTCTTAGTATAATAATTTGTTCCCCCATATTTTAGTTATATTTTTTTATTAATTGTATATCGTAAATTATCTTATAATATATTTATATAACTCTCGATAATTCTTAAGAAATATAAAATAAGTACGTTGTCAAATTATATTGATTTAGTAAAGAAAAGTTCCTACTAAAAGATGAGGAAGTTTAATATATATTTTTCTAATATTTTAATACTGTTATATTTGAATTGAAGGAGTTAAAAGAAAATAAACGGGAATAAAATTGTTCTTTTTTAAAATAAAACGAAAACAAATCTAAGCATTAATAATTATTTTTGTAGAGAAAACCAATTGAAAGGAAATGGAGATGTTCGGAGTAATTAGATTTAATTAAAACTGTAAATTTTATTTCTAAGTGGAGGAAATAAATCAATTCTACTAAATCTTTTTATAATGACTAAAATAATTATATTGTAAGAATAAATATATAATTTAGTATTTTATTATTTTTCTCCTGTTATTATCTATTAGACGTGATAATCAGCCAATCCTTTATTTTACGCTCCTCCATTTCCATCAACCCAAACGTAGCCTGAGATATCAAATAGTAATTTCCCCGAATGACCATCACCCTGGAGGCATTTTCTCTAAAAGATTAAAGTAGATTGCTTTGAACTCTTTTTAAATCAAAAGACATTTCAAACTATTTTATATTATTTTTTAAAATATCTTTTAACTTAAAAAATAAAAATTGTTTCCAAGGCATTTCTTACTTATTGATGTTATTAAAAATAAAAAATATTATATTAATTTTAAAACAATTTTTTAAAATACTTTTCTTTTTAGCAACCTGGAAATATTTAAGCAAGGTAGCAGTTGGGTGCATGGTTCCCTTGAAAGATAAATGGTTCATTCTCATCCCATAAACAAAACTAACCATCATCACATTACATGACCCACCAGCTAGCCGGGGTCCTTCAACATCAAGGAAATACTTCAAAACTCTTGCCTTCTCTATTTTAGCCTAACGGCAACATGCATTTGTGAAGGATCCTCTGAATTCTTCATCTCTTTGTGCTTTCGCATCTCAACATTGAATTAGTTGTAAACATGCAAGAAATGGAAGGACAGTCCAGAAAATGGATGATACTGGTGGCTACTACGTGSATACAGGCGTTTACAGGGACGAACTTCGATTTTTCATCGTATTCATCGGATTTGAAGTCTGTTTTAGGTATAACCCAGATTCAACTGAACTACTTGTCAATGGCATCAGACATGGGTAAGGCATTTGGTTGGTGTTCAGGCGTCTCTCTTATGTTTTTCCCGATATGGGTTGTCTTGTTCATTGCTGCTTTTATGGGACTCTTCGGTTATGGCCTCCAGTGGCTTGTCATTCAGCAACTCATCTCCTTGCCTTATTTTCTGGTGAAATCCTCTCTCTCTCTCTCTCTCTCTTTCCCTCCCTCTCTCCCCACAAGTATGCCTGCCAAAAAGAATAGTTGAAATTGAAGGAAGGAAAGAGGCTTGCTTTTCTTTTGTTAAATAACAGGGCATTTTGATTGGGTATCCGTTAAATGCTCCTATGCAAATGACAAATCCCAWTTCTTGATCATTTTCTTATTCTTACGTTTCTTTTTTCCCTTTCACTTGTATATTTCCATCTTGTTTATTTTGAAAAGCATAACTTGAATAGACCCTTCGTTTCCCTTCTGATTATTCGTCTCTTTTGAGCTCCTATTCTTTGGCCTAAAGACAAACCAGCTCCGCACAATTACAACTACCCAAACAAGGGGAAGATCTTCCCAATGATGTCTGGTCATACTAAAATGTCTGCTCTGTTAGTGCAATTAAACTACACTTCAATTGTCTGGAAGTGAAAGGGAAGTATTAGCCCATAAAATTTATGGCTGGTGGTTAGGAACGGATGCAACTTACCAGCCGGTGGTTGACCATTTTATGTGACAGTTTGATTTTCTCAACGAGTTCTCACCTCCCACCCCCCAACTTCCAACAACCCCCATATAAGAATAGTCATACTTTACTTGCATCACCAGAGCATCAAAAAGAGGTCCCAACTAATTCTTGCATCATAGCATCATCATAGACAAAGGTCAAGACTCATGGTGGACTGAAATGAAGATAACCTGCAGGTTATAAGGAAGTCAATACCATTCAATTCCATTGGACTTAACTKGGCACCTCGCTCCCCTCCCCTTGACCCCTTCAATCTCAAAACATTTTAAGACATCTTGTTCCTGAACTTGAAATTGAAACATTACTCTCCAGAACAGATATTCTTGCTGAGTGCAATATGTACTAAATGTGTTACCATATGATTCTCTCTCCTTACCGAACTCAAACTCCAGTTTGACAGCTTAATTTTGCTGCAATGATTGATGTTTGCAGGTATTTCTCTTGTGCTTGCTGGCTGGTTGTAGCATTTCATGGTTTAATACGGTCTGCTATGTCTTATGCATAAAGAATTTTCCATTTACCAGGCCATTAGCATTGTCCCTTAGCATCAGTTTCAATGGTGTAAGTGCAGCTTTATACAACCTTATTGTCAATGCCATAAACCCCAGTAATCATGCGTTATATCTTCTTCTTAATGGACTTGTTCCACTTATCACATCAATGATTGCTCTTGTCCCAATCCTCCGGCAACCCCCCGCACCTCAAGCCCTTTCTCCTGATACTGATCACCTTGACACCATAATTTTTCTATATTCGAGTATCCTAGCAGCTTTTACTGGCATATATATTCTGGTCTGTAATTCGGTGCCATCCTWTGCATCAATAGCTAGTATTATTGTGGTTGGATCAATATTTTTGCTGATCTTGCCCTTAGTAACCTCTGGCCTGTTTTATGCTTGGGGATGGACAAGAAGAACCAGATGTCCAAGCATCCGCCTTGAAAGCTCGAGTTCTGATGTAGATGTCGCTGATGATCTTGAAATCCACAAAATCCTCATTGGAACCGAGACTACAACCATAAGCAGTGGGTTCATAGGCTACTCACATAATCCAAGAGGAAATGAAGCCTTTTATGAGAGTTTTTTCTTGAAAGATTGCCGGGCAGTGCTTGGAGAAGAGCATTCGGTGAGGTTGCTCGTGCGTCGCTTGGATTTCTGGTTATACTACATTGCCTACTTCTGCGGTGGAACAAGCGGACTAATTTATAGTAACAATCTAGGACKAATTGCACAATCACTTGGATATAGCTCGGAGATCAGTTCATTTGTCTCTCTCTATTCTGCTTGCTCATTTTTTGGTCGTTTGCTTTCCTCTGCCCCTGACTTCTTACAAGAGTAAGTTCTTTGAAATTCACAGCGACCTTTTTCACAAGGCATGCTTTTTCAGCAGCAGTAACTAAACTTCTGCTGTAATTCAGCAAGGTGAATTATCCAAGAACCGGATGGCTCGCTCTTGCACTGGTACCAACACCAACTGCATTTCTTTTGCTTGTTTCATCAGGGAGCAAGATGACACTGAATGCAGCCACGGCCTTAATTGGACTAAGTTCTGGTTTTGTATTTTCAGCAGCAGTGTCGATCACATCGGAGTTATTTGGACCTAACAGTGCGGGGATCAATCACAATATTATCATAACCAACATTCCTCTGGGATCTCTTCTTTATGGCCATCTAGCTGCTTTACTATACGAGGCAAACATAGATAACTCAAATCAGATGATTTTAGCTGATGGATCAAAGGTGTGCATAGGCAGAAAATGCTACACTGAGACATTTGTCTGGTGGAGTTTCATTTCTCTCCTGGGTGTAGCTTCTAGCTCATTGCTTTTCCTAAGATCCAGAGCTGCCTATTACCATGTTCAGAGGGGCACAAAGCGGATGCAATTCTCTTAATAAAACCAGGTTTACTATGAGGAAAACTACATTTTGTATTGGAGCTTGGACAAGATCGAATGACATTGATATAGCTTGCACAATCAAAAGTGAAAGATTCTGCAGTTCAGATATAGGAAGACCAAGAATGCATACAATGCCAAGAAAGATAATGAGAAGATGCATAAGCAAGGCGGGTCATAACCAAGGTTAAACGGCAGAGGCAGGGTGCAAAGGAAAATGCACCACAAAAGCTATTAACATGTTCATGTGCAAAGCAATATCTTCGACTTGGCTAGGCTAAGAGCAGCATAGAGATTCCAGAAAGGAGAAAGAGAAAAATGTTATTTTCAAAGCTGTAGGAGTCTGTTGTAGCTTGAGAAATGCAACAAAATGAACATGTACATTGGTAGCAAAACAGAACTAAGAGAAATTCTGCAAATTGTTCAAAATAATAGGCAAGTTAGACAAACAACTTGTCCAAGATAGTCTGGTACTTGGTGAGACCAGAAACACAATAATGCGTTCAGCCTGCAGGCTGTAGCCTGGAGGTTTCAATACTCAAGATACATCCATATCAAGGAGACAKGAAAATATCTAAAGTTTAAAGAGATTTAGAAATGGTAGACAACAATAACCCAGAATTTTGAAGTCATGCTAGATTGGAACTAGAGGAATATCTTACTCAATGATGATTGGTGTCTCTGGAGTTTTACCTTCTTCATCGTCATGCTGGAAAGGAAGCCCATCAGTTTTGAGAATCTGCACTCTGAACGTTATTTTTGTTTGGCTGCTTTCACTAAGCTCAAAGAAACATGCATATCCAACCTTGAGATTGTTATCCACAGCAAATGCATTCCAACCTTCAGGGTCAAGCCTCCTGTGCTTGCGGTCTCCAAAGTAAACCATGTTCCAGCTCTTGCCACAGTATTTGAGAACAACAGGGGCTGGAGGGGCAGGAAGCTCTCGAACCATTTTGGCAGGAATAGACTGACAAGAAGTAGGGATATTTCTGTTAGTTTTTCTTTTTTTCATATACATTTTGAAGACATAATTACAATCACCATAATCAAACTAATAGATATATCATTGCTATTTACAATAGACTAATACAAAACTGCATTTAGAGTGTATTTGTTATACATATAGTGATGAGACATGACCAATTTTCTTTTAATCAGAAGCAAATATAATCGTCTAATACTAGGATCGTCTGCATCAGATGAATTCATTATTGCATCATCTTTTCTTCGTTTCAGACTCAAAATTGAACTAGTTCTACTGAGGTAGTTACCAGCGGACGTCGATTGAGATGTGACTTTCCCAAAAAGACAGTAAAGAATGGCTTCCCAGAGAGTGGCCAAAATTCTTCGTCATCGTCCGTTTCAGTAGTTCGACAATCCGACCCGGGTTGAACCTGTGTGGTTTCCACATGCAAAACAGAGTGAGGGGCTTTAGTCTCCATTTCAGCTGTTCCAGAAGCTGGCCCAGGTCGAACTTCTCTGCCCTCAGGATGCAAAACAGAATGACGTGGTTTTGTCCCCATTTCATTTCTTCCAGAATCCAACCCAGTTTGAACTTGGGTGCTCTCTACATGCAAAACAGACTGAGATTGTATAGGCTCCATGATTGGCTCCTCATCGGGGCACAACTCAAAGAGCTGATACAAATAAACCATTCGGGAGTTATTAATATTATAAGAAGGTTTTAGTGTAGAGATACATAAATATACATGTAATATACATTAATTGGACAAATAGCTGCCAAACCCGCTTGTGAATGTATAAACCTGATTGTGCAATTACACAATCAGAGATTATCAAAAGCTCACCCTTGTTCAGAATGTATAAATCAAGAASTCTAGATTGTAGAGTTAGGGCATTTCTACTCTTGCACAAAACCTGCSCCTCTAATATACTACTAATTTACATCTTCAGGCTTGTTCTTACTGATTTCGTAATGTGGCATTAAAACACACAAGCCAAGGCCTCTTTAGAGTAAGCAATGGTTTCATAACAAGATCAACAAATTAAAAGTCCAGTCCTTTACTTTCTCCTTTTTAGGCAGGCCTTAATCAACTTCCGAGACTAGGATCTGTAGCAAAATAGTAAAAACCAACATAGGAGAACTAGCACAGATATTATCAATGGATTCAAGGTAAAAGGCAGAAAAAGATAAAGCATAAACCAAAGATAGAACATAACCCAACTTCTGTAGTAATTTTCTGCGAGCATTTTCTCCTTCCAGGAAAGATAAATATTATAACAGCGAGAGCAAGTAGTGTGTGAGCACCTTCTCTTTGACAACCTCATGAACGGGCATTTCTCCTGCAAATTCTTCCTTTTCTCTTTTCACGATTCTGTGTTCCATAGTGTTTAAGTACACTAGTACAGACACAAAAACAAAAACAAAAACAAAGTAAACGTATACACAGAGAAAGTTAAGGGGAAACTCAGGTTTGAACTMTTGAGTGTCCCATAGTCCAGAGGAAGTAGGAGCCGGCGGTATAACYAGAAGCGGCTTCAGTAGGTGTTACAAATACGCAAGACTGAGAATTGCAGAGGTGATAGAAGACTCTGAACACAAAGCTAAAGCTTGCTCCAAAGGCAGGAGCTAAGTGAGATAAGCAGACTCGTCTTCAAACGACGGATATGAGTGAGGTATAGAAGAACAAGGAAAGCGCAGAACAGTCTACTCAGAGAGGTAGTTTAATAGACAAAGAGAAATGCTCTTCCCGCAACCCAAACTGTTCAGGCTCTCCATCATATTACGGCAAGCGCAGCATTATGGCTTCTTACGGAGAGTTGAAAGTCCCTTGGTACTGGTAGGGTGGTTGTCAGAGATTCTCCAAAGAGAAGAAACCTCGACTTTTGTGCTTCAGTTTGGAGCATTGAAACGAAAGGAAATAAGAAAATATACTATACCATTTCATTCCCATTTACTGGTGACTAAGAAGGTTATAAAATTAATAATTCATTTAATTAAAATCACCTTTTAACTTTCTTCAACAAAAAATAAAAAATAAATATACATCYATTTATCCAAAAAGAATAATTCTCGATCCAAGTTAATCAACTTTAACGTACATATACATTTGTCCTTATTATATCGATTACTTTTACATTAAATTACTTTTGTTTTTATAAAAAATTTTAATATACATTTGTCTTTATTATATGAATTACTTTTAGATTAATTTTTTTTATTTTTATAGAAATTCTCTTGTACATTTATCCTTACTATTTGAATTACTCTTAGACTAAATTAGTTATGCTTTTATAAAACATATATAAAAAATGCATTTCAAAATTTCTATAAAATTGATAAAGTATTTATTAATTTTTTATAATTTATTGCCTGCTAATTTATTATTCTTATAAATCTAAAACAATTTATACTACTACTAGTAAAACTCATCATTTTTCAAATGTTAGGAATGAAAAGGAGGAGAGAGATYGGGTCCATAATGGGAAATAGTAGTAACATCYYAAATTAAGATARAGTTATTTTAGTTATTTTGATTTAAWATTTTACATATTTATTTCCGTACATGCATAATTCCAATGTGACGAGSAAATAGCAACAAAGGAAGCATAATTTTTCTATTGAGCTGTTCYAGAGATTAAAAGAAAATAGATAAAAATGATACTTTTTTCAAGAGTTAGAAATAAATGGAAGAAAGGATTTGGTTATAGTAAGAAGTAGCAAGAGCATTTACTCCCGAGTTCAAATTTCTCCTAAATCATTCGTCAGCGTAATTTGCGAGTATGACACAATTTACCCAATGCATACTCAAGCGTAACAACGACAAATTTCACATCACAAAAAAAAAAGGAAAAAAATCCAAAATTTTCTCTTCAAATCCTTTATTATCATTCCATCATTATTTCTTTCCATCGAAACAGGAGCACAAGAAAAAAGAAAAAGAAAAAGAAAAAAGAAAAATAGAGCATTTGATACTTGGCAAAGACTGATATGTTACATCAAAGAAGAAGAAATCTGAGATCCAGAGATATTGATGATTTGGCCAAGAAAACCATCAAACTTTGGCATATTTATGTTGTATTAGAAGCCTAGAAAGCTGTGCCTRTATACGGAACCGGAAAGGTAACACGTAAGCTTCAAAGATTCTACTCCTACTGCTATGCAAACGGTCAATTAGGATTTTTTTTTTCTTTTTAATTTTTAATTTATATAGTATTATTAGTTTATTTTTTTAAAAGTATGACGGTCATATATTTTTTAATATTATTACTTTTAATTTTTAAAACATTTCACGTCTTACACGTCATGTTATCTTTTTTCATGTTCGCTCTTATTTAATTTTAATAATATCATTCAATCTATAACGTCAATTTTTTCTCATTTATCTTTTTTTCTCCATACAATTAATCTTAGTCTTTTCATTATAAAAATAAAAATGTCATCATTCCATAATCAATTTTTAAAATATTTATCAATCTCATGGATTTGGGTTGTGTGATTTACGCTATTTGTGACATATACTTTAAAAAAATAGAATGAGTAATTTATATTGAAATTAGTAAAGAAAAATATTGATTGAATTAAAATCACATTTTTTTATTTATTACGTATGATACTATGAAATTGCTTTATATTTCTTTTTCGATAGACGTTTTCATATTTCAAATTGGTGTAGAGTTATTTCAAAATCAAATCAAATCAAATAGGAGGGAAGAGACCAACCATGTCTCGCTCAAGCAGTAAGTATTAAATCCTTGATCTTTTCTGACCAAGTTAAGCATGATAAATATCGTATGATTTATTTAACGGATATCTCTATATGTGCTTCTTAACCAAATTAGTCTGGCCAGAAAATGCCCAAACATTGATACATAAAGAAAAATTGGAAGGAAGAGCATTAAATTTGTMGTTTGATTGAAAAGAAAAATAAAAAGAAAAGATTTTTATGCATTTTAAATATAAAAATAATTATTTTCGCGATTAGTATTATTTATTGCACATGAAATTAAGATAATACTTCTTTCATTCTTTTAAAGTATGTCATAGTAGGGTAAAAACACATCGATTAAGAAATTAATAATTTTAAAATGACATTTATACCCTCAGATTGAAGAAGAACAAAATTAATTGAACGATAGAAAAAATTAACTTATGGGATTATTTTAGAAATTAAATAAGGGTGAAGATGAAAAAAAATATTTAATAATGTCTTAATAAGTAGAATCTGACATATTTTTAATAATAAAGAAAAAACTAAATTATAATGTACTTCCAAAAAACGATGGGAATAGAATCTATGGAAATTACTATTTCATCCCATCATCTCTCATTGTGTCAACGAGAATCAAATTCATTGTACTCAAAGTTTGAACAATCTTGCCTCAATTGGTTTGACCTTTGACTTTCGATTCCAACTCATTAAAGAGCTTCATATGGAAGAGAAGTGAGRATACAGTCTATGACAATGCCATGGTACCATTCAAGTGTAGAAATTTAGTATAATTAAAAATAAATATCAGTACAAGTTTGCTCTCAAATCGAGAAAAATAAAAGATTATATCTTCAAGTATTCACAATATGTGATTATGAAATCTTTCCACCTTTGGTCTATGAATGTGCGATTGTGTCTTTATATAAGTGTTTTCGAGTCAATTCATATTTAGAGAAAAAAATTCTTATATAAGAATGTATTTTCTAATTGATTCGTATTTAGAAAAAATACATATCATACAAATATATTTCTAGTTGATTCTGATCTAGAACAAAACACGTGTATAGACTAAATTAAAAGTAAAGATCCTCCGACAATAGTTAATAATTCAAAATTCCTAAAAACCTTCCAAAAACGACCATATACGGACGTCATTAATATTCTAATAAAAAGACAATTTCTTACCTTAAAACAAACAGTTAAGAATCAAGTAGTAATGGTCTTGCAACGACATCCCCATCAGGGGAGTCTGATGTTTTGATTTGAGAAAACAATAAAATAAGATGTTTATATATTTTCTTATCAATATTATTTTCCAAAGTTTCTAACATAATCCTATAATATATATTTTCTTATATTTCCCTCTAAGTAAATATTTCTAGTTTTGTATTTTTTATTTTATGAAAAATTAATTAAACGATGATTAAAATTTTGAATCGAATATAAAAAATTTGTGCATGAAACCAAAAATACGAAGGCTGGCACTGCATCCAAGTTATATCATTCCCAGTATGAACAATCAGTGGCGAGACTGAGCATGATCACCGGGATGTCGAGCCCTTCAAATAAAATTTGGAGATACTTGATTAGAAAAAGAAAATTTAATTTAATTCCTGCTAAAGAAGTTTGAAAAGAAAAAGGTTAATATAAAGCCTCCTCTCGACATAGGGTCAAATTCTGCCCTATCAGCAAAGGCTAGGGTTTTGAATGGTGGTGTATTAAAAAAATATATTCGTGAGATATTTATTATCGTTAATGTAAAACGTGTTACATTTTAATGAACGTAAAAAAATATTATAATAGAGATTTTGATGAATGATTATTATATGATCATTGAAAAGGGGTATAAGGACAATTACTTAGGCTCAATGCTCTTGTATCAAAACTCATGATTGAAGCAGTACTAAAGAAAATATATATATGAAGAGAAAATACCAAAACTAAAGGAAGATAAAATTGGATTTAAAGAATATTTGATGTCACCATTCAATGTTTAGTACAATCAGTAGGCTTAAAGGAAACAACTTTGTTTTGCAGATCATATCCAATCCAGAAATTGTTCTGTGCTATATTTCCAAATATGGGAATATTAGACACACCAGAGGAGGCTAAACCCAGGCATGTAACAGTCTCAGAAGTTTTCACGAAGGTGTTTGATGGTTTTAGCTTCAAATCTGCACCTTTGAAATGCAATGTGATAATAGGAACATCTGCATCGCGTAAAGATTTGTAGCACAATGAGAAGAATCCCAGTGGATCTTCAACAGTCTTGCCTGACTTGATTGAACTTTTCAAAGTAGATTCCAACTCCTTGTAGAGCTCGTCTGGAAGATAAGTAGCTGTCGTTCCGGAGTCTATGATAAAGTTGCCTTTTAAGGGCTTATCAGGAGGAGAAGTGTAACTGTATTTTAATCTTTTGCTTCCAACACTGATTCCTTCAAGAATCAAGTAGTAATAGTAGTCCATAATCAATGGTGTTGAAACAACCCCATTGCCTGAAACCACAGATTTCTTGCCAAAACTGAGTTTACCTGACTTTGACTCTTCTGTAAACGGCCCTAAACAGTAGGAAAATTTACCACCAATGGTAGAATTCAATTGGGATATAATGGAATCTTTTCCAAACCCAAGACCAACTATCCCAGAACTTTTTTCAGGGAAAACACCACCATTGTCATGTCCACAACCAAAAACAAAGTTGTGGAAAGATGCCCTTTTACCCCTGGAACCAAATGTGATGGTTTCAGTTGCAAGATCACCATGACTAGAAGATGAATCCCCATACAATTGGTAATATTTGCAGGCATCGGGGTTTGTTCTATTATAACTGGTTTTGTTGCAGGTGCCCTTGAAAGTTCGACATATTCTTGATGTGCAAGGAACTAACTTGAAAGATGAAGAGTTCTTGGGATCAAATACGGGAAAATTTTCCTTGAAACAATGAGCGCATGGTCTACATTGTGTCCAAGCAAGGTCACTCCCACTGTCGGCGATGGCAAAGGTTTTGAACGGTGGTATACCGAAGGATACTTCCATAAGATATTCACCATCGTTTGGGACCGTACCAGTTGTTGCGAAGAAATCTTTACGTTTTGATGAACGATGATATGACCTTTTCATGCGCTCATAAGGACTATGAGAAGGATTATACAAGGGAGATTCTGGCGAATCACGATGAATGAGATCAACTGTAAATCCATCATTGTAATTTGCTTCAGTGAAAAGCAAAGAAGAGCAGAATAGAACCAAAGCAATCGCTGCCAAAGCAGTGGAGGAAGAAGAAGGGAACTCCATCAAGAAATTCATATGATTAGAAGAGGAAGTGATGAAAAGAGAAGAATATATTATAATGCCTAAAGATCTTTGCTTTTGGTAAGCTAAAGCAATAATCACCAAGGGGAAATGCACTGTATCTGGCCAATAAGGAGCTTACAAATTTTGTGATAATATTTTTCTAAGAAAGAAAAGAATTCACCCCGAGAGAAATTTCCTTAATTCAATATARATAAAGATAATAAATCATAATTGAAAATGGGATTACCTWTAATTTCCATTTGTATGAAATTCAAGCTTGTCTTGAAACTTTTTGCTTGAGATTGTTTTAATTATACACCTCATGACTTCTATAATTATATAAATTACGTATTCTTTTCATCTATTTCACGTATGGAAAGTCTTAGTGTACAAATTGGACAAACACCAACATAAAGGACCAAACTTGGAAAAACTTCCCCAAGAGTTGGAAGATTGCGCTGTCCCTACCGTGCCAGCAGTGGAAGCCCACCTGGGTTGGGGAGATTAAATTAATAAAAAATTAAATTATTTTAAAAATATAAAATAAAAAAGTGAAGAAAATAATAACTTTGGAAATTATGGAGTAAAAATATCTAATATTCAATGCACATGGAATTAAAGTATCTTTATTTCTTTTTTAGAATCAATCTCATTAATTATAATATTCTATATATAATTAATAAAACGCTTACAATTTTTAGATGCCAATTATAACTATAAAAGTAGAGTAGAAAACTTGATATGGGGCACGGGAATAAAACCATGTAACTCTGAACTAGTGGGAATAAGAAACAAAAAAAACTTACGAATTAAAGAAGCAAAATGTAGGTCAAGAAATAGACAAAATCAAACTTCGGTGGCTCTAGGTTGTTTTCCCAAAGGCTCAGTAGTTTTGGGGCCAAAATTAGTTATATAAGCATCTGGTAATATTTACCATCTGACCCTAGAGCATTTTTAGCTGTGAAAGCAAAGTAATTTCCCGTTTGTAGCTGCTTTTAGAGAAAGTAAATGAGAAATGTTAATTAACTAATGTATCATCATGTCCTACTTCATCTGTCATTCATACTCTAATTTTAAAAAAAAAACCGTCATATTTAACTTACTTTAATAATTATTTCTATTCCTTAAAAAATATATAATTTTAAATCTTTGAAACTATCTATAAAATATTAAATTTTTAAAAGTATTTCAAATTTAATTAAATAATTAAATATGTAAAACTTAAAATATTAAGTTTATAATAATATTTAAATAATTATAAATAAAAGTAAAATTTATATTTCTCATCCTTTATAAAATATTAGTTTAAAATATTTAAACTTAACAAAATATTAAATTTATAATATTTAACCAATTAATTTAAGTAAGAGGTAATTTATATTATTTACCATTCATAAATAAGAATTATCTTACGTGATGCCTTTTGTGTTATTTTGCAAGTTAGTAATTGCTTAATCAATAATTTTACTAAATACTTTACAAACTGCTTATTGGAACAACATTCTTATTATGAAGGGCTAATCAACTTTTCATGACAGCATAACACTTCTCTTGATAAAACTTTCTTTGGCAARACTATTTTTTGTCAATAGGAGAGACGTTGATCAAAGCATTTAAGATTATAAGAAATTTAAGAAGATTAAGATTGTCATTTTGTCTAAAATTGTATGAGAATAAACACTTATAATTATATTCAAACTGACAGTTATTTTGAAACGAAAAGAATAATATATAAAATTTATTGTAAAATAATAAATTAAAAATGGTTATAGCTTATAATGTTCTCAAGTAATACCCAGCGACATGCCAATAAAACCTAGTCAACATCACGTCAATAAACTGCTTAATGTTGGATAAACATTAATGGTACAAAACTACCTAAATGATCCAAAATTCTTTAATTATGTGATTTATCAGGAACAAATACTTATCTAGCATGAGGTGTACTTTGAGGAGATTTTTGGGAAAAGCAGGTCCTGCATAAGAGGGCACAATAGCGCTACACTTTAAACCAAAAAAAAAAAAAAAAAAAGAAAAGATTATAGGAATTGAACCAAAATCACTTTCACGTACCAACTTGTTTGGGGGACTGGATGCGAAATGGCCTTTTGATTTTCTCCTTAAAGAATCATTGTCCATAATCCCTTCTGTGTAGATTTGCGGYAGATGGGCTCTTGAACATCCCTCTCCTTATTAGAAATAAGTCTAGCAAAAGCACCCCATGGAACTGAAATCAAAGGAATTCTTCAAATTTCTTGCGAAAAGAAAACGCCACCACAGGAAAGACAGCAGTCCAACGGCACAGACTCACCTCGCAGAATGGCAACTACCAGCATCTTAGATGTGCGCTTGTAAACGTTTCTAGTTGTTATCTTTCACGATGTAAAAGATATCATATGCAACTAAACAATGCTACGTGAAATGGGAATGTAATCATAGAAAGAACAAAGTGTCCATGCAACTGCAAAAGAAATGAAAACCAACGGGCTGAATAGATTGATTCCTACTCRTCAGCTACTTCTCCCCTTCCTCCCACCATTTCACCATTTTCCTTCTTAGTAAGAGAGCTATRAKAKYWTTGCATAATTTCTTCTTCGTGTTCCCAAACTAAATTGATGTAATTTGACCAAGTATATTTTGATGAAAATTGCAACATAATAGTAATATAAGGAAATCAAATTTAACCAGTATGGGAATGAAAAGATGTACAAACCTGTATCATTTTGCTCATTATATCATGTATCAATGTTTTGATGATTATAACTTTTTTCCCTCTATCTGCAAAACAAAACCTTGAGTATTCATGCATCCAATCTGATAGGGAAAAGATGCATAGGAGCAAAATAAAACCAATACCATATAATCCAGCAACTAGGTCAAGTGCTCTTGCCGACCCCCTATTAAGAATTCGTAACGTACTTTTGTGCCCACATGTTCTGTAAAGTTCTGCAGATCAACAAAATGAGGTGTTAGTCAGCATAGCATTAAATAACCTATAAGACAACAATCATCAATATGGTACACAACAGTAAGGCAAATGACCTGGATTGGTGATATATTCTCCCGGACCACAGCATCACAGCTATCTATTTCTCTTCCAAATTTGGTCTTCAGGAGATCTCCTGAATCACCAATAAGAGCACAGCAGCCAAACTGCTTTGGGAAATAAGGTGGTGTTTCTGGAAGTACCAGAGAAAGCTTCTCCATGCAGAGAGTTTTATTCTCACATCGACTCCTGTAGAGATAAACATCATATGCATTACTTCTCGAAAAATGAAGCTTTTCACCAGGCAACCAAGCAAAACAATGTGGAATAAACACTTGAGGAGAAAAGTCTTGAAGTTTCAAAGGCGCTACATTAGTTTCAACCATACACATACACCTAAGAGGAGGTTAGAGATTCTAGAAAATGATTTCTTCGGGAAGAATGAAATAGAATTAGGAAAGCAAGACTTTTCCACAACCATTCCCATAGCCCTGTAACCAACAGCAGAAAATCAATATCAACTTCAGCAAGATGAATACAAAACTTTGGATGCGAAAATACAGAATCCAGACCAAGTATTGATGCAAGACCTAGATGTGTTTAATGACTTAACGTACATTTTATGTGAAGATGCTTCATGTTTACATGTGTGCACACCCAGACAGACAGAAGATGGACTCTTGAAGTAGTAATGAATATTATCAGAGGCCAAGTATACACCAAACAAAAGACACTAATCGTTAATCAGTATTCTTTGGATTCGTCAAGAGGATACAGTACAATGACAATCTTTTAAATCTTTATACAAGAAGATACAATGAAAATAATTGCATTTGGAGAATAGGGTTGCTCATGACATCTTTGCAATATCTTAATTTATTCACAAACGAGTAATTAATCATTTAATCACCTTTTCCCATCTTAGAAGTGTAAGGGAAAGATACTTACAGATGTATTCCCTCATTGATCCTCCACCAGGCATAATCCTCCCAACCATTTGGTGAAGCATCAATGAACTCCCTGATAAGTGCTTCGGTTCAATTCCTTACCTGAGCAAGTCTTCTCACTAAATATCGAGAAAATTGCAAAAGCAAGTACTCCACGAGTAATTTTAGACTGATAATCTAGATAAAAGATTTATTAGATTAGTTGCAGAGAATCTGGCCAAAGAAATAAAAGAAGAAGAAAATTTCATCCTAAAGCTCATGTAATTATTAGTTTTCAACTGTCGGAGAATGATAGTTATGCTTCAGTTCGTTTTTTCAACTGAAAACCAGTGTTACTTGTGATGATGAACAAGGAATATTTGTCATCTCTTYAGCAATTTGGAAAAATGAAGGACGCGAAAAACTACAAAACTCCACATAATGAAGTTACGTCTGAGATATGGTACAAAGAAGCAGAAAGGAATATCCTACCATTAACTGAACAAGGGAACTTTAGTTTGAACATTTTGGCTTGAGGTGAGCAGCTCTGTCATAATATAGATAATCGAGGATTAACTCTTTCTCATTTTCCTTATCCATCTTGTATTGTTGTCCTATTGGATGAAACCATTTCCTGGTGAGATTCTGAAACTGGTTTCACCTCTCATTATTGTGCACTAAGCATATGGGAAGATTTATGCCCCTGTGAGATTCTCCTCCCTTGAATTTCTGTTGATATTCTCTCAAATTAAATAAATTGCCGTCACTGAACGAACTACTCCTCCCTTGATTTTCTGTTGATATCCTCTCAAATTAAATAAATACAATCACTAAAAGAACTATTGCAATAATCTTAGATGAAATAACCTTCTGAACATTAACTTTCATCTTATGGAAATTGAAAAATGTAGAGATTACTCACCTGTGCCCATGTTGCAACAGTTTTACATATATCATACTTAAATGATAAGCCTTCAAGTTCCCCGGTTTTCGGATATCTGTTCAGAAGTGGATCAAACACCACTGACTTAGAAATCAAGATATGATATTTATGTAGAACTAAATACAGCAAGCACTGACTTTTAACAAATAAAAAGAACATCATTTAATCAAGGTATCAAGTTTAAATATATTTCGAAGTGGAAAAACAATGGTAAGTCTTCAAACAGTGTATGATTCACAACATGCTGATACAGAGAGGAAACATAAATGAGTAAATATCAGAGGATTTCAGCAAAAGAAAGATAATTACTAGCAGATATGAGGAAGCATACCCATTTTGGAACTGTCTCYCTAGGGAATCTCAGAGTAACTTCACAATAATTGCCACTAAGCGCTTGTAGTCCTAATCCATTAGCATTCCACATGAGTAGTATAGTTAGGTGAGTAAATCAAATAAAACCACTACAAAGAAAGAATTGCCAAAAGAATATATGCATTTGACYCAGTGCATTATACAAGTTCTAAATATGCACTGAGAAAAGCCTATTGAGATYTGGTCYAAAATTAAAGAAGAGAGTGTTTTCATACAAATTACCTTTAACAAGGATGGACTGTTCAAATGCACTCAAAACTTCGATACGAGGAAACAYCCTTACAATATGATCTTGATCATTAGAAACAGGTTGAAAATTTATTAGTGTTTCCATTTTGGCACTGTTTTTAAATGCATTTTGAAAACTAGCCTTCTTTTGTAAGACTGCTTATCCAGCTTTGTAAGCTAAAATCATATTTAATGAGCTAATAAGAAGAGCACAAAATAGCTTTTCCCTACTAAAAAGTTGAAAATAGCTCATTTAAATGTTGAGAACATACCCTAAATATTTTAAGAGAAAGCTGCTCTAGGTTATCAAGATCCACAGCAGATGCACACAACCTACACAACCTACCAGACATTATCCCTTTTTTGGTTTCATTAATACAATTTCTGAAACAAAATCTTCGAGATATATAATATTAAATATTTACTTCACTTCATGTTCGCTTTTACAGCTGTTCTGAAATTGGAAATTTTTTATGTTCTCATTAAGAAAAAACCCATTTTGTAGAGCAAAGCGAGTAACTTACCCTGTACAAGTCCATATCTATGACAACAAAGACCTTTTTTTTCTCTTTGTTAATAATGTAGGGGGGGGGGGGGGGAGGAAACAAACATTATCCTATAGGAGACTGAAATGCTTGTTGTATGGGCTCATATTGGGAGTCAATGTGCGGTGAACATGTGTGTTTGTGCAGTCCCACATGAATGTTTCCAAGAGGAAGTACAAGACGTAGTAATAATTCATCATAAGCCACAGGCATGTCCTAACACAACATTTAAGCATGAAAACCTCAAAACTGTTATATGTTAGTCCAAGAAAGTCATTCACTCCTTGGGGAGATGTACTTGAAAAGAATATATTATGACTGCCAAGGACTATATCTCTTTATACATATTAGTCAAAAACATATTCAACAATACTTCAAATTCCCAACTATGCCGAGAGAAGATAGCATTTCCTTGACACTAACACTTTTTTTTTCTTTTTTTAGTCAATGCTCAAACAACAAACATATGTCTGGTTTTTGCCAGAATTGTAAAGGAAGTAGGAACCAATTCTCAGACAGGATGATGAAAAATATATAAAAGCAGAAGAAATAATGAAGCAAAATTCACGATGGAAACATAATATAAATCTCATATCAATTACTATCTTCAGTAAACAGATCAAATAAATTCATAAATTTCCCTTAAGGTACTGTTTCAGCAAACAATTATGTGTGTTTGGCGAACTCAACATATATGTATATTCTAAGAACATTTTCTAAAATTTCTTCCATTTCATTTTACTATGGAGTGGCCAAGGTAATAAAACAGTTCAAGTTAGAACAAATTATCTTTGATACAAGGGGGATAGTTTCTAAGTTCGGTGTATGCATATCCATTCGTGTTGTATTGTTATTTTGCTAAAGTTTGCTCTGCTCAGCTTGGCACCATATGCTAATTTAGATAATGCAAATATACATGTAGTTTAATCTTTATTCACCATTTTTTGCAATAGAAGATATCTTTACCATAACACCGAACCCCAGAAATGCTTTCAATACAAAATTTTCTTGCAACATAGAACATTGTCCATATAAATTTGTCACAGCAAAATATTCTGAACATATTAACAAAGCAGAACTTCAACAGACCAGCAGATATCAGCAGTAGGACCAAYTGCATCCATTGYTCTTTTAAATTTTACTTTCACTAATTAAATTTCCAGAAAGCGCGATTTTCCAAAAGGCYGTTCAATCATTATTTTCTGCCAGGCAGAGCCTCAAAACTTCTATAAATCTTTATCCTCAGTAACACAGAGAAAAAGTTGTAGAATTCACAAACTCAAAGACTTAGGTTACTAAAAGTTCAACTTTAAATTGGCAGCAGTTTCCTCAAGCATAAACGAATAATAATGCAATTCCATGTAAAATTTGCATGACCTAATCTTCACAGTGTTAAACTAGTTGGGAAACACWAAATCRAAGAATTTTGAAGCTTAATCAATAATCTGAAGTCTAGAAACACTAAAACCAGCAATAACAAAGTCTAACTACACGCATACAAAACATGGAATTACATTACAGCACGTCTACCAAAGAAGGAAAAAGGAAAAACGATGAAGCTAAATGTAAACTAAATATAAAAAGGTATTGAAAGTGAACTAAATTAGTCCATTTCACTTTTATAAAAAATCTGGTGGGGGGAGAAACACTCACCCTACATTTCTGCAAACTACGTTGCAGATGTTGCAACTCCAGATGTTCATTTGCCCCATCTTCAAAACAGAGCYATCAATAAATTCCAGTTCCACAGAAAAAAACATACATAGAGAGAYAAATTAAGTTTAATTGCGTACTCTGGAATGAGGTGCAGGAGGTCTGTGTAAGCAGAGCTACGAGAATATATACTGAAACTAGGATTACAGCTGATTTTAGGAGTCCGTTGTGCACTTTATTTYAAATCAMCTTCTGAGACTGACTACCTTCCMTCTCTGTCTCTTTGTGTTKTWGTGATCCACAAGTAAGGTTCTCCAGTGATCTGCGAATATAAATAGAATCCCTAACTTTTCCATGGAGATGGAAAGCCAAACCAACAGCATCATGCTGGTTCGGCAGTTAGGAAGTCCAGTTTGAATGGAGGTAATTACTGAGAAGTGCAATGTATAAAGAATAATATTATAAGAAATAATGGTAGTCCTGCTTCTGTATAAGTGAATAGATCTTTGTGATTCAATCGATTCGATTCTTGTTCTTTACTTATGGAGTAATTAAATTATGAGATTGTTCTTGTTTAATATTAGTTTTAATTTCAGTTACAAAGTCCAGAATTCATATTCGAATGTAAATAATAGTAATATTTATGAACGAATTATTCTGGTGGGGGAAAAAAAAAAGAAATTATAAAGCATTTATATTGAGTTCAATTTTAGCGGAAATGAGTACCTGCTCTTTGAGTATTCAATGGAAGTGTCTGATCACATTTCAGAACGATAATACAAGAAAAATCTTAAAAACAGTGAAGCTAAAAGGAAAAGCACCAATTTTATTTTGCGGTAAGAGCTAGTTTACAGAAACTTTTGTCACCCAGGTTATGACTGGATCAGCCTATTCCATGAAATTGATGCTCAAATTGAGAACAACTTCTTATTTGTCTGCCTCTAATTAGAAGACAGAGATCCCWGATGCAACAGCAATYGTATAAACCCAAAAAGAGAGACTCAAATTGGCACAAATAAATTGAGATCAATATTTAGATGTATTCAAGAACTTCTTCCACTTCCGCTGAACCTATGCCAATTAACCAAATGTTTAGGCAATACTTCAAGGAGCCTCAAGAAAGATTTAAGAAAGAAAACTCAATCCCAAACCTGATCTGAAGTAGTCCCATGCAAGATCCAACTGTAACAACATCCTGGACTGGAGTTAAATAGAAAAGCAGATATCATTGAAGGCATACAAATGCTTTGAGAAACAAAGCTCATAAATCTCAATTCAAAGCAATAGAGATCCACCAACCCATGTAAGACATTATAAATACTCCATGAAATTCCGTCAGTAAATGACGTTCCAGATTCAAAGTACTAAWCTCAAGATAAACTAAAATTCGTAAAAAACAAAAATGAAACTTAACTCTGAGTCTGGACTGTGGGTTGAAAATCCAGAAATGTCATAACAGAAGACAAAATCCCTAAACATACACATTGCAGATGTCATATAGTCTAATCATACATGTGAGCATTAAATTGGAACTAAATTTTCAAACTAGGCCTCCTCGTCTTTATTCTTCTTTTTCTTTTTGTCCTTCTTCTTCTCACTCTTAACAGTTTCATAATCGTTTTCAGCAGCATGTAAAACAGAGGAATCACCGTTCTCTACATCTTTGTGCTTCTTCTTCTTCTTCTTTTTCTTCTTCTCAGATTTATCCTCATCGGATGAGCCAGAATCTTCCTTTTCCTTATCCTTCTTTTTCTTTTCTTTCTTTGATGATTTCTCACCATCAGAAGCAACAGCCTCATCACCTTCCTTCTTCTTTTTCTTCTTCTTCTCCTTCTTCTCKGCTTCCACATCCACTTCAGCCTCACCAGCCTTCTTCAGTTCAGTTTCCTTGACTTCAGAAACTTTTGACTTCTTAGCAGCATCGGGTACCGGGCTACCATCAAGATCATCACGTTTCCGCTTATGCCTGTCCTCTACATCCTCATTTTCTTTATCCTTGTTTTTCTTCTTCTTTTGCTTCTCAACCTCAACCACAGCAGTCTCCACATTCACGGCAGCTGGCTGCTCAGGAACAGCAGCAGCAACGCTAGCAACTACAGAATCCCCTCCAGTAGGCAAAACCACATTCCTCATCCATTCAGCTGGAGTACTCTCATTTGGTTTTCCATGCTTATCCAGCTTCCCTTCCGCGATCAACTTCTTCTTCATAGAAGCCCTTGGCCCCAACCCCCATTTTCTTGGATAAGTATCTCTATCCATCACAACCCTCTTAATCTTTGCAACTACTCCATGATCACAGGTTGCCATAACTGCAGTTGTCATCTCTGCAATGCCCAAGGCAATTGCCTCCCCTTTAGTAGTCATCAGAACCACCTCTTCCCCAACCTCAATATCATTCTCAAACCTCAACAATCCCGGAATCATCAATTTTGCACCATAACAAATGGCATTAACAGCTGAATCTTTCACCACAAGCCTTTTATAACTAGTCAACAAAACCTCCAGAGGCATAATCACCCTCCTCAAATAAGTCTCGTCCCTGTAATTATCATACACCCATTGTGCGTCCATCACGTCATGCATTGTAACCATATTATCCTTTTCCCCCATAATCCCAGARCTCACCCTTCTCAATTCCTGCATATGCGCTCCCACCCCCAACAACAACCCRAAATGCACACACATAGTCCTAACGTAAGTCCCTGCCTCACAGGAAATCCAGAAAACCACCAAATGCTTAGTAGGATCATACTCCAAAAGCTTACTCTCATAGATGGTCCTAATCCTAAGCTGCCTTTTAACAGCAGAAATCAAAGGGGGCCGCTGGAATACAGCCCCAGTTAAAGTCTCCAGTGCCCTAGCCACCTTAGCAACATCAGGAACTGCAGAGTGCAAGCGCGCTACACAGACGTACTCTTTTCCGGCACCCTGCTGGGATTTAACCAGCCGGGTGGCTCGGTCGATACAAACAATTAAATTACCAGTAACTTTCGGGTCCAAAGTGCCGGAGTGACCGGTTTTCTCGACTCGTAGAATGCGCTTGATCCAGGCAACCACTTCATGAGACGAGGGATTGGCAGGCTTGTCGAGATTGAGCACACCATAACGGATGTATTCGGCCAACGGCCTTTTCAGTGGAGAGTAACCGGAGGGCAGAGGAGTGTAGTGCCCAGTTCGTACATTGAGGCGGTCGTAGTTCTTCAACAAGATTGGCCACTGAGAAGTATCAATTGAAGGGGTGTAGCTCTGAGGTTTGATCAAGAAATCTGAAGCATCATCGGCATTAGTTTGGGTTTGTGGGGTTTCGTTTTCAGTTGCGTGCTTGCTTTTCTTTTTCTTCTTTTCTGAGCGAGAGAGCTCAACATCAGTCATGGTGGGAGGGGTGACTCCTAGTGAGAAGGCTACTCTCTTTGTGTACGAGAGAGAAAACAAGCGTGGTATTTTGCTTAGAAGCTAGAAAATATGTAGGGTTTATGTAAGTAGGAGGCTGGAAATGGGTGGAAGATGATGGTGCTGGAAAGGGATTGTCTGGTCGGGTAGGGTTTAGGGTTTTTCGGGGAAGGGTGGTGTTGAGGATGGGGCCTGAGAATTTGGGTTTCTCTATTGGGCTTTATTGAGTAATTTTCTGGGCCTAGTAGAAATTAGAGCCTAGTAAAGATTCCCCTATCAATTATAAATTGTAATAAAGAGAAGCTGGTTTTTCTCTTTTCTAATGCAAACTCTCTACATGATTCTTTATTTTTTCTCTAACTTTTAAGGACTTTTTGAGACAATACATTAGCCTAAAACGATGCCGTTGTCTACTTCCTACTTAGCTCTTCTCAAAGTTAAGCCTGTCAATGAGCTTCGACTGGCCCGATCAATTCGAATTTTTTAAGACGAGTCGTAAGAGCATTTGAACTTAGTCGAATTTTGCTCAAAATTAAATTTTGAGTCCGAATGCAATTCAGGCTTAGATTAGTCCAGTATGAGTTCGAACTTGAATTAATACTATGAAATTATTATTTTTATTTTTATTATTTAGGAAAAGCTTTCACTATCATATATTTGTCATTATTGTTAGAAATTAATTTTATGATGTTTCTTTATTTAGTTTTGATGTAAAATATGATATTTGATTTATTRTAAATTTTATTGATAAATGATGAACAATGTTTATAATAATTTTTTTCAATCAAATTATATTTGATTTATTCGGATTTTATTTATTAATATCTTAATTTTCATATATGAAGTATCTTTTATATATTTGAATCTATTTAATATATATTTTTTATTTTTATCTCGAACTTGAGCTAAGTAAAAATAATTTGGACTGAATTCAAGCTTGCCCGAATGATACCCTACTCGAAGTAGTGTTAAGAAGTTTATTATAAAAATTCAAAATTTAATTATGATTAATTCCATTAAGAAATGAATATATTCAACTCTTTTAACTTGATACTCAGAGATGATGAACACCATCCCGTTGCAGGACTAGTTGCTTTTATCCAAGGGGCACGAACTAATGTCAACTTGTAGCAAGGCCTCATTTCAGAAGATGGATCGAGGTTATTGTTTAAATTATTTACTACTTTAATAAAAGRCTTAATGAATATTACACTTAATTGTTAATTATCTAATTGCAAGAAAAAAAAATTCATTTCCAAAAGTTACTCGTATTACGAAAGATATATTATAGGTAAAATTTGAATTTAAATTTCTTACATTATAAATGTAACTCGAATTATAAAATATAGAAAAATTCTGACCCCCAACAAAAAGTAAAAAAAGAAATATATATTGATAGTAGAACATTAAATACACTTCTTTTTTCTTGACATTTTCATATGCTATAAAAGAGAATAGGTTTTCCCAAAAAAAAAAAAAAAAGAAAAAAGAGAATAGTTATTCCCGCCAAAAAGACTATCCGCTAACGCTCTTCTTTTCTCTTCAAAGATATCAAGAAAAGCACTTTTCCTGATCATGCAATCAAGAAAAGTTTCAGATAACAAATCTTCCAATTAGCATAACCTACTTTGCCCTTCAAACAGTCTCAATGCCATGATTGCTTGCCTAGTAGAGCCACAAGGTCTGCAACAATTTAGTATCCTCTGACATCCATCACGACACCAAGAAATCTCTGCCCCAGAAGTCAATTCACTGTTTCGAGGTACAACTTAAATTCAAAAGGGCTAGCCCAAAATGGCAAGAATGCATCAACTAATCTGTAAAGTACACATCAATGATGAGCAAAGCCTAAGAAAAAAAACTACTATCATTATGTCATCTTCAATCTTCTAAAGAGTCTTCAAAGAAGCCAGTAGTATTAGCGCTTCTGTTACGCTAGAAATCAAGCAAATCACAAGGTAACATCAACTCCTGCTCACGTGCAATTGAAGCCGAAAGAATTGCAAGATCTCGGTTTAATAGTGTCAATGCGGTTTCACATTCTGAGATTATTCTTGTCACAGAAGATGATTCACCAGCAACTGTCTCCGATGATCCAACGGCCACAGCTGCATGTGAGTCTCGAAGATTCTTCAGATTTCCTAGGAACTGTCATTTTATTTTATTTTTTTTTTTTGGGTGGGGGAAAGAAGAAACTTCAGTAAATTGTATCTGCAAATGTAAGGACAACTACTGAAAGAAAACACATTATATGACTATAAGGAAACAGCATTACTTGTCCCTGACACAGTATTTTTTTTTTCCCCCCCCAAGTTTTTGATTCAGTGATTATTCATTTTTCAGCACCTCACTTTGTAACTTTTGCATTATTTTTTTTTCCCCAAGTTTTTGATTCAGTGATTATTCTTTTTTCAGCACCTCAGTTTGTAACTTTTGCATTTGGTTMGGACTTTGAAATGGTTGGCTTCCCTTTTTCCTTCTTWATCCCAAGACCTTATACTCCAGACCCCGTCACTTTTCTCTGCACTATCACTTAATTGCCTTTTCTGATATATTAAGAGAAACTTCAAAGTAACGGATACTAACATCTTTCAAATTAGATCTATCAGCAAACAAGAAAGAACATAGAGACGAACTTCATAGAAATCTCATATTTACCACAGAAAAATTGGAGAATTTTCTTTTGGATTTCCATGTCTGCTGGCCCATTTCAGCTTRCTAATATTTATTTAGATTTGCAATGCAATTCCAACTCTAGGCATACTTATCAAGGAACTTAGTTTTGTGGCCGATGTAGAACCAAAAAAAGGTCTGATACTCCCAGTAGTTGGTATCTTCCTTTCCATTCTATTGTTGCATAATATCTAGGTCCAGTGTCTACAAAGAATGCAAAAACAGGATGCTCTCTATTCCAAATCGAGTGCATGCACAAATCCCCCCTTCCATTTTTAAAAAAAAATCAAAATGTTATTGTTTGTGCTTTAAACTTTCAACACAATCTGAGATTTGCATTTTATTATACAATGTGCATTATATCTTTTTATCTGATTAAACTTTTTCTTTTGCTCCTGGGCCAAGTGGGGCTGGGTTGTGGGGAAAAGGGGAAGGATAGAAAACTTAATGTGATACCTTCAAAAGCATCTTATATGCTTCCAACAATCTATTGGCAGCCGGTCCAAATCCATGCAACTGCGGAACTTCCATCATGTGCGTCCAGGGACGAATTTCCTACAAATAGTTCAACCATTTTCTGTCAGAATAGATAACACAAGCAGTCAAGATTAATTTATAAAGCATCAACTCTCAAAACAAAATTATGGTGAGAATTATTTTTTAAATCATCAAGAGTTATAAGGTATTTTGAAGTTGGTCAGTTTTGGATGACATATACAGCAAACTGAAATGAACCAGATCAAGCTGCAAAACTCCCCCGAAAGGAATACATGAATTGCTTGTTTTAAGATTCTCAACATGAAATCGAGTAGTATTTAAGTGGAAAAACAGAAGTATCAGCTTCTTATGCCAATGCATTATGAATGTACATGAGTAGCAGTAAAGTTCATAGAACAAGTTGACAGCTTGGTTCAGAGTATAATAGGGCAACAGTAAATATAAACAGGCAAATTAACATGAGAAAAGACGCAACCTTGGTGTAAATTGTATTAAAGGATCTTGCAGTTTCTAGAAAAGACTCCAAATGTTCGCGTAGTTTTGCCTCTACCTCTGTGTAGTCCTCGTCGGGATTATATGCATGCTGAATARGAAAAGGAAAATCATAATATCAATGGCCGCTAAGCTTGAGATCTTAAAAATTGCAGTRTGAAAAAGTGAACAGGAGAACCTCATCTGGACAAAATTAAYCCAGTTAAAGAAGGAAAGAATGCTATTGACTYTAAAGTGAGACAACCTTTGATGCTAAATCATTAACCATCTCTTGCAGATTCAGAAGTCTGTTTGATTGGTCAGAAAGCTGCTTCTCCAAATCTGATATATCTGGTCTGCAATGAAACTTCGCATYAGGCTACAGAAAGTTACTAAATCTAGTTAAGAGAATTGAAAACCAAAAAAAAAAAAAGAAAAAGAAGTACGGTATTAAAGCAGACATGGAACAAAAACTTTCAAGAATGTCTTTTATGTGATAAATAACCAAGTGGAAAGGTATAGATGAGTAGCAAAAACCCAARAACTTGAAGAAATGCAAATCTTGTAAACTTGAAGATATTGTTGATTCTTCTTTTAGGAGCGAAATTGAAGATTTCAGGGCATCTTCTGTGTTAATTTCATCTTTTTTTATGGGAAATTTTATTTAAAGGAGAGAAACTGCAAGTAAAGGTTTTGATTGGTTACCTAGAAAATCTGAAAGAATTAGTATTCAAAGGAGAGAAAGTGCAAGTAAAGATTCTAATTGGTTACCTAGAAAATCTGAAAGAATTAGACATGGTACATAGGAGAGAGAAAATATTATTCTTCCTGCTTCACTTTTTCTTATATATTAGGCATTTCCTGGAATGAGGAACCAATTAAACWGGAATATGCAACAGACTTGCAAACCAAATTTATCCAATTTCACAGTTTCCAAGTAATTATATAAAAGTAGGTGTAAGGAAATCAGGATGAAAATTTGGCTTGATTTACATAGGCTAGAGATTTATCATAATCATAAATTCTAAACCATGCTACTATTCACAAATAACACCAGTAAATAGTAGTTCATTATATGCTCTAAGCAGCAGAAATAGTAACYTATTAAGCAAGCCAGTTAGAAAGAAAAMTTATTGCAATTTCAAGGACAGAAGTATGCTGCAAAKTGTTGYAGTCTATTGCTGCAAGATATCATKTCCTTATATTCCYACAGACTAAAAGCAGAAAAATTGAAACAAATTTGAAGCTGAGACTGGAGACTTTCGTACAATGGATATATAGATTGAATCTGCACATCAGCAGGAAACAATTTGCACTCTTCAGAGAAAATCTGAGCTTGTCTCTCAGCAATGGAATCTATCAGTTGTATGTCCTTC
>MEJB01000006.1:4727209-4741270 GCA_001752375.1 Rhazya stricta
GATTGAGCAGGGAGATTAGCTCTCGGTATTCAAACCTTGCTAATTTCTTCTGCATCTCTTCCATTTGCTTTGATTGCCATCTTTCAGCTTTCCAATCTTTTGCGATCCAAAATTCAGATTCGCTTTTCAACTATTTTGCGCGACTCTCCCGCATAGGAGAAAGTGCTCAGATTTACTGTTTAATATTTGTCTTGATGTCAGTTTTGCCGTTTAAAGTGAAATGACTGCTACGCCACTTTATTCCACTTATATTATATAATTTTTGGCCCCTTTATAGTTCAGTATTCTGTTCAAGCCCGTCTTTTCTTAAAATTATTACATTTCATCCCGCCTTACAAAAGGTAACTGAACTTATGAATATTGGCCCACGAAGCATTTTAAAAAGGAGAATTAGGAAAACAAAATATAATTAAATTCTCTCCTTATAGGTTCTTGTTGATGCTATGATTACTTTTCCTCGAATATAAATTACATTATTAGGAATTCATATATTAATTATAAATGATAATAAAAGTAAAATTTAACCTTTTTATTTTTATTTACAGAATCATTTTAACTCATGAAATAATGAACTTAATTTTTTACCTTATATCCAAATTTCAAATTTTACTTATTAATTAGAATTATTTTCTTTTTCTTTTTTCAGAGGATTAAAGAGCATAATACGTGGAATAGGATGGGACAATTAAGAAGGAAATAAAATCAGTTTGGGAGAGGAAAAATAAAAAAATGTGACAAATACTCAATTAGCAATTATAATACTATATTTACGAGAGTAAAATAAAAATATTAATAAAAACAAAATAATAAGATAGATAAATGATAGAAGAAGAAGAAGAAGAAATTATATAATATAATAATATCCATCCAAAAAGATGGTAATCCAAATAATTTATCAGAATTTTAAAATATTAAGTAAATATATGAAATTCAAAACATTAGAGACTCAAAATGAAAAACCTTCGAAGGAAAGCAAACGATATTAAAAAAAGAAAAAAGAAAAAGAACACGTATAACTTTCTKAAAAAAGAAGGAAAAATAAAAAAGAAAAATTTATAACGTGATGCCTGATTAATAAGCTGAAGAGAACGCCTGCTTTGCATAAAATTTGCATTTATAGAAAATTATATATTTTAATAAGTTTAAGGTGTATTTTAATTAATTTTTCCTGAAAAGAAAATTATCTAGTTAAAAAAATTTAATGAAAAAGATGGAGAAAATAGAAATTTTGAATGACTCGGGAACTCAATTGAGCCTGTATCAAACGGGCGCGAAAACTAAAGCAACGGCCAAAATTGGAGACCGTCCCTGTAAGTATACAAGTGGCGGAGGAAGGGGGAACACCCCAAAAACCAAATCTAAGGCAAGCGCAGAGGCGACCAGCGAGAGGAACTAGGGTTTAAGAGGTATACCAGAACTTCTCTGTTAGAAACATTTTTGTCTGGTAACTTCATCCCAAAAAACGTTACAACTTTTTTACTCGGTAGACAAGCGAAATTGTTTTGTGATCCTTAGGCTAGCAACGAATAATTAGATGGGGAAGGGTTTCTAGGAGCAGTTCTCCTAGCTTAAAAGTAGCTGATGTAGATTTTTCCTTAAATAATTTAAAGAAAAAGCTAAAATTGGCTGGTTGGAATGTTTTAAAACAATAGAATCGGTTGGTTTGAGTAATTTGAAGTAAAAAGTTAAATTGACTGCACTAATTTAAAACAAAAAGCTAAAATCGGCTCCTTTCAAACTTAAGAAAGGAAAAGGGTTACCTTTAGGAAAACCATCCCCTGTATACATGATCTAGGAAGTACAAGGAAGGTACCAATTTAAGTTTGTTGTTATTGAATTTTTTTTAAATTTTGGCAGAAATGCTGTTTGATAAATTATGTACAAACAAAAGTTGTTTGACATGTTTATTATAAAGTTGTTGCATCTTGTTTGCATGTTATAATGTGAAGGATTGCTGTTTTGCGAGGTCCTTTTGTTTTAGATCTTTGTCATTTATTTTTCTTTTGTGGTAGATCTCGGATGAATTCATAATAAATTGACCTTGCTTTGATTGACACATAACTAGTTGGATCTATAACATGACATTAATGATTCGGAAAACCGACTTATTAAGCAAAAGAATATCAGTCTAGCTGCATAAACATTTGTACTAAGATAAGTAGGATTGTTGATAATAATGTAAGAAGGATTGTGAATATGGCATAACACACCTGAAAGCTATCAACAAGCAAAAGAATATCAATCTAGTTGCCTACATGAAATAATCTATTGATTTTTCTGAGCTCTTTGATGTTAAGCCCTTTTCTTTTTTTGTTCTTTTGGTTGTAAATTAGGGGTGCCTAATTTGATCCATTTTTTAATTTCTTTTCCATACACTAAAGCGCACYRGAGGAAAAGTACAATGTCTGATCACTCAGTTGGCACAGAGCCAAGGCTGAAAGAGGTGATTGACCTAAACTATTTTATTTCCTTTTTTTCTCCCTTTTGCTTGCTTTAATTTATGTTTTGCTTATATTGYTCATAGCTCTGGACTTATGTTTCTCATGCTGGCCAGTGTATGTGTGACAATATGCTGGTCAGTGATGCATTTATTAAAGACATTTCCATGACCAGACATAGGTTTTCATGTTATTGATATTTGACAAGACACTTGGAAATTCAATCTAGTTTTAAAATTTTCTTGTCCTAAAGGCATTTAAAACTGATACCAAACAGTATAAGCAGAAATCAGGACGGAAAAAAAAAAAAAAAGTTATTGCAGCAAGTCAGAAGCTAAGGCCTATATTTTTCAATTTATTTTTCTGTGTGTTTTGAAGGGGGAGAGGGATTTGTAATAGGCTTGAGTTTTCTGAAAAAAGGAGACTAGAAAACCAAAATGAGAAGGTTGTGTAAAGAGCGTTTAATAGCCATCCAAACTTTTGTAATGAAAAATCATTTGGCCTCATCATTCTCTTGTAAAATTGTTCATTYTTCTGCCYAAKTTTTTTGTGAAGTGCACCGGACTTCTCTAATTAACATTTGTGCAACTYGARATCTGTAGATCCTATATCTCAGTAAAATTCACTGTGTGTGTATGCATTGCCTGWTATCTTTTGTCTAGTTCAATTCTTCATWGACTGTTTGATTTTGTTTTTTACACAAATCYAAGATTGCTTAGTGCCCTCCTAGCTTATAGATATAATTATCTCAAGTAATTACATTCAKTTTAGCTYGATCAATTGTATTTTTGCCTSACCAGTTAATATATGAAGTTGAGGGAAATTCTGAATCCAAACAAGTTGAACTRCAACAAAGCAGCAGATRGACATRTGAGCCTCTAATTGCTGATGATGTTTCGCCGCTTTCAAAACCATATTTTCACTTCATTCTTTCAAAAGTACATGTTAAACCTCTGTATCGTATGGTAAGTATATGCATTAGTCATTTAGCTCTATTTTAATCTTAATCCTGCATGTAYCAACTTATCTCAATGAAAAAGAAGATAATGATGTAGTCTCGATTTTTGGTATTACACAATGTTTGAGGTTCTCCTTTTTTCCCCATATATTGCATCAATTATGACATAGTAATTCTTTTGAGCTAACTTGTACATTCAAATTTGCTTGCTCATTTTTATAGTTTATCTAGTTGTATACATGCAAGGTGCTCAGATTCTTTCTTGTTCAGAATTAGATCAACAAATAAATCTAGGTTTTTACCCAATCTGGACCCAAATTGAAAAAGTACTCCGTCTTTGGACGGACTTTTGAGACATTGGCATAAATGGACAGAACGCATTCAACAAATGTGTTCATCAAAAGAATCATCGCATATGCTGAATGCATTCAGTCTTTACACCAATTTCGAGGGAGTTGACAAACGCATTCTCAAAAAGCATTGGTCTTTTGAGTTCCTGAAAATGGGGATATGTATAAATGAGAATGAAAAGTTCCCAGAGGGGTTTACAACATAATGGGGTGCACATGGATGCTATTTATCATCATGTGTCACCTTGGAATTGTGGTACATTAAAAACTACTGTTGAGGTGTGGTGTCTTTTGATCCATTTATACAGAATTTCCAAGCATTCTGTAGAACTTGGCGAACAAACAGAAGAGGTGGCTTTTGTCGGTAGTCCTCTTGGAACAAATTAGAGCAGCGAGCAATCCAAATTAAGTGGATTGCTTGGCTGAAGGCATAATCCCAGTGGCGAATTCGGCCATCGGAAGATTGAGCTTGTCTGAGATTCAAAAGAATCCAGCGGTGAAGAGCAGGCCCATCCCAGTGGTGTCTGCTTTATGACTTTATCATTCACTTGAACAATTAATTATGTTCTTTTACCTACCAACTTCATTGCCGCAACTGCTTCTATTGTCATCAATGCCAAAAAACCCACCGCAAAGTTAACCTTCTTCTTTGCAAAAATGGATCTGAAAAGGATGATTTTGAATGAACCGATAGTTGATATCCGTGCAAAGATGGGACGAAAATAGGCGATGGGGTTGAGAAAACATAAGGAAGATATATATTTAAGGAGCAGAAGTAGAAACCCAGGGAGAAAGGAGAAAACCAGGGGCCATGGAAGGAGTTGAAGCATATGCTTTCCTTCTGTTTCTTTTGGGTCTGCCAAAAGGTAGACAGTCTGCAAATTTGAGTGTCTGGWGTAAAGGAGAGGATCTCTCGAAATTGATGCAGAGGCGGAACGCATTCAAGAAATGCAATGGTTTTTTAATCAACGCATTTGAGAAATGCGTTCCATCCATTTGTGCTGATGTTTCAAAAATCCATCCAGAGATGGAGTACTTTTCCAATTTGAGTCCAGATTGGGTAAAAACCCAATAAATCTTTGATGTTCTAAAATATTGTAGGAAGGAACAGTTTCTTAAACATCATGGAAAAAGAAATGATTAGACCTGAAACCTTTTTTCTATAAATAATTAAAGATGTAATCATGAATAACTAGTTGCATCAATATCTTTTTATGAAGAGAACAAAGGATTAAAAACTTGCATTAATGTTCATTACTCAAGGTTTTGGTAATGAAGTGGATTTATGTGGCATGGTTTAGGCATTATCATTAGTTATAAACTAAACTAAATCTCTCAACTTAAAGCTAAAATAATAACAATAAATATTTAGTCAAGAAGAAGCTATCCATATCATTGTCAATGAGATTCTGGCTAAGTCTCTCTCATACACATACATGCAGGCACAAACATGAATATCTAATTTGGTTTGACAACATTTATTTGGTCAAGTGTCATTTATTTTTTTTTGCCAAAATTCTTCTTAGCTATACACATCAGTGAGGTTCTGATAATATGTCTCCGTTGTCAACGTCTCCATTCGATCATTTCAGGTATTTCCTACCAGATTCTATTCAGATCTTCCTTCAACAACAGGTCCAGCCATTACAGTTCCTGCAACAATCATTTGTCATGGCAAAACTTGGGAAACAACCTTTTTTGCAGATTCCAAAATAAAAAGGTTGGATAACAGCAGTTGGAAATCATTTGTCATTGACAATAATTTGAAATACGGAGATGCAGTATTCTGGGAATTAAAAGAGAGCAGCCATGAGAAGGTCAAGTTTAAAGTTCAAATTGTAAGAGGTGACTTCCCGGCTGAACTGGAAGCTACAGCAAATGGCAAAACTATAAACAGTCCTATCATTATTGAATAGTCTCGTCAACCCTAGGAGTGAAGATATAGTATGGAATTATTGTATTTATGGCTTTTTTAGCTTTAATATTCAGAATTTCACAAGTGTTATTGATTACTTCAATTCAGCAATGAAGATTTATGTAGTATGAAATTCGTGGATGAAGAATGATGCTTTTATGGCAACAAATCGTTGGATCTTCGATGTTATGTAGATGCTTATGGTGGTATTTGATTTTTCGTTTCAGTGTCTGAATTTTTTGTCATAAGTTGAAATCGCTTATTTTGTAATTGATGGGTCTCAAAGGGCCACAGGGATTTAGAGGAATTCCTTCATGTTCTTTCCAAAGAAAAATCACTTCTTTCTAATTTTAATTTTAATTCTTTTACTTTTCCCCTTCGTCCATATATTCATGGTGCATATATATTTGGGTTGAACTTAATCATGGGTATTTAACAAAGATTGTCCCTAGTAATTATGAATGAAATTCTAAGTAAATAAACAAATGGTTATTCATGCTTTAAAAATCTTTTCCACTGAACTAAAATATTAATTTATAAAATCGAATCGAACCGAACTCAAAAACCAAAAAAGCCAAACCAAATTTCCTATTTCAGTTCGATTCAATTCGAAAAATCAATTTAATCAAACTGAACTAAAATATTAATTTATAAAATCGAATCGAACCGAACTCAAAAACCAAAAAAGCCAAACCAAATTTCCTATTTCAGTTCGATTCAATTCGAAAAATCAATTTAAACGGAATAATGTACTTCTAGAAATTTATACATATAATTTAGAAACCAATTATTAATTGTTTTTTTGGTTTAAAAAATAAGTTTTTTATTAATGAAGAAAGAAATACAAGAAAGATAACGAGGCATTCTCAAGAATATAAAAATAGGTAACCACCTCAATGTAAATCTTAAGTTTATTTGAAAATCTATTATTGTTTGTGAGATAATTTTTACAATTCATAACATCAACATACTTAATAGATGTATATTAAGACTTTTATTAAGAATATAAAGATAATTAGTTTCTCTTAATTCAATAAATTATTTACAAGATATTTTTATTCGGTGAGAAATTATATCTTTAGTAAAAGTTATTGGAACTAATATAATATGCAACTATAATATGRAAATATATTATATTATAAAACAAATATATAAACGATAAATAAATGAATGACTTCGAATACATTTATTCTAAATAATGAAGACCACAAAAGGATGGATCGATGCGAGAGATTAACTCTGTGTCTTTAAAATGAATTTCCTGCACGGTGCTCATGGTTAAACGACAATCGTCTTCCAAAATATAACAATCCRTTTTAGTAGTAGAAACACTTTAAATAATGAAAAATAACAAACTGGAAAGTATTTATATTCTCCTAAAGATGATAGACTSTTYAATGAGTGAATTTTTTAATTCTAGAAGAAGTCTATTTATTGTATTCTGAAAATCATATAATGATTAAATTAGATCGTGTATGATARCTCTTGATCTTAATAATCGTAAAATTAAAATTATATAGATGAATAATATAATACCGTTGTTCACATTGCCACTAACCGAACTACAAAAATTATAAAATATTATGAAAAATTAATTTGTGATTCTGTTGAAAATTGAAACTTAGTTGATGTAAAACTTCTCAACAGCAGTATGTGACTACGAAGTATCATTATTAGAACTTCGAAACCAGTGGAGATTGATGAAACATTTGGGTTAGCTGTAGACATTTATTTTAGATAGATGGCCAGAAGAGAACAAGAAGAGTTTCTAAACGCTGAACTATTTAAACCCCGATATTTCAAACTTCCGRAGATGTTTTAGCTCTGCTTCCATGAGGGCGACGAAGCTTTACAGTTTAGGCCTGAGAAGCCAGGACTTCGTTTACGCTTCACTATCAAAACTATTGCACTCTGCTACAAACCAAAGAGAACTCCAGAAAGTGCATTGTCGGGTTATAGTTTTAGGCCTACAACAATCTGTATACTTCTCAGGTAAACTTATTTCCATGTATTCACACTTCAAAGACCCGCTTACTGCATCATCCATCTTTTGTCAGAAATCTCCAAGTAATGTTTACCTATGGAATACTATAATTAGAGCAATGACCCATAARGGGTTATTSGATCGAGCATTAGAATTTTACACTCAAATGAAAGAATTGAATATTGAACCCGATAACTATACCTTCCCTTCGGTTATTAATTCATGTGCAAGCTTATTAGATAAAGAGATGGGAAAAATAGTTCATCAAGATGTTTTGGATATGGGTTTTGAATCAGATTTATATATTTGTAATGCTTTGATTGATATGTATTCGAGGATGAATGAATTGGATAGAGCACGAGTTTTGTTTGATGGAATGGCTAAAAGAGATGTGGTTTCTTGGAACACTTTAATATCGGGGTACAGTTCAAATGGATATCTTCATGAGGCATTAGAAACTTTTCTTCAGTTGAGAGTGGAGGGTGTTATGCCAGATACTTATACAGTGTCTAGTGTTTTACCGGCATGTGGTGGTTTAGTGGAGGTTGACGAGGGTAAAATAGTTCATGGGTTGATAGAGAAGATTGGGATCAAAAAAGATGTCATTGTCAGTAATGGGTTGCTTTCAATGTATTTTAAATTTGATAGGTCTATGGATTGTCAAAAGATTTTTGATGAGATGGAAGTTAGAGATACAGTCAGTTGGAACACTATGATTTGCGGGTATTCTCAGTCACGTCTATTTAGGGAATCAGTCAGATTATTTTTGCAAATGGTGCGTGATTTTGAACCTGARCTATTAACAATTACGTCTGTATTGCGTGCTTGTGGTCAAGTTGGAGACTTGGACATCGGAAGATATATACACGATTACATGGTAAAATGTGGATATGTTTGTGATATTACATCTTATAATATCATAATCAAAATGTATGCAAATTGTGGTGATATATTGTCTTCAAGAGTAGTTTTTGACAGCATGAATAGCAGGGATTTGGTATCCTGGAACTCAATGATTAATGGTTATGTTGAAAACGGATTTCCCAAGGAAGCAATAGAACTTTTTAAAACCATGAAAATGTATCTAGAACCTGACTGTGTCACTTATGTCATGCTTCTGGCAGTGGGCACACAATTAACAAACTTGCATTATACGATGCAACTACACTGTGATATAATAAAACAAGGACTTGATTCCACCACAATTGTGGGTAACACAATTGTGGATGTGTATGCCAAATGTGGCAACGTGGAGGATTCCATGAAYCAATTCAAGAACATGGAAGCTCGCGATATTGTAACTTGGAACACTATCATTGCTGCTTGTGGTCATTCTGAAGACTCCAGTTTAGGTTTAAGAATGATCAGTAGGATGAGAAATGAAGGGATGACTTTGGAAGTGCCTACTATTTTAAGCTCCTTGCCTTTGTGTTCCTATGTTGGTGCCAAACGGCAAGGGAAAGAGATTCATGGCTGTATATTCAGATTAGGGTTTGAATCTGATTTATCAATAGGAAATGCACTCATTGAGATGCACTCTAAAAGTGGCAGTTTGAGGAACTCTGTGAGAGTATTTGAGCTTATGAAAACCAAGGATGTTATATCATGGACAGCCCTGATTTCTGCCTATGGGATGTATGGCAAAGGAAAGGAAGCTCTAAGAGCATTCCAGGAGATGAAGGAAGTTGGTATAGCTCCTGATCATATTGTCTTTGTTTCCGTGTTATTTGCATGTAGCCATTCTGGTTTGGTGCAAGAAGGACAGGCTTGCTTTAACCWAATGAAGAAAGACTATGATTTTGAGCCTAGGATTGAGCATTATGCCTGCATGGTTGATCTTCTATCTCGCTCTGGATTGCTAGCTGAAGCAGAGGAGTTCATTCTTTCCATGCCGTTACAGCCTGATGCGAGCATATGGGGAGCTTTACTAAGTGCTTGCCGAGCTAGGGGAGATGTGAAGATTGCCGAACGAGTGTCAGAATATCTGCTTGAGTTAAATTCAGATGACCCAGGATATCATGTTCTAGTATCAAATATCTATGCTTCCTTAGGGAAGTGGGATCAAGTGAGAACGATAAGGAAATCCTTAAGAGCTAGAGGACTAAAAAAGCATCCCGGATGTAGTTGGTTGGAGATACAAAATAAGGTTTATGTTTTTGGCACTGGAGATAGGTTCTTTGAACAGTACAAAGAGGTCTATGAGTTATTAGAAATCCTTACTGATCTAATGGCCAAGGAAGGTTATGTTGCTGATTTGAGATCTGCTTTGCATGATGTCGAAGAAGATGAAAAATTAGACATGCTTTGTGGGCACAGTGAAAGGCTTGCCATAGGATTTGGATTGTTAAACACAAAACCAGGTACTCCTCTGCAGATAATGAAGAATCTACGAGTCTGTGGTGATTGCCATTCTGCAACCAAATACATATCAAAGATTGTGAAGCGAGAAATTTTAGTAAGAGATGCCAACCGCTTTCATTTATTCAAGGATGGCATGTGTAGTTGTGGAGACTACTGGTGATAATTTGTTCAATATGCACATTTCTMGAAGAAAAATTCAAKGATGAGCAAACTTTGTTTCATCTGCAACGGTGGCCTTTAGTTGAGGAAGTCCAYGCTTCAGTATGCATTAATTGTATATGGATTGGTATTTTCACCTTTTACTTTCTTATGATTTCTCTTTCTTAGGCAAAAAATGGTTTGTTAACATTCAAGAGAATAAGATTTGTGCTGCTGATGCAAATGAAATAACTGCCAAATATACTCAGTGCATGTTCTTTTATTTCAAAAGATAAATGACATAATGTTGGATCTTTGCCATTACAGAGGATCTTGTTAAGTTTGCATCAGTGGGGCTTGCGACCATATTGAAATGGAGAATTTGTGTTGATTCTGTGAGCTCTCTCAACAAGGATTTTCAAATCCCTTCATTTTGGTCCAGCTGCAGGAAGATACTTCTCAAGCATGACCTGGAACTTGATGACCATCTTGTCTCGAGGGGGCCAGCATTCTTTAATCACTGGAGCATCTGAGAAATTTTGAATCCAAGCTGATAAGAGTGGGAGTCTCTCGGCATCCACCAATTTCACACCTGTTATTTCTTCAAAAATGCTAGTTAAGTTCGCCAACCAACCATATACAAGATCTAGGTATCCTATTGTCTCTCCATGGAAGAATTTCATCTCTTTTAGCTGCTCTTCGATGAGTTTTAGGTCCTCTATTGCTTTAACAATTGCTTGCTCTTGCTCTTCTTTTTGTGCAATGAATGCATTCCATATCGATTTGAGGACCTACAATTGGCAAAGTATGATGTTAACAAGAGTCTTCTACTGATGAGCTCCATTTGATTCTAGGCTTATGCGAGAGCAGACATCAGAGTGCGCTTTTCTATTTCGATTGGGAGAGCTTGTAACTTAAATGATCAGAGAAAGCAGAGGTTTTCATACCTGATCGTCTCCAAATTTTGCCCAGAAACGTGCCATGGCTTTCTCATAAGGATCCTGAGGTAACAAAGGATTTTTCTTCCATGTCTCATCAATGTATTCAAGAATCACGAGTGACTCACAGACTGGTTTACCATTGTGCACAAGCACTGGAACCTTTTTGTGAATAGGATTGTACTGGAGGAGTGAAGGGCTCTTGTTGGTAATATCCTCGAATACAGTCTCATACTCTATTCCTTTCATCTTCAGTGCCCAGACGATCCTTAAAGCGAATGGACTTGACCATGTCCTGAAAAGCTTTACCTCCTCTGCCATAATGTTTCTGTAAGTAAACTCTATGACAGGGATCTATTTATAAGCAATTCTTTCGTAGACATCTTCATAAAATGATTTAGCACAAGTTATTCTATGGATTTCTATGCATATGCCTCCATACGCGTCACCGGTTACGTTGCAGGCCTTGGATACTAATCTGATATGTCTAAGTTCTTCGTGGACTTCTATGAATAGGCCGTCGTCCTTGACTGCTTTGGCGGGGGGGGGGGGGGGGGGGGGGTACAATAAGGGAGTTAAATTCCAAATTCGTTCTTGAAAAGAACTTTTAAGAAAAGGGAAAATAGGAAGGTTCGTGGGTGGCTATTTTGTCGCCGTCTGGACCATACTTTTTTGGCACCATTTGCTAATAACTTTTTTCTTGTKGATCGAAATTAGGAAGAATTTGATTAAAGTAATTAATTTAATTCAATTTAACATTAGCGATAGGAAACATCCAAAATTTTAATTTTACTCTTATGTTAATGTATTAGAAGTTTCGATTTTGTCCTTATGAATTTTACCTCAATTTTTTCTTTGCTTACATTTATTTTTGATTTATTAGATTAATTTTAAAAGATTTAGAAATAATATTTTTAAACTAGTAACTTGCTGCAGTTGATAATCAAACTTTTAAAATAAAGCGAATTGTTAAACAAKGTTAAATAAAAATCTTAGTTATGACATAACACGCTCAGAAAAATGGGGATGGTGGAAAAGAGGAGTAAAGAGGATTTTCTTCAAGATTAAGGGGTAACATGGAATGCAGTGAGACTGTTTGAGTTTAGTATTTTGGACTAAAATTCCTTGACTCCTCGATACTCAATCAAATCTTCCTTTTTAACGATTGAATGCATTTCTATAGTCCCATATTTAGTAATTCCTAAACTCTTTCTTCTATACCGAGGATCGTCAAAATAAAAAAAAGTACTATTTCTACGAAAAACACCATTTATGGGGATTTCAATTGAGATACGCAGAGAGGGTATTAGTTCGCTCTRGCACAATTGGAGTGGAATAATAAATCTATTTCTTCATTTTATTTCTTGCATCAGTCGATAATCATGATAATCATGTAAATAGCTTCATTTGAGTGCYGAAGATGGAAGATACTTTTCTSTTATGGCCTGGTACTTGGTGATCAATTTGTCTCTAGAAGGCCAGCATTCTTCAATTAGTGGATCATTCAAGAGATTTTGCATCCATGCTGATAAGAATGGGAATCTCTCTGCATCCACTAGCTTCAGTCTGGACATTTCCTCTAGGGGACAAACGGTGTTCGGTATCCAACATAATGCAAGATCAAGATATCCAATTGTCTCTCCACTAAAGTATTTCTTCTCTTCTATCAGCTCTTCAATGAAGTCTAGGTTCTCCAGTGCTGCAACAATTGCTTCCTCTTCTTGTTCCTTTCCATGACTAAGGAATACTTTCCATATAGATGCCAAAAGCTTCACTTGGAAAAAGTCGAAAACTTATTAATTGAGAATCTGTAAACTATTGAAAGGAGAGGGTGTCATACCTTTTCATCTCCGAATTTCGCCCAGAAACGAGCCTTGGCTTTCTCATAAGGATCTTCAGGTAAGAGAGGATTTTGCTTCCATGTCTGATCAATATACTCAAGAATCACAAGCGATTCACTGATTGATCTACCATRGTGCAGGAGCACAGGAATCTGCTTATGAACAGGATTGCTCTGGAGAAGTAAAGGGCTCTTGTTGCTGAGATCCTCAATTATGGTTTGATACTCTATCTCTTTGATCTTCAAAGCCATGGCCACTCTCAAAGCAAATGGACTCGTCCATGTTCTGAAGAGCTTCACTCCTGCCATAACTATGGTCAATCTGTTTTCTGCACTCTTTGACTTCTTCGGAGAGAACTGCCACTSTATATGTAGGGTCGCTTCTTCAATATTTTGTGAGCTTCTGAATATGCTCTCCAAGTGTTATGTTGCAGGCACGAGGCCTGCAAACTGGAAAACCTTCTTTCTTCGGACTATATTTGTATGCTGGGATTCATCTAAAAACTCATTAGAGAATCTAATTCACTTCTTGATTAGGACAAACCCATAAGAATCTCATTTTTAAATTCAAAATTTTCTATTTCGAATTTTAATGTCAGATACAAACAAATGAGAATTGGAATTTTATGAAAAGTTGTTAGTTGACATAGTGAATTAAACCCCTACCTCGCCTACATATTCCCAAAAGAAATATGGGCTTAATGAGACACAATTAATAATAAATCAAGTGAATTAAAAAAATTCAAACCAATTTTAATCATGACTTCTTCTTATTATCGAATTAGAAATAATAATTTAAAAGATTCATCAATTTTCTCATTGTTTAGTASTATCATCTTTGTATTACTTTTCCTTTCTCAAAATAGATGTCGTATTTGGGGAATTCTTCAATTTCAAAGTASATATCTGCTTTAGAGAACCGAAGGAGCATTTATTAATTTTTTTTTCTATTCTACTCAAAAAATTAATTAGTTTTGTAAAAGTAATTTATTTAAACCAAATATCCAAGATTTAATGGAAAAAGAAAGGGAAAATAGTCAATGTTAATGTTGATTAATGAAGACAGAGAATTTTATTAAAATTCAGCTAACATTATTATAGTACTTTTAATTCGAAATTGCATAAATCTTAAAAATTTC
>MEJB01000006.1:4741295-4808316 GCA_001752375.1 Rhazya stricta
TGGCTACCCTACTGTAACCGGAATACTTCCAGAAGAGATACCCCAGTGTCGTCCATTGACGTTTTTTCACAGTAAGAAATGATTCCCCATCACATAAGGTGTATTTTATGCCCCTCAAGTGCTCCATTGCATGTTAACTCCTCTAATTTGGAAAACATGAGTAAAGGTATAAAGAATCTAGACAAAATAGAACATAGTTTGACCTTGCCACCAATCACCACGTACTCACAGATAAAGGCGATGTACAAGTCCCGTTATATTGTCATGGTCCCGTCCAATTCAGCGTGCACAAGCTCCCTTATATATCGAGATCTAATGCCCAGGTTCAGATTATAGTCTTCCTCTAGTCCAGAGTTTAAAATGAGACATATGTAACTTTGAATTATATCTACCACCCATCCTCCACACTCTGATATTGCCCACTCCATGTGCTAAAGAAAGCATGGATAAAGCGTCATCGTTGGTAAAGAATAAAGAAAGTTCTCTGGCTGCGAAACGCAGTCATGCGAGAAGTCCGGAAGCGGAGTGATGAGGCGGGGGGCATTCTTTTGCTTTACTCAAGTGACACAAGAATTTCTGTAGAATGATGACATAAGAGTCGTAAGATTGAGAGAAACCACCAAAAGCCCTTTTGGTGAACACTTTTCCCTTAAAAAGTAAGCTACCCAGCTATGTCAAAGTCAAAATTCTCTTCTGATTTACATCCCAAATTCTCCAAAAATCTTGGGATCCCTAAACTCAAAGTCGCACACACCACTGATTCCTCCAATGTGTAAAGCCCTTTCCACTTTATCGATATAGCGTAGCTTGATCGTATAGTTACCATGCTATGAAGTGTACACATCTTTGCAGTCCAATCATTTAAAGTTCGGGGCAGTGAATCACATACATCATTTAATATATGGGATGCTAACAACGACCAAAAACGAAGAAATCAAACATTCCAATGGAATCAGCCAAAACATAAATCAGAAGGTCAGCTAACGTAATTACGAGTTTCAATAGAGTTGTTGGAAAGCAGAATGCTTTAAGACTTGTCACCATTGACCAAGATCAGAGCACCTGATTGCGTAGTTTTGTATATGAAATTAACTATACTTCATATAGACCGCCCACTAGAAAATTCCTTTTCGTAATTATCAATTATTTTTCCCTACATTTCTTCTCCATCTCAATTACCAATATCTTATATGAATTCATAAGCTCACTTACATTAATTTCTGAAAATTCTTCAATATCTAATTAGTAATTCATCTCAAATCTCATTAAATATGTCCTTTTTTTATAAGAAAAAAATATTACAATTTTTCTTATGTGCTGGTCTACCTGCCTCGTCTGGACAGTTTTGCTCTATTGCGCCAGTCAAAGATCTCCTCTCAACAAACGAAAACAAGACGCCCAACCACAGAAAAAATAGAAAGGAGCCAGAGACAACATTCAGGAGGAGCAGAGAAAAGAGAGAATCTTACGGCAATCAGCAAACCCTCCCACGAGCAGTAGAACCACACATTAAAAATGTATTATTTTTCTCTTAATTAAAAAAGTAAATATTATAAATAAATAGAGATAATAATAGATAAATTGAAAAAATTTCAAGAAATATTGTAAGTTGAGCTTTAATTCAATATTAAGATATTGATTTGAGAGAAAGAAATGTAGAGAAAAAAATAATTATTATACAAAAGAATTTATTAATAATAAGTATAATTAAATTTTATAAAAATACGCACAGTGATCTTTACTTAGCAGCAGCGCAAGTCTTAGAGTCTGCTTATTCCAACAACTCCTTATTGAAACTCGTAATTAGTTAGCTGCTCTGATTTATGTTTTGCTGATTCCATTGAATGTTTTTGCATTTTCTTCAGTTTTGGGTCGTCTTTGTTAGCATCATCATCTTATATTAATGTACTGTGATGTCAATGCAACTTCAAAGAAGCTCAGACTGCAAATGATGTCACTTTCATTGATCATGGAAATAAGATAATAGTCGAATGAAAAGTTGGAAGGTACTTTGATCAGAATGTGCCGACTTTTGAGTTTGGGAGACAGCTTTTGAGACATGGATAAATCCAGAGAGACTTTGAACTTTGAATAGCGGAGTGCTTTACTTTAAGGGAAAAGTGGTTCACCAAAGGGGCTTTTGGTCTGCTTTCCCATTCTTAACCACTTCTCTTTGTCATATTCCAACAGAAAGTTTTCCTTTGTGTGCCTCTGAGATAAGCAAAAGAACACCCCAAGCATCATCATCGCTTCCCTACTTCTCATGAACTGTTCTCGCCAGCCAGAGAAGCATTCTTTATTCTTTACCAAACGATGACCTTATCCATGCTTTCTTATAAGCACATGGAAGTGGCAAAATATCAGTGGGAGGAAGGTGGTAGCATCATAATTCATAACCATGTCTTCATTTTTAACTCTGGAAGGAAGCTTATAAATCTGAACCTGCATTGATCATCAGTAAGGGACCTGTTGCACGTTGAAGTGGACGGACAAATATACAGATACTTGTTAATGCTTTACAGTACTGGTGATTGGAAGGACAATATGTTCGTATTTGTCTAGATTCATTTATAACCTTACTCATTTTCCCAAAATAAGAGGGAGTTAAATGATGAGCACTGGCGGCAAAACACCTATGTGATAGGGATCATTTTACTGTGAAAGAAGACGACACTGGGGCACTCTCTTGCTGGAAGTATTCCGGTTACAGAGCAGAGCCACATGCGGAACTTTTTGACCATAAAGCCACGTGATCTTTCGAAACACTTACGGAAGTTGCTAATTTCGCAGGAATCGAGGGCATATGACACCAAACTGCAGCTTTTGCTATCATCTTTGGCCTGCTGTAGATATAGACAACATTGAGTTATTGCCATTCACTRCAGTTTCGGGCACGCAGCATATCTCGTTACATAATATGGTTATCCCACTTTCCACGAGAGACAGCAAAATGTAGCTTGGCTTACAAATATGATGAGCTTGATAGCAAACCCCCATCAGAACGAAGAGTACAAAATTATAAACGGTAAATAGATGGCGTTTGGATGTATAAATCATGACTTGTGCAGTGAATGTTTGACTATATACGTGTATTATGAAAGGGTAAGGTGTGTGGATCATAATTGTTGATATGCCACTATTATGGAATTCGATGCTGTACTGCAATGACAGTGCTTTCAATTCGACTTCAGCTCGAGGAGAAGACACCTGAAGTGTGAACTCTGAGCTAACTGTCATTGAAGCTTGAATCTAGAACAGCATGGCATGCCCTACTCATAAGTCATCTGAACTGCTCATCCTCGGCAAGATATGAACGGCAACCACTTCCATTTCTGGGGGAGGATTCACAACCCAAATTCTAGCAGGATTGTTCGCCACATCGACTACTATTATTCGTGGTACTCCAGCGGCACAAACAGCACAAACTCTTCCTCTTCCGGCAGCTATTTGCACAGCACCCTTCAGATGCTCCGGAGACTTGATAACCTCTTCCCACTGATCATTATCAGGATTATACCTACTCAGTGCACCATTTGCCTCATCCACCACATATATCACTTCTTCATCATCCATTGCCGCCGGTCCATTCCATCCTGCAAGCATTCCCGCAGGCATTTCCTCCCATTGATTCGTCATGGTATTGTATACAGCCCCGTCTTTAACTGCATTACCCTTTACATTGACCATGCAGAGCTTCCCTTTATATCCTACTGCTTCAATTGCTTCTCTACTGAATCTCCCATCTTTGAATGTAGCCATCTTCTCCCAGTTCCACTTAATCTCGATGTTCGTCATGTTCCATTTCTCAACAGTACGCGCTACATCACTTTGGTAACGTGAACCGACTCCACTTATGACGTAGACTGCTCCATCAGCTGAACCGGTTATGCACCAACGACGCGGAGTGGGCAGCGGAGGGCCAAAGAACCATTTCTTTGTTGATGGATCAAAGCCTAAAGGACTCTGGAGAGCTGGAAGAAAATTATGAGTTGTAGCAGCAATAAGCAGTAATCGCCCCGAGACTGTCAAAGATTGAATTGGCAGGACTCTTGAAATGAAGGATGGATGCCGATGGAGCAAGCGCATGGGTGGGTTTGATGGAGGATTTGGGAGGGAGTTCCATGTTGATGAAATAGGATCAAAGCTGAAGAATTCAACTGAGATTGATGAGCAACCGACAGATGATGTTGGGGAAAGAATAGCATATAGAGAGAAGAATGGAGGAAAACGACTGGAATAGATGAGGCGACGCCACGAATGACAGACAGAATAAAGCAGGAAGGGACTAAGAGATGACAGAGAAATCTGTGCAAGATGGTCTGGCAGCCCTGGAATCAGTACCGACTCATTGCAGAAGTCCGTTGGCTGGCTGTTGCCACTTTCGTCATCTTTCTCTTGTTTCTTGCACATCTCAATAGGAGCATCCATGACTCTGTTGTGTTTCTGTGGGAGGCTTGCACAGAGGAATTCGGGAAGGATCTCTAGTGGCCATGGTCCAGGAGGGGTTGTACCATTTATCGTTTTCTCGAGTATAGGCATGATTCTTGAAGTTTTTATTATTCGTTCTAGGCATGTAGCTATATTGATTAGGGGTGAAATTCAAGCATGTAAGCACTCAAAAACAAAGAAACATAAAAAGCAAGTAGAACGGACCACCACTTTACATAATCAATACTTTCAACTGGACTTGTAAAATCATAAGAACAGATGGTAACAAGAAAAGTCTGTACTCTACTAAAAAGTGTTTAATGAATGAGAAAAGGTCGAGGTGCTTTCTTCTGAAAGAATTATGATTCAGTAGCTAGCAAGCCCCTTTGCTGTATTTTATTCAATAAGTGGATTAGAGCAATGGACTTTCTTGCCAACTTTTACGGGCCTATGAATATCCTGCCCTTATTTAATTACTTCCTCATTGATCGAGAAAGATATCAGTATTTGGTTATTTTCTGAGATGTGCTATATGTAGAGAACCGTTCAGAATTGTTTAAAATGGAAGCTGTCATCATGGTTTGGCATGATAATCCACTTGCATTTTTGTGCTAATATCTACATTAATATTTGGTTTTTGAGTTGATTTTTTTGCAGATTTTATTGAAATTCTTCTCTTTTTTCATTTAGCATCACATTCACGATCTTCTAATACTAATTCTGCTCGATTCATATCTATTCTCTAAGGTCTTTAGCAGCATATATATTCAGCKAAAAAGGAAAAACAGGAAAGAACAATGGTGGCTGCTGCTAAATCCTCCAAGCAGAAACTGCCCTGCATTTGTAGGAAAGGTGGCTTAAAGAACAGCATGATGATCCTTGATTTGGACTTCAAAAAATCAGCAAGGGAATGATGAATATGGAAAGACTTACGAATAGAAAATTCCTTAACTTCATAATAGTTCCAATGAATAAGACAATAACGGATGCTGTATATAAATTTATTTCGAACTTTATGCTTCTTTTATCAAACARATTAATTTCTCGAATTGATGATTTTTTAGTTCAAGAGATCGTAAATCAAAGTGAYCAACTCAAAGACAACAGAAACATCATAAAATATGATGATTAACGTTCCAAGAARAGAGTGGTATCTATCATGATCATAAACTAGATTGTGCAATGCACATCAAAGACTGCAAATACATGCCAGAAGGAAAAAAAGAAAAGTTTTTAAAAGTAAATTAAAAGATCTAAACATAACGATCAATCTGTTTCTTCCATGGTGGACACTTGACAAAATATTGCCAATTTTCTCCCTTCATATACAAGTCTAGCCATCATCAACAAAATCGCCCAGRGGACAAATGAAAGCAGCAGTTTGTGATCTTCAATTTCAGCAAATCAAGAACTATTGGCACATTTTTTTGTACTCAAGAATTGAGAGATCAATACACTTTTTTTTTTTTTTTTTCCCTCTCTACAACTCATCACTTTCTATTTATCCATCACACGATCTCGTCTACATATTAGTATAACGTTCTAAGAAAAACTTTCACCATATTATCGATGTATTAGGAAATAAAAAAGCAGCCTCGTTTTACAAAATAAGAAAAATATGAAATAATTACCATTTTTTTCTTTTGCATGTTATCAAGATGAAACRGATAAGGTTAATGGCATCTCAATTTCTTTGGAGGAGGTAACAGATGAAGCTCGTCCCTCTTGGCCTCCGGTGTTGCCACGGTTATCTTCACCATCATGGACGACCACGCCTCCAAAATGTACATGTCTTCCGCCATCATTTGAAGACCTTACAGAAGGTTCATGCACTGATTCCTTTCTTCCCATTGTGTTTTGGGACGAGGTAACAGAACCCCGGCCAGGGTAGCGCCTTGAAATTAAGCGATCCTCGAGACGATGGCTTCGAACAGAAGATTTGATGCATGTATAGATGTAAGCCAGGACCCAAAAGATCCATGGGAATCCTATCATGACGAATGCAGCAACGGGAAACCAAGGCTTGGAAGCAGAAGGTACGAAAACATAGATAACAAGGAGGACTCCACCGGCTGTCACGCAGAGGCAGAACAGGGAAGAGATTAGAGGAACCCTACAATCATCTTCCCTTGGCTCCTCCATAGCTGTTCTTCCTTTACCTACACATGCACAAGGCTCTTTTTCTTTCTTTTTTTTCTTTTTTGAATTTTTTGTTTATTTCCCCTCTCTTTCCTTATGTCTTCTTTTACTTTATTTCATTTTCTTCGTTTGGCAGCTCAAATTCAAGATTTCAAGAACCTKTATCTAAATTTTCTCCCAGATCTAGGGTTCTGTTGTAAGAAACCGACAATATATACATATWTATGGAGTAACAATTTGAAGAGGATGCAGAGAGCGTTCAATGCGGAATATGCTAAAATTTCTCTTATGTTTGTGCGAGAATGATCAAATGGTTACAAGATAATAGTACAATTATATATATATATAATGAAAAACTAATTTTACATATAGTTATGAGACATTGATAACTATATATTATTCAACGGAATTTACAAATGGATGGTACATACAAGAAGACCAACCCACATGGTAAGATGTTTTTCTTTCATGCATGAAGGTGGAAATGTTTGGATGATAATTCACAAAGTGCAAAACTTACACATATATGCCTCAAAATCCTAGCCATATGTAGCAAAACAATTTGAAAATGGTAAATATAAATAGATTAGTTGGTAAAAGTGGTAAAAACAAAATTGAAAGAGGTGATAGTTTAATTTGTGAGGAGTAATTATGCCATATATAGTTAATTCGGTTGTATAATAAGAGGCGAGCAATTTTTTTAACTTCATTTTTTCATACATTTTTTACTACACCAATGGTAACACGATATTCTTCACTACACTAATGATAACACGATGAATATATATATATATATATATTTAACTCTCCTAATATAATTTCTCGATTACAAATCTTTTAGTACACTTTTCTTACTACGCTCCCTATACTACACACTCTTTGACCTTTACTCACCAATCAAAGCATAGTGATTATATATATATATCAAACACTTTTTCTCCATCATATATATTAGGAGTTAAAAGYTATATATACGTAATACATGATATTTTTATTGATCTAATAAAGAATATATAGTAAAGAGTGTGCTAGAATATCCGATCATAATTTATTCTTTTAAGTTAGTTTATTCTCTCAATAATAGATAATCAAATGTAATGCTATTATTCGTTATCCGTATAGCAGAGGAAGTATTAAGAGATAATATATCCAAAGCCATCTAATAATTTAGTTTATATATCTACTTCCACACAAGGACCTTAACGTGTGCAGCACCTGTAACAATTATAGGCTTCTGCGAATTCATTCTCAACCGAGATCTTTACTGTGAATTGCCCGTGGTACCCTTCAACTATCGAAATTAATAGACTCCTAATCCTTCAATTGAGGTGGAAACTCATAAAACCCAGGGAGCTTCACTGCAATTACGCACTCACTCTATTCCTTCGTGTATTTCCACCTGCTTGTGAAGCAAAGCATTTAAGAATCAAGAGAATCGAGATAGAGTTTGTTAACTGAGAAGAAGGGAAATCAGAAGATGGGTATTATTAGAATTCATCATAACAACGTAGTTGGAATCATATGGGCTTTGATTATTTTGTTATCTTCCATTGAAGTGTATGCTAAGTCTCGGCATCCAATCTCTGTAAGATTCTTTTACTTGTTTTTCCTTTTTCTTTTTAAAATCCTTCTATTAGCCCTTGAATTTTTCCCCTTCCTCTTTGGAGATTTCATCTAGTATGTATATGTACTTGGTTACTCATGTTGGGTAGTCATCATCCTTTCTTTCTTGGTTTTGGTTCGAAAGGAGAACGAGATTCGCGAAAGGAGAAACCAGTGCTATGCAGACATTGAGAGGTAGTTTAATTCAAAGAGAGTTTCTTTTATCATATTTGAGTTTTTTCTGAAGCTTTTATGTTTATTGCTTGCAAAAAATTACTCGATTACGCACAAATTGCTCTGATGATTTCCCTGGGTATGTCTAATTGTTGTTGGGTTGGGCATTTGATGAGTAGCGGACTCTGGGGGAAGCAATGTCGGTCCTCAAAGATAGCTAAGGAGAATTGTGCCTTGAGATGTCTTTCACCAGTCTGTTATGGGCTCATTTACGAAAGTGATCCGGTAAGAAGAAAAAATAATGACAAAGATGTTATGATTTATATATGCTTTCGTCATGTATGCATTTAAATGACTTAATGCTCTCTCTAGAAAACGTCATTTTTTTCTTTTCTGAAGTTATATAAATGTAAAATGTAATAGTAAAATGAAGTTGCTTTCATTTGTAAATGATTGCCAACTTTTCCATAGAGTATATATCTTGTTATCTATTTTTTTAGAACAATATAAGTTGTGGATTGATGTTTAATCTGAGTTCCAATTTTTTGTATCTGAATTAGTTGGAAGAAGGGGAGAAAGATTATATCAGGAGTCAGGAGTACAAATATTGCATGCACAAGTAAGAATGATATGCTACCTTCTTGTTACATTGAGTTTCCATATATGCTTAACCAGTTGCTTTATCTCTATCTTTTATAATTTCTTGATAATGATTTTGAAATGTGTAGTGTAGTTTCTCTTGTTAGCTACTCTTGTTTGTAGCTTTGTAGAATAAAAATAAATTGARGTCAATATTGGGCYGAGTGTAATGTGTATTCTCACACACACAGACACACACAGAATAAAAATAAATTGATGTCAATATTGGGCGGAGTGTAATGTGTATTCTCACACACACAGACACACACTCTCTCTCTCTCTCTCTGTGTGTGATAAACACACGACACATGGAGAAATAAAACCCAATATGACTTTTGGCTATATGCTGGACTATTTTGAAATTAGATAGGAATATTGAAATGTTGAATAGTGGAAGCAGTTTTTTTGCATGCTTTTTAGAGAAATACTTCACAAATGTTCAATCTGTAAATTCAATTGGCCATCACAAGGAAGACTTGCACTGGTTCATTTCATATCACTTTTGAAATAATACTTGTAAGAAGAAATAATTATGGCTTCCTGCTAGTGGAAGTCTTCAACTGGATAACCAGAAAAGCCAAGGGAAGATCTGATCCTCAAAATTAATAGGTGATATACTTAATGGCTTCTGGGCCTTCACTGTGATGATTTCTGTGGATTYCATTAGACAGCTATCTTATTGTACACTCATGATGAGGGTCAAGAAGGTTGGGAGATTAAACTAGAGATATTAAAGCCAAATATAAGTGGAACTGCTAAATTTGGAAGATAACGTAAGATGATATCAAACTTTAGCAAAGCAAAAGGGGGCTGCAATAGAGGAGTGGTAGCAGAATAGCAAGTGCGATGAGTTCGCTTCGTCTTACTATGTTAGTATATATCTTTGGCAACTGAAAGTGTTAGTTTTTCTGTATTTTGTGAACTTTATATGCAATTTGGATTACCCTTTCGGAATAAGAATGTGCCTTTGGCAGTATTCTAGTTCAGTTCTAAGTTGGTTTGGCTAAAGAATGGGCCTTTTCGTAGTTTATCCTTTATAAAGGTTGTGCCTGGCTTTTGCAACAAATGGGAGATACATATATATGGAGATAGAAGATATTTTTTAATATAGTAGTAAATTTGTTTGAATTACTATGTCAGAGAATCTCATAGATGTGATTCTCCTGTGTTTACATAAGAGTGGTTCTACAATGTCTGTCAGGTGTATTGAATGAGGATCAATTGGCATCACTAGCCGTCATCAGGCTAACTGGCGTCTTGATGTATCTGCTCCCTTTTGGTTATTAGTAAAATCTGTTAATTCCTATGTGCTACATTTTCTGCCTAACAACTATTACCTGATAATATTGTCATAATTGTCCAGATGATCATAAGATCTCCTCTGGCTTTATTTTAACGGTTGAATCTCCCAGGATTTAGGCAGCGCAGAATCTTGTCGCCCTTAAACCTCACTCCGCCAAGTGAAAACTTCAGCATAGCCTTCTCTATCCAATTACTTACTGCTCAAACTTAGAACTCACCCCTTCATTTGAAACTTCAGCTGAGACGTAACATTTTGTGGAGGTCTTGCTGCCTTGCCCAATACTCTTTGCAATTAGTATAGCACTATATTGAGAGCACGACAAGGCCAATATTCTYTGCAATAGGATTCCAGATCATACTGAATTTGGCAAACATGACAAATAATACATTGGTTTTAACCACTGATTGCTATAAGCTGTAGGTGGAAAGTTTGAATGACTAGGAAACTTTTGTTCAGGTTATATTACACAGTTGTGTTTGCACTTGTTTGGCTAAAATACTGGTTTTCATATAGAAATTTATTAGTTCTTATGTTGCTTTTTTAAGATTACCAAGTTTCCATGTGAGACTATCTTTTGAATTTTACATTTCTTCAAGAATGTTTCCCTATAACCAACCAAATTATCAAGATATATAGTTCTGAAAAGCCCCTGTTCAAACTGCAGCTATTGCTTTCTGATGAAGGTAGTGGCATCTTCAACTTGTATCTTTAAAATAGTCTAGATCTCTTTAACCCTAGCCTTCATATCTGCACAATGGGGACAACCATCTTTTACCTGGTTTATTCAAGAATTATTAAGTTGATTACTTTTTTTTTTTTTGGGAAGGGATAGCATGAGGAAAAGATCATCCTTCCTCCAATTTCTGCTCCTTTTCACCTGAACTGATTCTAATCTAGCTTAAATCTTCTGATATCCATCTCTTTTAACTGTCATGTGCAGCGGTGGCTCAATTGAACTAACTTGGCTTTTCCATGGTGACCCAAACTTAACTAGATAACAACAAAAAAGTTACTACTGCAACTTCTTTTCTTGTTTATTTTTTGTTTGGAATAGAGTTTTTTGTTTCCATGGTGAAAGAAGATTGAGTTCATCTATAGCAGTAAGGATATCTGACGTTCATCAAATGCACTAAGTGGAATGGACTTTTACGTCTTTTAATTGAACAGTATAGAAATTATACAGTTTTCAGATCTTTTAAAAGACACTCGTGCCTTTGGCACTAGGAAACATACTTTTCTGCATTTGTTCTTTTCAATCCCTCGTTCTTACCAATTATACGTTATCTAAAAGAAATAAAAGTTGTCTGCCCCACAATATCAATGACATGATTGAACAGGGGGATACAATAGCACTTTACTTGCTGGCCAGAGCATGCATTACGTTCCCCGTTAGTTGTTTCTGCTTCATTGGGAACTTTTCTGCTCTCTGTTGCTGGCAATTTCACATTGTTGTCGATAACGATGAATGTCCCTTATGGTTTTGACTTCTTTTTTTTTCTTTTCCATTGGCAGGGAATCTTTAGGGGAGAGCCTGGATGATATTAAAGGTTCTTTTGACGTTTAGGATGATCCAAATTGGGAAAGGTTGCGCGAGAATCTGGAAACATTTGTATAGATGGTTGACAACTTCCCTATAGAGGGATTGATGTCCTTGTATTTAAAGGATATTTGTGTTGGAATCACATTCCTTTCTCCTATGTATCATAAGAAAAAAGAGGGATATTTGCCTATATGAAAAACCTTTTAATGGTACAATTTGTGTCATTTCTAACTCGCTTATTCTGCTATAGCACTAAAAATGTCTTTTAAGGCAGATCTTTCGTATGCTTTTTATTATACAATGAAAGTATTATATACATATAAAGGAGAAGAAGTGTCGAAAAAGTAACTAATGAAAAGTAACGTATTGCCTTTAAGTGAATCTCATAATAGACTCGAAACAAAACCAATGTATCCATTAAGTGAATCTAGTAATAAATCCGGAACAAAACCAATGTATCCGAATCTTGTAATAGACCCGGAACAAAACCAATGTATCTCCTTKAGAAGTTACACGCGTTCCCTSAGCTTACTGTTATTACAAGGTTCTCCCGTTTCGTTCCAGAAATTACGAGTTCGACCACTATATGAAGTTCTTCAGAGCGGASACTAGTGCCAATTCAAGAAAAGAGGAAAAAGGAAACCTAAAGCATATGGCAACAGCTTCATCATCTGCACCCAGTCTCTCCATTTCTCAGCGTGATCTCCTTAAACAGGCATGTCGTTCTGAATGTCTGTGTTTCGGTGTGTGCGTGTGTTTGTGTGTTTGTGAAGGAAGAGCAAATACTAACGATCTTTTTCTTGGTAATGACAGATAAGGAGTCACGAGATTGCCTTAGCTGAGCTCGATAGTCTTCCTTCTTCGAAGGTATGTTTTCTTATTCGAGAAAGAATCACGTTCTCAAGACTCAAGTTCCTAATCATGTTAAAATTTGATAAATTTCTTGACTCCTTAAGAACGGTAATAATTTTGAATGGCGTGCATATTGACGAGAGAGAACAACTATATTGGTTTTTCAGTATGTTTACTTTTACCGTGGAATAAGTAATGAAACGGAATCCAGTGCAGAAAGTTCAGAAATATCCTTGGTTATTRAGCGCTTTTGTTTGATTTTCATCCTACTAGATAACTAGGTCGAAGAATTACTTGCTGCAGAAATAAAGATATCTGGTTTACCCTCTTTCCGTTTTGCTCTGTCCTTCTTTCCTTTGACATTTTTAGTTGTTCAGGGATGGTTTGCATTTTATCCGGGATCTTAATTATTGGAGCAAATGAGAAAACTGTCTTTGAATCTATGGAACTGTAGCTATTATGTCTGTAACTATAGGAGCTGAATATCTGCCTTTGTATATCTGATTTTATTTTTTTATTTTTTTATTTTTTCTTTTTGGATGGATGAAGTAGTTTTACAAGCTCAGACTAATTCAATTTCTCAGTTATTGGTTCAAAGGTTGTGACGTAATTCCATCTAGATTTGAAACCCCAACTTTTATTTTACYCACTTAATGCTAGACTACCTGTATCAAGGAGACAGAAACTTCTACATTTCCTTTTTGCTGATAAGGTATTTTAACTTTATTATCGTTGCCTCATTGAGCGAGATGTATGTTAGGTAGGGCAAGCTTTGGTTTGTGACTGGTTAAGCTTATTTCCTTCTTCAACTTTMAGCGTATATGATTTAATTTATTGCTCCAATATGAATATTCCATTTCTGATGAAATCTACATCGAATATCTTTCAAACTTTTAGTTGCACGAAGTTGAATCACTATTGAAAGGTGTAGGGGGTTACTCAAGTCTTGGCATCGAGGTATATTAAGTTTCGGATATTCTATCTGTGCTTGGGATATTTAAGAAGCTGCATTATGTAGAAAGATTGAGTTGATAAGAATTTGTGAGCAGATACYGGCTACATGTTATTCCTCATTTGATTGTGCTGGTTTAAATGTTCTTCTGGAGATGTGGCAGGCCACCTTTTCTTTAACTTTTCCTTTTCGAACTTGGGTTTCTGTACAGAAACTTTTCATACCAACCTCAACTTGCTATGATTTGACAACATGGCAGGAATCAAGCATCGAAATGCTAGCTTTAATATGCGATTGTAACTAGATCTTTGAGAATGTTGATGCCCATCGATAGATCACCTTCTAAAGTGCTTAAGATTTTGTAGCAAGGAGTTCCTGTCCCAATATGCTTATGCATACTAATGTGGRTTTAGTGTAGTGGAATAATGAATGGACCATTCCCAKAATTCTAAGACGCTTCAAAAACATCATCCTCTAGGACTAGCAGTTCCATTTCTTTAGAGCTCTACAACACTATATGACTTTTAGTCGGTGTTTAGTTTTAGGGAAACGATAGAAGAGGCAGCAAAGAATGTTATCGATCACGAATCTACTAGCTCTCTCTCTCTCTCTCTCTCTCTCTCTCAACTCCTGGGAATTAGCTTTATTCTGGTCAATTTTGAATAGTGCAAAAAAGTTGTGCTTGCACACTTCCTCACTTTCCTCTACTTCCATGTTCAACTAGCTATTATTCTGGGAAATCATGGCTTATAATCATGTTTAACATAGCTGTGGGACCTTGAGTCCCATCAATGTGTTCCGTTTTCTTTCCTGAAAGAAAATATATATTTCCTTTTACCTTGAGGCTGAGATTATATATAGCTTTTATGTCTTGAACTTAGGGTGTCTATCAGAGAAAGGGGAATATATTTTTCCGAACAACTATCCAGAAAGCAAGAGCATCCGAGCAGAGTAAGATATCCCTTAACTGAGTTTCACGGCTGCTTAGTGTTAGCAGTGTGATCATTTTATTAAATTTTATGGTTTCTTACCAGTTTTCTAATTTTTAATTGCACAGAAGAATTGGAGGCCAAAGTCAAGCTACAGAGGCTGGATGGATCTTGATATTCTAATTCAGAATATTATATCCATATATGCGGTTTATGTTCTTGGAATTGCYATGAAACAGAGTACTACTTTTCATTGGTTTTCCCGAATCCCTGCAGGTTGTCTTTTGAGCTGCTTGATCTATAATATAGAATCTTTGCTGAAGTACTAGATGCCCACTCGAAAATCACTGTATAAACACAGTTGAAAGTTTCATAGGAAAGATCAGTTTCATTACCATATTGGACGTGTAACCTTTATTCAAGTGCTCAATTCTCTGGTGATTATGATTTCTTGGGTTTTGAGTAGACTTGTGTATTTTCAAAAATATGTGTTTAGATGACTTAATATCGAAAAACGAGCTTCAAGTGGTTTGAGATAGTTGCTCACTGCTTGTGAGGTCTGTAAATCACTGAAGAGGGGCTATTCCTCCGCTCAACTAGCCCAGAATCTCTAGCCTAACACAGCAACATCACGAAGAAGCCACGGGTAAAGACAATGGTAACAAGGGATGCAATGAGGCTGCAAAGCAGATATACTAGTACCCTAGTGTTTACACATGGTAAAGCCATGAACTTTTCAGAGCTGAAGCTCTTGGGGGAATTCAACTAATCAGCCCTTTACTTGCTCTCTTGGTCTTGGTTCCCTACCAATTGTGACCATTACATTGTTTGCTGGTCAAGTGAAAATAGCAAAAGCAAAGCCAAAGTGCAAACTTCACATACGACGACCAATGATCTAAGGGAACAAAAGGAAAATGGTRATCTAAAATTTCCGAAACACATAAGTTGTATCTGAGATAACATAAACAATTCTATTCCAGAATCCAGTTCCAAGCGAGAAAACGTGTAARTTGAGAAAGCTATCACTTTCACTGGCTAGTTCTTATGTTTTACTGAAATTGTTAATGCCCAATAACCATCTTATATCTTCTGCAACTAGAACCTTATTATGATATGAGATGTGCTATTCTATTTTCCCTCGCCTGCATTCTGGAAGAGAACAATTGCAAGAGTGACAAGAGATGCATAAACTGCATTGGGCACTTTTTCAATCACTTTTCCAACGACGGGAACACCTTCCGTTGACCTCTTTGTCAGCAAAGCCACCGTTGGTGCCACTGCCAAAGTGATGATCAATCCCTGACTTACAGTGATGAATGCATCTTTTGTCACCTGCTGAATGAACCTTTCAAATTCTTTGCGGTCCAGCTCACCGTCAAGGTTGATATCACATTCCTGCACAATGAGAGACATATGATAAAGCAGCCTGCTGAAAAATGGAAATCACAACTTGTCATCTATGTACGGCTAACAAATTCCCATCAGTTACGGGAAAGAAAGTTAATACCGACCTTAATGATCATTTTGAATGTTTCTCAGGCATTCAAAATCCTCAACCTAGCTTCAAAGGGACTAAACTTCTTTTAGAATGACTCAGGAATATCACAGTTAATGTAGCATTACATGTCTTGCATGGTGGCAACCACCAAGACCAAATCTTACTTAGTTGACTGATCCAGCCTTTCATACAATAAGACAAATGTCCATACCTTGAAATGGYTCAAACAATATAAATCTGAGTTCATGAACTATATAAAGTACCAACTAGAAAAGTCTGGAAGCTTACAGTGCTGAAAACTGAATCAACAAACTAGGAGCAGCTACAATTAAAAAGCTAAAAATAGAAACAACAAAGAGAAAAACAATTCATGTTAAAACAGTTCGCTAAGGTTTAAAACTTGCATTGAAGCAGAAATTCCTTTCATGGAGCTGTTGGTATAAAAATATTAAGCTTCTATTTCACATAAATGGAAAATATCTTTGTAAATCGTTAGGACTCATGACTTCTAAAAGGGTTTTTACATTTTCCCTTAACATTGAAAAACATAACAAACACACAATATTATGCCCTCAATGTTCCTCCATGTAAAATTGATGCATATAGTAAAACATAAAATATTAACAAAAATCTGCAGCATCAACAGTAATGAGTTGTTTAGCAATAATCCAATGAGCAAAATTGAGAAATTTATGAATGTGTAATGCATCATGACCTCTTTTCTCATAGAATTCTGTAGTAGTAAGCCATTAGAGTTTAGCATCTTTTGGTTTGATAAAATCTCAATGGTAGATCAAGCAAAAATGCTTGATCTCGGATTTGACCTGCACATGTTACTACTATAAGTGACTGCAGACTACAGAAAAAGGAGTCACTGGCAAAGGGGGCCCATGAGCTAATAGTGCTTGTTATATGTATATTCTTTGAAAAACTCTATCACAAAAGAATCTTAAAGTATAAAAAGTAAGAAGTCAAGTTCATACACTAACGGGGCTGCACTAACTCATGAAATTAACTCCAACATACTAGCACCACAAGTTAGCAGGAGTTTGAACCTAAGATATGGGAGTTGAAGCTACAGCCAGTACGAAGTAAGATGTGGCATTAAGATTATGATARGTGAAACATAAGTAAAGGCTGAAAATAATTCAAACACTTGGTCCTGCTTCAAATGTATATAGAAACATAAGTAGATATACATAAAGATCATCAATCACACTCAAAACATTGAAAAATGTCCTAATCAGAACAGAGAATTATCGTGTGCTGTGAGATTTATCTAAATATTTAACACACCTGCATCAAGATTCTAACTTGCTCTTTTGAGGGGGGATCAAAATGAGGCCCAGGCAAGCGTTTATTGATATCACTAGGAATGAAAGAAGTCAAATGTCATTAAAATAGCAGCAAATAGATTGAAGGAGAATAAATGAAAATGAGTGTGGGTGCTCTAAGACGCGCATAAATTATATTCAAGTATAGCATCTTACTTGTATACAAGCAACACGGCAATATAAAGATCCTCAAATGTCAAAGTTGCCTTGCCTGTTTCATTCTTGAAATGGTCAAAAACCTTGTCTGTTATTTTTCGTATTTGTGTTTTTCTCCACTGCTTACCTACATGAGTTGGTAAAACATATGATGCACAAGTACTGAATACAAGTGTTGGTAACTGATTAAGAAATTGCCATGAATGACAACAAACTCATTATAAATAAAAGAGAACAATTCATGAATGAACTTTAGATTCTGGGAGAGCTGAAGCCCAGGAGCCATTGACAACAGCTAGTACCATAATCTGAAGCGTACTTCATATTCTCTAGTTCATGCCAAACTTGAAATTGAAACTCATCCGAGGAGAAAAAGTGAGGCAACCACCAAGTTTAAGTTATCCGCTTATAGTAAATAAAACAGTAACACGTTTTACTAAAAAACAGAGTATGCTCCATACTTTATTACCATATACTATTAAGTGAAGTAAACAAGATATGACACTTAAATGTATCAGCCTCATTAAGTGAGAATGGCAGTGGAAAAGGCCACAAGCCGTGCATTTAGAACAAGTCAGTTTGTTGTACAATAACTAGATTGCCAAATTGCAAGAAAGAATACGTGGCAAATAGCAAAAAATCATTCCTTGGGACAGCTGCGCAAGTCCTTGAAAAGCTGAATTTACTGGAGAAACAGAACTTTATAATTCCGAGTCCATCAATTCATTCACATTGCTAGAAGATATTATAGAGGAGTTCCAACCAATCCCAAAATTACTCGAGGGATAAGTAGTGTGGATCAAGAATCTATAAGTCCTTTGAATCACGCCATTGATGTAGCTAAGCAGCGACTGAGAACGGTTGTATAAGAAGGAAGACAAACCAAATACCATTTTGAAACAACAAATTCATTAACTTTCCCAGTTGAAATTTCTTGATGCAGTAAATGAGTTCAATCATTTTCTGCACTAACGCAAAACCCAATCAATGCGTTTGTGGCATCGAAACGGAATCAGTAGTTCATCCATATGTATAAATAAAGATATCTGAACAATCAGCACATTAAGATATCAAGAAATTTAAGAGAATCAGTTCATCAATGGATATTACATGTTGATAAATAGATATATCAAGAAACTCGACAGTACTAGAGCATGTTTCATAGGAATGATGGATTACCTTGGAGTTTATCGAGAAATTGTCCCATGGCTTTGAAAAACTGAACGATAATTGGAAGCTTCAACCTTTSCAAGTACTGGGTTCAGGCTGGAGTACCAGAAAGAGCGAATGAAACGTACTGTTAAACATCTACTTCCCGTGAGATTTCAGCCGTGCAAGGTGGGTCAATCTACGAATGAATCAATGAATTTTGGCTAGTTCCAATGAGAAAATAAGGATATAAAAATGAATTCCATGTATTTCTTACGTTGATGTGAAGTGATACTTCATTTCACAGATGAAAGGGGGGGCCCACAATCATTTCCCCTTGATATTTTAAAGAGAGAAGATACCAAAATAATTTTAATTACTTGAATTCGTTTATTTATTTTTTTTHAAAAACTTTGAACTCCAACTCGGTCAAGTTTGGAAAGGTGTTAAAGTCAACAAAATTCATCCGATCACGTTTTTGAGRAGTTTTGAGCATTTGATATGAGACCCAAGTGTTCATACAAATACACTCATCTCCTACTACAGACTCGGCAAAAACAAAGTGAACCAGCTTCACGAAGATCCTCGTCTACTCTCCGCATCAAGTAAGAACGATATTCTGACTCTTTTTGCTACTGGTGTTTTCCAATATTCATCGCATATACGACTACTTATATCTATGTAAAGTAATCTCCTTTTTCTGCGATTTYTTGTCTTCAGCAATTCGACTTTGTTTTTGCACACAGGTTGTTTGATTATATGTCTCAATGTGAGCTGCATACTATAATTAAATTCGAACTCAAATTACTTCAAGGATATGGGGCTACTTATTATTTGAATTAATAATTATCAATGATGAGACATATATAAAAAAATATAAAAATTAATTTTATATGCATTTCAACTATTGACAATTCTTTAAAAATATTTTTCAATAATTTTTTAATTTATTTATATTCATTTAATTTGGAAACTTTATTTTTACTTGCCATTTTCCTTTACGAAGGAGTCTGAAAAATTTATTTACATGTTTTATATTTAAAAGATACCAATGTTTTTAAAGTCAATTTTTTGTCATTCTAAAAATATTATACCTATAAAATTAAATCAAAATATCTGAGTCTTTTATGATCATCATTTCAAAGTCATTTAAAAGAAATTTTAATTTAGGMGTATCTATAAAGACTTCTGATTAAATGAGTGACATATATAAGTAAAAAAATCTTCAAGGATATTTAAGGGAATAATAAATAATTGATGTGTATAAATTTTTTTTATAAAACTAAAATTTGAAGTGTTTCATAATTAAAAATTTAGTGATTAACGTGCAGGGTCAATATTAAAGGTCGAACCCCAACTCTGAGGGCCAAAATCAACTTGGCTAGTGGCGAAACTCTCTTCTCATGAGGGTAAATCAGGTAAATCCCGTAAAGGTCAATTTGGTCAAATTGTTAAAAGTTTTGCTTCAACCCATATATCTACGGGGTAAAAGGTAAAACTGTTTATTCTCATAGGGTCAAAAGTAGTACTAGCTGTAAACAACAGGGGCTTTAACGAAATTAACAACAATGAGAAAACCGCAACAGAGAAAGAAAATAAAACGAGGTTAGTTCACATTCGTTCTCTTTAAACTCCTAAAACCCTACTACCCGAATACTTTCCCCCCTCCCCCCCGCTCTCAATCCTAATCTTTACCAGTAGCTCAATTCTCTGTTTTCTCGCCCTGAAATGGTTTGTATTTGCGAATAAGTATGCGAACGCTATAATTTTCGTTTTCCTCAATGTGTTTTTTATTTAATATTATTATAAAAAATCGGTTTTTCTTAGGTTTTTTCTTTGCTCTTCGCTTAGAAATATTACCAGGGACGTTTGGAAACATCTCATACTAACAGCGACAGAATCTGTTGAGTTTCTTCTTTTTAAAATCCTTTTAGTGTAACAGTATATCGAGGAGCATTATAAACTGAGAAATTTTAAAGGATAGGCGTTGTCCACTCGAAATTTTTTGGGACTTCAATGTATATAAAAGACTTATATTCATTTACAAATTACTGTCAGAAACTCCAGGAAGGTCAACTCTACAATTTAACTGCAACCCGGATAAAGATATCAGCAAACTCATAAGCCAATTTACAGAAACCATGCGTGCGAACTGACTTGTGGTAATTAGTCAGGAAGCTACGTATTAGGGGTCTTCTAATCATGTGTGAAGCAACGGGCAGATAGCAAATAAATATCTGTTTTCAGATATGTGTGTGTGTGTGTGAAAGAGAGGGAGAGAGAGAGAGAGGGAGAGGGAGAGAGGACTAACCTTGTCCCTGTGTGTTAGTGTACAGCAGCAGTGTGAATTCGGTATTAATTCTATAAGTTGGATGCTTAAATAACTGTAATGCCTGGTAAGTACTGAAACATTGGACTCTACTCACTGAACATGAAAAATTACAAAAACTATGCAAATTTGTTGGTAATATTCTTTTTATAGACAAAAGAGAATACTATTTGTTATAAGTATATGAGCTGATTGTGCTCAATTAATGCTTGTAGGAACTATTAAAATGATTTACATAATAAGCTTTGACATATTGAAACTTTTGAATTGTCAATTCACTTCTCTATGCTGCMTACTTTTAGTAGTCTTTTTGAAAGACGTATACCAAATGTCCCCCTATCGAAACGCTCCCACACGCTACATCTGTTCTGAAACTCTAAGGTACAAATTAAAAACTTTCTTGCTTTTACTGTTTTAGGTACATTSTGGGAGGAGATATTAGATGGCCCATTTTCACTTTGATGAGATCATTGAGGTTCAAGATGTGGATGTGGAGGGTAAAAAGTATGACAAAGGTACCCTTTTATTTTTATTATCTACTCGTTCTGATYTGATTCTTTACATTCAATATCAATTGGTTCCAGATTGCGTTATTTGTTTTTAGACTTATGTGTTGCAAGAAGCTCACTGACATTTCTAATGGCACTACAACTTCTTAAAAAAATGCAATAATGACCACTTTTAGGCTTTTGCTCTACCCATAAGCTGTTTTACAACAGACCTTATTTAAAGCTAGAGTTATGATCCYTCTTATAAGATTAATCAATGTTGTTTTTAATCTAATAATCTTTGTTGTTTCACATTCCCCTGTATACACATTGATATATGATGGAGTAGATTATTTGTGCCGAGGCATGGTATCCGACTGACTTGGTGATTATATTCTCTCTCAGATCTCACAACTGTTTTATATATATTAGAGGGTATAAGGGATCTGCGTGTTCGTGTTGTTTTATGTAATCATCTGAATGTTAACTAGCATTTTAGATTTTTGTGAAAGTGTAGAAATCCTGTTTAAGGTAGATATGGAATTTAACATTGATTAATACCACATTTGCCTTCTATTAAGCTCAATATTTGTATTAGCCAAAAATTGAATTCATTCTGCAGATATGACTGTTCAAGGTCGTACGCGTATGGCTATTGTGAAAGGGCAATTGATAAAACACTAAGTGGTGATAAGTAATTTGAAGTAACTATGCATAGTGACAAGTGAAAGAAATTAGAGGAACATACATCCTTTGGTGGTTAATTTAAGGCGCTTGTAATTCGCTGGATTCAGTTGGAAATTCAATTTAAATAGCTGGAAAATGGAGATTATTTCTTGCTTTTCAATAACTAAACAGAACCGTGTGCACAAGAAATTGCCTTTGTGGGAGTTCCAGCTAACAGATTGGGCTATCTATTTTTACAGTTTCGAGGATAGATGCCAGGAGTGAGAGTGGTGACATCTATATGCAATTAGATGTTAATTCCGAGATATATCCTATGCACGRAAAAGGAAAGTATAGGATGCTCATATCAGAGACTTTAAGTTTAGATGGTTCAGCCAGCTATCCTGAGGTACTCTTTTCCTTCTTCCTTCTCTTGGGGAAGGTCGGTGGGAGTGTGGAAGGGGCATTATCTCATTTATCTGTGTGCTTGAGAATTGTTGCTCAAGAAAAACTTGTTATTATATCTTTGCCAATTTGGTTTCAATATGAGCAGTAGTTTCTGCGTGCTTGTGGAATAACTGCCTCTCTTGTGAGCAGAAAGTATGTACTTAGTTATCTTAAAGAGCTATACCATAAACATGATTGTTGGATATTGGATGTATTGGATTCTTARATTTATTAATTTTTTAAAGCATTTGAATTTCATATGCAGCACTGAGATGATGTTTTCTTAGCATTTAGGATCACAAATTTGCAAGTGGTYTGCTGGTTCTGTTTGATCTGGTGGTYATCATTATCTTGAATGATATTTAATGAAGTGTCATTTTCCATTTCCAAACAGGACYTTTTTCTAGTCATATTAGTTCTTTAAGAAATGATCTCATTGTTGTTATTCATGAAAARCATACCATATGTACTTTTAATGCTTGTAATTTATCGTTGCAGCCTCTAAATTTCTTAGGCCTTCATTGGGTTCTAGATATTAATGCTTCTATAATTTCAGGGCAAGCAGAAATCTCTTGCAGACAAATTTGAGTATGTCATGCATGGGCTATTGTATAAGATGTCTGAGGAGAAGTCAAAAGCTGGCACTAAAGTGTATGTATTTTAAACCTGTTCAAGAAATGTCTTTTCATTTGGCAATGGTTTGGTATAGACTTCCAAATTCAAAACTCTCTGCTATTGCATATACAATWCATTAGCCATATTTGCTTGGTCAATAATTTAGTATACTTTCCAATGATTATACTCCATGCCGCAATAGATCAAACCCTAAATAATGAGGGATTCTTCTGCTTGCTAGTTTGCAGTTCATTCTGTTGCCTGGTCCTGGTCAAATCCAGGTAAAACCAGCATAAAAGGACTAAGTGAACAAAATCTAAGCAACAACACGGGGGTCCAACTTTTACCTGTTTGATCAGGGGCATCAGGCTATTAGAATTCTTGAATTAACCAATTTCACAATAACCAACGTATGTGCCTGGTGACTACTACACAGCACTCCTTTGTGTGATCCTGGCCATTAACCTAATATTGCTAGGTCAATTTTGCGTTAGTTGATACTGGTGGCTTATTATTCATGAATTTTCAAGTTTATTCCTTACCATTGGTTGGTCGGATTCATAGTTTGTGCCTCGGTTTGCTACATATTTTTGCAGGATTGTGTACATATCATTTGGAGGGCTTCAACTGATGCTGAAGGCTTCGAGTTCAAAGATGCTTAGGTTTAAGGTTGATCAGAGGTTGTTTCTTCTTTTGAGGAAGATGTGAAACCCCATGTTCAGTACTGTAGTTGTCGGTGGCAATGATCTTGAGTTGCTGGATTGGATCAGTTGAATGATGGATTGGCAATTACTTCTTGCAGAACCCCTAGTTATGAAGAAACACTGGAAACTACATGTATCCCGGTTTTCTGTCAATATTTATGTATTAAGGAAACCTAGCATTTAATATTTGAAATAGTGAACTCGCATTGTGTTGGTTTATCTTGTTCTTCTCTCATAGTWCACCCCAGCCACTTCCCCTTATGAGAGAAATCTTAACTAMAAGTATTGGAGTCTGCACATTATTTCTTCTCCGCATTTGCATCTCCTCGTCTGTTGCGAGCAAAGTCAAGCAGCTGAATCCTTWTTATCGTTCTGTCCTCGGAAGGCATGTAATGGCAGATGGGTTCGAGCAGTGAGCCACCCGTAGGCCTTGAAAATTGTTTGTCGGACGATATTAGAAACAGAGACCCAAGAAAGAGAAGCTGGCAAAATGTATACTTAAGGGGCCCGAAAGAATTTCCTTTTTGGGCTGAAGTTAGTCATATAGACTTTATTGCTTATATGCAATTTTCACTTGCACTCTTTTGTTTAGTCAATAACRAAAATAATTTATAGGATAGGGTTAAATTTACAAACGTATGCCCTATTAATTGATACATTATATATATAATGTAGATAAAAATGATATAAAATGATTTCTTTTGTAGTTTAATGTAAATGCAAGAAATATTTAGACAAAAATTCAGATCGGAAGAGGACGAAATTTTTTTCGTCTAGATGTTGTATATTAATTAGTGTAAAATTTGAGTTGGAAGGATGTAAATTTAATCTCTGGCTGATATGATAATGAGATATGGACCTTTTTGAGTAGTTTTGAGCATTTGATATGAGACCCAAGTGTTCATACAAATACACTCATCTCCTACTGCAGACTCGGCAAAAACTAAGTGAACCAGCTTCACYAAGATCCTCGTCTYCTCTTCACATCAAGTAAGAACGATATTCTGAATCTTTTTGCTACTGATGTTTTCCAATATTCATCGCATTTTCTACTACTTATATCTATGTAAAGTAATCTCCTTTTTTCTGCGATTTGTTGTCTTCAGCAATTCGACTTTGATGTTGCACTCAGGTTGTTTGATTATATGTCTCAATGTGATCTGCATGTTTCTTGCGCAGGGTGAGTAAGTTTCGAGTAAACGATGGCAAAAGGTATTATTTGGGCAACAGCGGAAGATTTAGCAAGAAACAGAGGAAGAGTACTCTCATTGTATAGACAAATTCTACGGGCTCTCAACTCGCCTGCTTTGCCGTTGAATTTGGCAGCAAGATTATCCAAGAAAGCTGAAGTGCGTGCCATTTTCTTGCTGGGTTCTGAGGAGAGATCCCTTCATAACATTAAAGATCTTATAGATGCTGGCGAGTACTCTCTATCTCTCTTGAGAAACGGCGAAATCCCCAAGTACATCCAATAAATGAGTGATTGGTATATCTCACAATGTTCATTAATGTGTCTAGCTTCTGTAACTTTTGCGCGGTTTAATTCTGTAACTGATAATCTGACGATCTTTCCTCTGAAATTTTTAGTGTCCTCCAGTTTACCTTGAAGAGTTATTGCAAACAAAATTATCATCCATTCTTGAGATTTTGGAATTGGATCGCATGGTTCACAAAATTAGTACCTCTTATCATTTCATTTTGTAACTCTTCCAGGAATGGTCAAAAGGCCTTTTAGATTTTAGCAGATTTTCTCTTTTAACATAATTTGGCATTGGAAGGAATTGTGCGCATTGATTACATATGAAATGTGGTTACTTAAAATGGATAGATGCATGTATAGTAGKTTTGTAAACAGACAAAAGGAGTAGAAATATTAGAGACTGATCCTCTGGCCTGAGATGCCAATATTGTGCTAAGAACAGGCTTTTTACTCACAATAAAAGGTACAATTTATACACGTGAATGCACCAAACTCGAAATTTACAGAATCTTCACAAGAGCCCTCTAGAATTTAGACATGGTTCTTGATGGAAGAACTATATCCAGTTTGATCATCGTAGTATTTGGACCACAACATAACACCTCCATACTTGCCAGAACGCTTGAGTGCTGGAAGCACTTTTSTGGTAAGATCATCAGCAGGAATGAAGCCACTTCCGGCTGCAGCTGGAGCTGCAGGTAACCCAAGGAAGATCTTGGCGCCTGGGATTGTTGTCCACTGTTTCCATGCATGTTCAAGATTGGTTGCATCACCCCCCGAATACTGGCAAGGAGGATTGTTATAGAACTGAACCCAAACATAGTGAAAAAGACCTGTTTTAAGCGCATCTCCAACCCATGCATCAGGATATGGGCACTGAGGAGCTGCTGTTAAGTAGACCTTCTTGCCGTGGCTGCTATATGCAGAGAGATACCTAGCAAGATCATCCCAGTGCTGGTTTGTTCCTCCTTCAATATCAAAGTCAATTCCATCCAAAATTGCATCTCCAAGAGGACGGGATGATGAGGATCCACCTAAGTAGTTATCCCACAGGTAAGTTGCAACTTTTCTGGCATCTTCAGCAGAGGTTAGGTAATAACTCCCTGCTCCTCCTCCAATAGAGAGCATGACCTTAATTCCTTTTGCTTGGCAGGATTTGATGTCCGAACTTAAACCTGTGCAGCCATTGCTGGACGGATCACAGTGACCCGCAAGATTGAGCTGGGGAGTCTGCCCATTGCCGAACACTGGAAGGAAAGCTAAGTTAACAAAGTGATAGTTCCCCGTGGCACAAGTTTCTGCCAATGTTCCTTCATTTCCATTCTGTCCCCAGTAGATGGCAATGCTACCGGCATTACAACCTACCGCAAGCGTTAATAAAACAGAGAACAAAGCTGCTGCGGAAGCTACTGCTTTGGATGCCATTTTAGAGCAAATATTTTCTGAATCTTTGTGAACTCTTAGGCCTTACGTTGTTAGGCTCTGTGATGCTTATATAGGAAGCGTTAAAGGGTAGAATATTGTGAGGAATATTGTGAGGCCATTCTATTCTTTAATCCCGTAGCTCAACAGTCATTCTGGTGTTTGGTTGGCGTACACGGGGTTTGTGACAATGGTTCATTTSATGCATATAAAATTCAGGATTTCTGCATATTTTGACTTGTTTTTTAACTCTTTTTGTGAAGTTATTCTGTAACAATAGTTTTTGTAATTGAATACAAAATTTTTATGTAAATTTGTATTATTACCCCTCTTGATTTGGTCAAATTGATCTCAAGCGATTTCTATGGTCAGGCTATAGCTCTTCTCACTATTCAAATATAGAAGGAAAAGTGAAAATTGAGGGAATTTGTGTGTTAAGTCGCAGGAATGAATTATGAATCACAACGTGACTTGTTGGTCCACTGTTCATATCCAGCTGATTCCCGAACTTGTCGATATTGTTCTACAGGCGAAGTAATTATGTAAATATTATTWTATAAGTACTGCATTTCTCGCTACTCGACCTTTCTCTTCTCCTTCTGCCGCCTTAAACCTTTAAAAGCCGTTAATCCAAAGCTCTGCTTTTTTCACGTCACTGAAAAATCAGMACTATTATGATAGCGCTTCCTGCTTTTCCTTCTCTGCAGAGCTTAGGAATCCATCATACCAACCTCCAGGAGCTTCCGTACCATCCCGAAAAGCAAAAGGATTTCTCACTCCTCCAAAATCTTCACTCATGCAAATCTGTGAAAGAGCTCAAAGGAATCCACTCTTTCATAATCAAGTCAAGCCCATCACTTCAAACCCAACAGCTAYTATACACCGAAATCATATCTTTATGCGCTTTGCTTAGTCCATTYATAGACCTCAGCTACGTCCACTCTCTTTTCACTCAATTGCCTTACCCGGACATCACTCTGTATAACAGCCTTGTACGATGCTTTTCGCGTTCAAGAAGTAATCACAGTTCCCTCATTATATTGTTGTTCTATCGTGTATTAATTGAAAAGGGACTAGCTCCTGATAGCTATACATACCCTTTTGTCTTCAAAGCGTGTGCTAAACTATGTGCCATGAGAGAAGGGAAAATAGTGCATGCGCATGTAATTAAAAATGGGTTTGTTTCGGATTTGTATGTGGTGAACACATTGATGCATTTCTATGGGGCCCTTGGGATTGTTGCGGATGTTAGGAAGGTGTTTGAGGGCAGTCCTCAATGGGATTTGGTGTCCTGGACTACGTTAATTCAAGGGCACGTGAACAACGGGTATTGGAAGGAAGGGGTGGATGTGTACTTTAATATGTGTGAAGCKGGATATACTGCTGACGAGAAGATGATGGTGGTTGTGATTTCGGCATGTGCCAAGTTGGGGGATTTGAGTTTGGGTCGGAAGTTACATGAGTATATTTGTGATCACAGGGTGAAGTTTGATGTGTTTATTGGGAATGCACTGGTCGATATGTACTTGAAATGTGGTGATGCAGTCTCTGCCTGCAAAGTTTTCAATAAGATGCCATTGAGGAACGTGGTTTCTTGGAACTCATTGATATCAGGGTTAGCTCAGAAAGGGGATTTCAAAGAAGCTTTGAGCATGTTTAGAAAAATGCAGGATAAGATGGTTAAGCTGGATAAATTTACTTTAGTTGCTGTTCTCAACTCCTGTGCCAATTTAGGGGCACTCCAGTTAGGGAAGTGGACTCATGCCTATTTGGATAGGAATCAGATTGACACAGATGGGTTTATTGGCAATGCTCTTATAGATATGTATGCAAAGTGTGGAAGCATAAGTGGTGCACTTGGAGTTTTTCGTTGCATGAAGCTTAAGGATGTCTATACATACACTACAATTATTGTTGGGTTGGGCATGCATGGGGAAGGAGGAATGGCCCTTGAACTTTTTTCTGAGATGCTTGAAATGGGCATTCGACCAGATGAAGTAACATTTGTTGGAGTACTGATTGCTTGTACTCACGCAGGACTTGTGGAAGAAGGACGTAAATATTTTGCAGACATGTCCCGGGTGCACAAGTTAAAACCTCAGCTGGAGCACTATGGATGCATGGTGGACCTCTTTGGGCGTGCAGGGCTAATTAGTGAWGCAGTTGAATTTGTRAAAGACATGCCTATAGAGCCTGATGCCTTTATCTTGGGAACATTACTAGGAGCTTGTAGGACACAAGGAGAAGTTCAGCTTGCTGAGAGTGTAATGGAACAGCTTGCTAGAATAGAACCTGGTAAAGATGGGCCATATATACTCATGTCAAATATATATGCCTCAGCAAATAAACGCAAGGAAGCATTGAGACTGAGAAAGAGAATGAAATGTAGAAAATTAAGGAAAACTCCTGGGTGCAGCTCCGTAGAATTGGACGGAGCAGTTTATGAATTCCGGAAAGGTGATAAAGCACACCCAAAAACTGAAAGCATATACAATGTGCTCAGTATGATATCCTGTCACTTAGATGATGCAAGTAAATGGTGAAGGATATGCTGCTCCTAGGCGAAATGGAGTAAAAAAAGAGAATGCATCGAGGGCCCCCGGCTACATCTCATTCAGCAGAATTCCATGGTCAATATGTATATTCTTTCTCATGCTGCAGAATCTGACACAGTATAATGTAAGCCTGCTAAACTTCCCAGCCTTGAGTTCCAACAAAATAATAATACTAATAATAATAACAACAACAACAATAATATCTCTAGCTTTTGAAGTACATTCAATTTAGGATGAGGCACCAGGAAGATTAGTTACCCGAGGGCTTGCAAGCTGCCTCTGATGTTTTTTTCAAAAAGAACTAATGAGTATTATCATCATTTTATGGTGAATGACCTACAAAATTTTCGAACTCTCTTTGCTGGAATGCCTYTTTAACTGTTATTTAGGCTTCTTATGAAGGTGATATTCCTTGATTATGGTGAGTTCTTTCAGATTGATGATCACGTACTGGAAATTTCAATTACTTAAATTGATTGCCAAGGAGTGATCAGTTGCAGCATCTCCATATAATCTACTTATAGCTACAGTGTTCTAAGTCRCTGGATATAGAATAAGAGCATTTCCTCCGGATCAAGACTTGCTGGTCAAAATTATTGACCAGGGATACTGGGGTTTAGTTTCTATTGTGCTGGCTTCTTGGGTGATTAAACACTTTAAGAGCAAGCATGATCGTGTTTGATCTTGTTCATCTAAAATGCTAAAAATGGGATGGTTAAGGACAAACCTTTTAGCTTTGACATATGGCTGGTGGAACCCATGCATGCTTTGATCCCCATGCGGACTTCACAATCTGTTTTTCTGAGTCTATCAAATTCCCATMACATCTGTTCATGACTTCTACAATTGGTTTCCTTTGGTGCCCCATAAGTACAAAATTCGATGTCTTATCGATGCTCAACTACCTGGATATATGAACTTTTCGAGGTTGTTTTCACGCACAAGTTTCTTAAGGAAACAGAAACAAGAAAGAGAAGGAAACACAGAGCTAGTTTGTTCCCCAGAAAGAGTCGAGTTTGATGCTAGCAAAACTGATGTGCTGGAAAATTTAGCGCTAACTTTAGTCATGAGTGCTTGTTATTTGGAAATCAATTATTAAGAACTCTAATAACTGCATAGTTATGGCATCTCAAACAAACACACAGATAGAAATACTAGAGATTGTATTGGATTGCCTGACACGGCAAATTGTGCCTTGTACCTTTTCTGAAAGAGAGCTTGAGATTCATCTATAATTAGAGATTGCTTGCCTTCTCATCAAATTCCACCTCAAATATTTTAAGTTTCTTAACCTGCACCTACGAAGGTGTGCATGGGATATCATCTTAGCAATTTCTAGTTTCAGGACCTCTAAATTTTGTCTTTCTCCAGGAATAGGGACCTGCCATGCTACGTCAGATATATATTTTCACCGTATTTCTGTTCACTTTCAAAAAACGCTTGTTTTTCCTTTAATACGTAGCTTCTCAGCAATATTTTATGTCTGGCAGTTACTGTCTTCAGACCAACCTTGCTAATCACTGTCTCACTTTCTTTGTCTCTTTCACAATATGATAACTTCGCTTAATTGCTCTGTACTTGTTGAGAAGCATGTTTTGCATTTCTTAACTTGCATATGAAACTTTTGAATCTAGAAGTAGAAAGAGCATGAGGGAGAGAGGTTAGTGGCACAAAATATGAACTTGAAAGATGATTTTGAAATAACCAGAGCATATGACTCATTTATGAACTTATTGGATATTTTGGAGGCTCCCCCTTCTTTATCCAGCAAATAAATTACTCGGACGTTGAAATGTATTCTTTTGGTTACCTTTTATAAATAAGAAGTTRAGGCTGATGGGAATATTTTTGAAGTTTTAATTGGGAATATATTGAGTCTAATGTGAATTCTGTTTAGTTTGTCCACGTTACTCCTCTACAGACATTTGCCTGTTTGAGAGGAGTAAACTTTGCAACAGAAACAGCTCTAGCTCCAGGACTCTTCATCATACACAACCTCAATAGAAGAAAGGGGTTGATGAGGGTGTCTTGTTTGTTTATATGTGGTTTCCCCCCATCTCAATTTCTGAAATGAGAATGAAGATTGATAATCTAATCTCTGCTCTCCTCCTAATGTTGCAGAATCATTTAAAAGGATTTCTAAGGTTCTTGACATTTTGTGAATACTTGTAGTTCTTATTGCCTCCCAATTATCAAAATGATTAGGGACATAGAAAACAAGAGGATGAAAATAAGCTATAAACTTGGGCACAGCCTTTCCGTGACCTTATTTCTTTATTCAACTCCTTTCAAAATTTTGTTAAGTGTACAAGTCGTAAAATTCCCATCTCGTAATTTTATTTATGTTTCTCAGTGCATAGAAAATTATGACATTAAAATGGTAACAAAATTATATMAAAAGAAATGTCTTTTTCTATGTGCAGTTTGCAATCAATAAATCTAAAATTACGTATTTAGCCTTGTAATTAGGGGATTTGTATATGCAAAAATGAACCTGTGGAATATGACCATAAAACCCTTCATACCCCTTGCGGAATGGGTGCATTTGTAAAATCGAAAATTTAAAGTGAAAATTGAAGTAACGGTTGGTTAGGAAGTCCGGTTTGCATGGAGCCCTCGCAAACGGTAATTTAATTGGATAGTAGAATTGGCACTCCTAACTAACCCCAACTCCACGTATTGCATGACTGCACTTAATACTATAATATGCATATGCACCTCTACATTTTTTTATATATTAATTAGAAGGCAATTTTTTTCAAGGCTAATTCTCTTTAACTTTTCTTATAATTTTCATTATTTTTTTCTTTTTAGACGTTCAAAAGATTAATGTCACACTTATAGCTAAATCAATTAAAATAATATTAAATTGAAATTATTTATAATGTAATTTTACAATGTCATAAAATATTGCGTGATTTTTAATTCCTTTTATATCATATATGCTGAGTAGATTAAACATGGGTCAAATTGCCCAAAGACGCATTGCAACAACTTATTATTGGGTCCAATGTGAAAAATTATATGTGATATATACTGATTTTCGATATAAATAATGCAACAATTTTTTTATTTTAAAAAAAGTATCTTGTCCAAGGTATTGTAGCGCATAAGGAATAGTACTATATGAAAGAATGGTAATATTAGTTTTAGTTATAGAGGAAGTATGACTTGTTTGATAATTAAATTTACTATTTAAAATTGAACGAATTAAAAATTTATTAAATTAAAATCGTTTGTTAATATAATTTTATATAAATTTTAAGATTAAGACATTACAAATTAAATTATTAATTTTTTATATTTAAGATCAAACATTTAAAGTAAGTTTAAAATAAATTTTTAATCTTTATAAAWTTAACTTTAATTTRATAACAGTGACAATATATGGGGTTAAAAAAGGATATTTTCTCCTTGTGGGTAAAAGACAATGATGTGGCCGGTTCAGTGGAGTAGAGATCAAATCATATTGGAGTCAGGTCTTGGTAGCAAATCAGAATACGGAGATCATGACTGTGGCCCACATCATATGGGAATCTCTATAACAAACTGAAACAGAAGCAATAAAATAACAAAGAAAAAAGAAACCGTAMACTTTGCTGCAAGAAATATCCTCTGTTTCCAGCTCCCCCTAACCCAAACCAAACCAAACCAAACACTCTCTTCATTTCCCAATCCAAGATAGCCAACTGGAATTTGGTTCACTATAGCAGTATACTAGACCATTTCATCTTCCCCTCCTTCCTTTCAAACAACCCAGCTGCCTTCCTCTGCCACCTCTCAGGCAACCACTTATCTTCTTCAAGACTCAAAAGGTTCTGTTCTTGAATTGMTWAGTATCTTATGAGGCATAAGCAGCTTCTCATTCTCATTCTCTCATTTTCGCTTATAAAACCTAGTAGCTAGTCATTCTTGAATTTTGCTTTTTGGGACACAAGAAAGAGAATCAAATATCAATTTTGGATAAACGGTAGTTTCTGTCTAAAAGTTAGGGTTTTGCTACTTTTTCTCATCAAGCTCATAGTCGTTCTTCTTGTTCATGCTTTCATGTGCTCAAGTTTTTACAGTGTTTTTTGTTTCTTTCTAGCAGGGCTTGCTTACAAAAGGACCAAAAAAGTAGGAGACAAGGAATCAGTCACTGTTGTATTTGTGATCCCATAAAGATGCTTGTAGGCACTGCTTGTTTTGATCCTCACGCCATAGAAGAAGGAGGGCTGGTTGAAGATGGCTTTTCTCAGACCCATGTGCCTAATTGCAGCCCTAAATTTTCCATGGAGGGTCACTCTTACCACCACCACGATCCACCCCGACAACAACAGCACGATGCTGGTTTAGCCATGGAGATAGAAATGCAGCAGCAACTTGATATGGAGATGGAGCAGTGCTACAATAGCATTAAAGCCAATAGCACCGGTCAGATTGACCCTCATCTGATGCAAGAAATGACACACGATTCCAACCGGATGTTATCTTGTGATCGAGCAAACTGGGAAGACATGAATTTGAGCTACCACCAACAGCAGGACCACCAACAGCATGTGCAACAAGTTGAAATACAAAATATTCAGCACCAGAATTTCACTGTTCCATTGCCAGACACTGACACGCCTTATCCTCCAACACCTGATCTACTCAACATGCTTCCTTTACCAAGATGCTCGCCATCCTCTTTGCTCCCAAATTCATCGATTTCCTTTGCAAACTCATCAACCCAGAAATCCTCGAATCTTTTAACTTCGTTAGGCCTTCTCGGGGACCTTTCAGCAGCTCATGATGGTACACCGGCATCATCGGTTGTGTATGACCCTCTATTGCCTTTGAACCTTCCACCACAACCCCCTTTCTTTAGGGAGTTGATTCACACTTTGCCAAATGGCTATAGCTTGGAAGGTTCAAGGTCTGGCTTCTTGTTCAATGGTGTGGATGACGGAGAGTCAAGTGGTGGCTTCTTCCAAGATGGAGATGGGAGGAGTTGTGATAATGGCGTTTTTGAGTTCACTGCTGATATGAATTGTATGGGTAAACGCAAGGGGGGTAAACATTTCGCCACTGAGAAGGAAAGAAGGGTGCAATTGAATGACAAGTTCCAAGCTCTAAAGAGCTTGGTTCCCAACCCCACCAAGGTACTGATTATTTTTTTAAGATCTTCAATGGAAGTAACCRTTTCCCTATCAAAAACACACACCCTTCTTGACGGACCAAGTGAAAAAGGAAAAGAATAGTCTGTCACTACTTTTTATTGCATCCCTTTATTTCATAAATAATTTATACAAAACTTTCTTAATTAGATGATTTTCACACTCTTTATACTTGCTAGCTTGGTTTCCTTGTTTGACATTTTAAAAATTTGTGAATATGCAACGAAGGCTGATAGAGCCTCAATTGTGGGAGATGCTATTGACTACATCAATGAACTGAAAAGAACAGAAGCTGATCTCAAAATTCTGGTTGAGAAGAAGAGATGCAGGGAGAGGTTTAAAAGGCTAAAAATTGAAAATGGGGCTGTGCAGAAGACTGAGGACAATCTTGATCAGCCATACCATGGATCAACATTACGAAGTTCTTGGCTTCATAGGAAGTCCAAGAATACTGAAGTTGATGTACGCATCATTGATGATGAAGTCACTGTAAAGCTTGTTCAACAGAAGAGAATCAATTGCCTGCTCTTTGTCTCAAAAGTCCTTGATGAACTTCAGCTGGATCTTCACCATGTTGCTGGAGGGCTCATTGGGGACTACTACAGCTTTTTGTTCAACTCCAAGGTACAAAATAACCCTTACATTGTGAATTTTTTTCATTAGCGTGATTTCTTTTTCAATGCTTTTTGTCACCTTAGGTTATTGTGGCTTTGGGAGTTATAAACTCGTCCTTTTGATCAATATGTTGCAGATTTCTGAAGGTTCCACAGTTTATGCACATGCAATAGCGAACAAGCTCATCGATGTTGTGGACAAGCCGTATGCGGCTGTTAAACCAACTAGCAGCTATTAGGTACACACTACTAAATCTTGATCACAGTATTGTGTTGGGGCACAGTATGGCTGTAACTGTTCTAAATCTTGATCATCCAATTAAATCCTTTTGTTTGCTTCTCTTTTGGGTACGTATCTCTACCCATTTTGTCAGTAGCTAACCTGTTATTACTTGAGTGTAGAACTACTAAAATGTTTGTATTTGTTTAAGGCCACAGGAACCGCAAAAAGGTTTTCTACTTATTGAAGCAAATGATTTCAGCTCTCGTATCTATGTTTAAAATCTAGAGAGAATGATTGTGAACTTTGGACCCTAGTAACTCAATTTTTCTGGATTCAAATTCAGACTTCATATGTACTTTGATCCCAAAGAATTATGGAAATTTTATCTTTTTTGGCTTTTTGCAGGTTTGTGGAAGCTTTCTACCTGTGGCATCTCCTTAATCCTGGACACTGACCAATGACCATGCAAAGACCTCTCTTCAGAGCTCAGCAACTAGGTCTAGATTAAATATTTTCCTTTTCCTTTCTTAAACGCTGATCCTCTTTACTTATGCTCTAAATCCTGAATCCTTGAATTTTAGTAGCTAATATAGCTCCAACCCCACCTTTTATATACTAGAAACAATATCGAAAACTAGCAGAGCTTTAATATAGTATCCTGATTTGCGTTGCTTTCTAATTTTTGATACCTTCAATCATCACTAATTGCATGCAGAGAGAGAAAAAGAAATAAGATAAAATGTGGTCTAATTTCCAGTTGGAAGAAGTAAAAGAAGAAGAAAAGAGTATTGATAATATGAATGTCCAAAAACAACTGTGGTCAAACTTTCAGGTATATTCTTTCCTGTTTTGAGCAGGCAGCTCTATATGAAGCATTACCTGCACTGATTTATGGAGGTTTGAGACTTAGCGGTGAGTAAAGCGTATTTGTCTTTATTGCAGTCACAATATGAGATTGACACACTTCTCCTCTTCCTTTGCCACCGACCACCAATGGCCATCCATTTTTTATAATATTGGTGGCTCATGTGACTCTAGCTTGACGTTTTGTCAGATGAAGCTCAACAGTATGAGAGTAGRGTAGATTCCTCCAATAACCCTTTCTATTTGAATCCTTACCTTCTCCCCGTAGCTCCTGATGAGGAAAAAAATTAATATGGTAATCTTTTACCTGGAAAGAACTTTTGGATGCATTCAAGAAAGGAGGAGACCATTATTTCTCAAAGAAAACGAGACCAAGCTATGGAGTTAGCCAAGTTTCAACCAAAATCTACAAGCCTAGGAGTTCTGGATTTAAGTTGGGKCAATTTCAAGGTGCCCAGTGTCTACAGACCAGACTACATGGGGCCTGAGAACCCTTGCTTCGGGCCGATAAAAAACCGTTGAACCGTCGTTGGCCCATTTTGTAGTTGTACATTGTTGAAGTAAAGATTGTGGTAAATATTGATGTTCATGAAAATAGTCAATAAAATGAATCATTGAAATATTGACAACAATCCTCCACTTATTAGCACAAATTAAAGGATTAGAAGAATTATTTATCGCACCAAAAAGAATAGTAGAAAACATCATTAATTTATAAAGGATTAAATGAACATTAGAAATAATCATACCCCATCAAAAGTTCAAATAAGATGTTTTTTATCAAAATTTTATAGTGCTGGCTTCTTGTGTTAGAGTGAGATATATTTCAAATAATCATATCCGTCATTGTTCTTAAAGGTAAGAAAAGGTAAGATATTTGACCCAAATCAAGAGGGGTAATAATATAGATTTACAAAAAATTTGTGCATCCAATTACAAAAACTATTGTTACAGAATAACTTCAAAAAAAGAGTAGAAAAACAAGTCAAAATATTCAGAAATCCTGAATTTTATATGCATGAAATGAACCATTGTCACAAACCCCGTGTACGCCAACCAAACACCAGAATGACTGTTGAGCTACGGGATTGAAGAATAGAATGGCCTCACAATATTCTACCCTTTAACGCTTCCTATATAAGCATCACAGAGCCTAACAACGTAAGACCTAAGAGTTCACAAAGATTCAGAAAATATTTGRTCTAAAATGGCATCCAAAGCAGTAGCTTCCGTAGCAGCTTTGTTCTCTGTTTTATTAACGCTTGCGGTAGGTTGTAACGCCGGTAGCATTGCCATCTACTGGGGACAGAATGGAAATGAAGGAACATTGGCAGAAACTTGTGCCACGGGTAACTATCACTTTGTTAACTTAGCTTTCCTTCCAGTGTTCGGCAATGGGCAGACTCCCCAGCTCAATCTTGCTGGTCACTGTGATCCGTCCAGCAATGGCTGCACAGGTTTAAGTTCGGACATCAAATCCTGCCAAGCAAAAGGAATTAAGGTCATGCTCTCTATTGGAGGAGGAGCAGGGAGTTATTACCTAACCTCTGCTGAAGATGCCAGAAAAGTTGCAACTTACCTGTGGGATAACTACTTAGGTGGATCCTCATCATCCCGTCCTCTTGGAGATGCAGTTTTGGATGGAATTGACTTTGATATTGAAGGAGGAACAAACCAGCACTGGGATGATCTTGCTAGGTATCTCTCTGCATATAGCAGCCACGGCAAGAAGGTCTACTTAACAGCAGCTCCTCAGTGCCCATATCCTGATGCATGGGTTGGAGGTGCGCTTACCACAGGTCTTTTTGACTATGTTTGGGTTCAGTTCTATAACAATCCTCCTTGCCAGTATTCGGGGGGTGATGCAACCAATCTTGAACATGCATGGAAACAGTGGACAACAATCCCAGGCGCCAAGATCTTCCTTGGGTTACCTGCAGCTCCAGCTGCAGCCGGAAGTGGCTTCATTCCTGCTGATGATCTTACCASAAAAGTGCTTCCAGCACTCAAGCGTTCTGGCAAGTATGGAGGTGTTATGTTGTGGTCCAAATACTACGATGATCAAACTGGATATAGTTCTTCCATCAAGAACCATGTCTGAATTCTAGAGGGCTCTTGTGAAGATTCTGTAAATTTCGAGTTTGGTGCATTCACGATGTATAAATTGTACCTTTTATTGTGAGTGAAAAGCCTGTTCTTAGCACAATATTGGCATCTCAGGCCAGAGGATCAGTCTCTAATATTTCTACTCCTTTTGTCTGTTTACAAAGCCACTATACATGCATATATCCTTTTTAAGTAACCACATTTCATGTGTAATCAATGCGGACAATTCCTTCCAATGCCAAATTATGTTAAAAGAGAAAATCTGCTAAAATCTAAAAGGCCTTTTGACAATTCCTGGAAGAGTTATGAAGCCAAATGGTACGAGGTACTAATTTTGTGCCTGAAGATTTCAATGAGAACACAACCATACCATCAAATCCAAAATATCAAGAATGGATGATAATTTTGTTTGCAATAATTCTTCAAGGTAAAATGGAGGACACTAAAAGTTTCAGAGGAAAGATCGACAGATTATCKGTTACAGAATTAAACTAAGTAAAAATTGCAGAAGCTAGACACATTAATGAAAATTGTGACAAATACCAATCACTCATTTATTGGATATACTTGGGGATTTCGCCTTTTCTCAACAGAGATASAGAGTAGTTGCCAGCATCTATGAGATCTTTAATGTGGTGAAACGGATCTCTCCRCAGAACCCAGCAAGAAAATGGCACGCACTTCAGCTTTCTTGGATAACCTTGCTGCCAAATTCAACGGCAAAGCAGGCAAGTTGAGATGCTAATACGTGTCAATGATGACAAGACTGTTTTTGCTTAACAGCCACGCCTTTTGCTTCTGTAGCGTCCTATCATTTATTGAATCAATCTTTGAATCAACAGAAAACAGGCTGTTTTCAGCAAGACTAGGGTCTTTGATTTATTTTTGATATATATTCTTTGCTGATTCAGCTTCTCAGAAGCAGCATTAGCATCAGATTTGCTTCTCTTGCTTCTGGATTGCTAATCCTATTTGACCCATGCTTTGAGGTAAATTATATTGGTAGCCTTTCTGGGTGGTCTCCAGTGTAAAGCTGGTCTCCAGGAATTACAGATGCCATAAGAGCAACTAATAGTGTTTGCACTGGCTGGAAACCTCCTTTCTGGATACACCAAGTCTGAGAAGAGATGGTAACAATGGTTGCATGAGATTAATTCAATAAAAGATAGGGCGAGTGGAGAAGCTCATTAAGGCCAATAATTCGCCTTGGGTTAGGCCTTTCCATCGTTTTTATTGTTCGTCTTTTTATTGGTTGGGCCATGAATTTGCTGGAAGGAGGCTTTCATTCCTCCCTAGACGGTAAGGAGGGGCTTCGATTTCTCCTCAAGTTTTAGTACTTCAGGTAAGTATATATTTTTTATCATAAATACTTTTACTTCTAATTCTATGATTTTTCTCACTTAGGGCAACTCGAAGGTTATTTACATATGGATCGAATCCCTCTTTTTGCGGACATGATTGATAGTAGCTTGCTCAATCCCCTGTTATTGATCTGCAATTGATTAGCAACACTGTTGATGAACCAACTAGCATACCTTTGGAGGCAAGTAGTCTATCTTTTCCTTCATACAATGAGAGGGCAAGGCCTTTTTAAAAGRAGCTCATTCCAATCTATATTGTTCACCTGTCTATTTGATGTGCGTTATTCTAATTTTTAGATTAAATATGTTCAACTTTTGTGGCGCTAAGGTTCTTTGCATATGGATCAAATCCCTCTTTTTGGGTACGGGATTGATAGCGGCTTGCTCAATCCCTATGATTGATCTGACATTGATTAGCAACGCTGTTGCCGAACCCACTAGCATACATTTGGGYGACAAGTGGTCCATTTCTTCCTTCATGCAATGAGAGGGCAAGGCCTTCTTAAAGGCAGCTCAACTTCAATATGTTCAACTTTGGTGGCGCCAAGGTTCTTTGCATATGGATCAAATCTCTCTTTTTGCGTACGGGATTGATAACGACTTGCTCAATCCCCTATGATTGATTTGCCATTGATTAGCAATGCTYTTGGCTAACCAACTAGCATACCTTTGGGAGGCAAGTGGTCCATCTTTTCTTTCATGCAATGAAAGGGCAATGTCTTTTCAAAGGTGGCTCAACTTCAATATCTTCAACTTTTGTGGCGCTAGTTGTTGAGAAGCTTACTCGAATGCTAATTGAGTCCARTTCTCCTATCAAAGAAGAAGTGTTGAGAGTATTTAGTTGACCTTTTTGAAAGTCCTCTGCATGTGAGATCAACATTTTGRAAAGGGAAGAATGTGGAAATTTGTTCTACCAAGAGAGATAAGTTTGTGTCATTACAAATATGAAGAGCTCTCTAAGTTCAATGTTTGAATGAACCTTATTTCATGCCCTCTATTCAAATATTTGTTTATATATGAATGAATAAAATATGCATTTTCTTCTATTATTTTTTCTTTTTTTCTTTAAGTTTTATTTTTTTATTTATTTACAAACTCTTTACTTAATTAAAGTAAAAGAAAGATGATTCATGGGAAGGACCGTACACAGTTTATACTCTTGCAGGTTAGGAGTATTCATTTTTACCAATTTGGACTTGTTATGATGTTTTAGCACTATTACCTTATGTAACACTTTTCGTGGTTAGTTTCTGCATCCATTTTTACCAACTTTGACTTGTTAGGTTGTTTTTACCACATGCAACACTTTTGTGATTTTTTCTGCAATTTTAGCCATGCAATCTAGAAGCATCCATTTTTTTATCAACTTGGATTTGTTAGGATGTTTTAGCAGTTTTATCACATGTGACACTTTTGGTGTTTATATTTTGCAATTTTAGCTCGTGCAGGCTAGGAGCATTTTGCAGTTTAGGCTCGTTTAGTTGAGCGGTGGGTTGCAATTTATGACCGCTTCAAATACTTGTCATTGATAGGGCCAACGGTTAATCCATCTTTGTTAACAAGTACGTACGAATCACTTGAATACATTTCTGCATAACATATGGACGATTCCATTTTACTGTAAGCTTCAAGGGTATATGATTGGCCTTCAAATTGCAAGCATCATGTCATCAACTTGAAAAGAACAAGGACGAACTTTTTGGTTGAAGGTTCTGGAGATGTGGGCTTGATAACACTCCAAAAAGTTATTGCGTTTCCAACCTTCTTTCATCGAGTGCTTTTAACTTTTCAAGATGTAAGCCCTTTTGGGATAACTATCCTTAATGAAGGTAATTAACGTTTGATAGGAAGAACTGCTTCGATGCCATAAACTAATCCATGAGATGTAGCTTATGATGGAGTCTGAAATGTCATTCGATACACCCACAAAGAGCTTCTCCAACTTTTATATGTCAATCTCTTTTTGACCTTTCAGTAACTTTCTTTAACATATTGCAAAGAGTCTTGTCTTGTTAAAAGCTTCGGATAATCCATTAGCAGCTACAAGATATATTGAAGAATTATATTGTTTGAAACTAATTTTTTTCAGAAAGCCTGATCATTGCATTATTGCAAATAGGCTTTCCATTATCAGTAATGATATATCGTTGGACTCTATAACGATATATGATGTCCGCTGAATGAGATCAACAACATAATGCTTTTTCACTTCCATTAGCGTCACAATTTCAGCCTATTTTGAGAAATAGTCCATTATCGCTAAAATGAACACATGTTCAAAATATAGCTTTGGTAATGATCTAATTATATCAAGTCCTCCCAAGCCTCAAATGGCGACGATGCAATTGTTGCATGCAACGGTTTTGGTGATTGACGAATGTGTAGCTTCTAGTGGCTATATAAGAACTTGTTTTCCTATTATTATTTATAGTGAAGATTTGATTGGACTATGGTTCTGTGATTTTTACTCCTCACCTTAGGGTTTCCACTTAAATCTTAGTGCATTGTTYCTTGTCTGGTTAAGTTTATTCTACATTTTTGCTGTATTATTCTGTCTTGTTGCTATAACTTGAGCTATATTGTTTAATGCTATAGCTTGGTGGTATCTGCTTAATATGATTTATTTAATTCTCTAAACTAATATGAACTGGATGTGGCTAGAATGTTTCTCCAACAATGAGTCACAAGGGAACTTTTTGGAGAAATTGATCACTCACAATATTCTTAGCCACAACAAGATTTTCCTTACTACAAGGGAAGCCATCAATGAGAAACTTCTTTGGACTTTCTTCYATTGCCTATTGAAGGATCTTAAAGTTACCGAAGATTCTCTTCCAGACTCATAATCTCATACTCATAAGCAATTGTCACTATATCAAAATAATCAATCGATCTAACACATGATGGGAAGGGTGTGTACCGATTTCAATGTGCATAACAAGTGAAATGTGGCTAAGTAAAAAACTAGTGTACTCATTTCAATGTGCATAGCAAGTGAAATGGCACATCATTGTAAAACTCCAATTGCTTGTTCCAGCTCAGTTGCAATCCTAAGTAACTCATATTAGGATGACTCACGAATATAAATTTATCCTTCTAGCAAATAGTAGAAGGCGTTCCCTCGATCAATTGTTCACTCTCGCTTCACCTTACACAGTGTATTCAGCCTGACTTATCATGCGAAATGCGAACCTCAAAATAATGTCTGAATAGGTCAATTGCAGAGTCACCCTAGACGACAAGCAAACTACTAGAACCTCGACCACATGTCTCACAAAATCTGGCGATAAATGAGCCAAACTTAAACCCTAGAAAAACAAGATATCTTTAAACAACTTAAGCATGTCAAAACGCAACCCTGCCTTCAGTTGAGCAATATACACGCCCATATTGTCTCGAGGACAATCCATAGTACTTTCATTCTCACTCGGACAGATCAACCCATACCTTTCTACAAAATCATTTGTTTTGGGTTCCCCTCCAATTGCCCTTGTTTTACTACGGTCCGAATATTCTTCACTGCCATGTTCTTGGTCACCCCTGCCCTAGACGAACCCGCAACACCCTTCCTAAATTTTCTACTATCTTCTAGCCAACATGCACACATATAGGGCTCCTTATAGGAAAAGTGAATTGATACATTCATCTTCATCAATACATGAGAAATCTAAGAACATATTAACTGATGAATACTGGCACATAATGCCCCTTCAATCGACACCTTTAAAAAACCCTTTCTTGAACAACACCTTCCAACCTAATGACACCACCAGCAACCACCTTAACATCACCCGATCCCGTTGCACTAGAACTACTGCTCCCTGAACTTCTTTCCTCCCCATGACCACCGACGATGAATCACGAACCTCCGACCAAGAACCCTCAACTAATGCCCCTACAAAAGTAGGTGCCATCACAAAATTCAAAAACAACATAGATACTCATGTACCTTTAAAATTATCTGCTGACTCTTCAACTGTTTGACTACTTGGGTACTCTCACGGCTAAAACTCTTTGCAAGTGTCCGAATATTAGCCTTTTGATTTCCTCTTCAAAGATATCAATACTTTCAATGTCTTCAAACGCTTTTACAGCCCCATCTCACTTTTTTGACACTTATGAAACGAATTGTTTCGCCTCATAGTTCAAGCGTTTTTCTTTTTCAAGGATCCAAACGTTTTCACAGGGAGGAGCATGCATGCTCAATCGCACATTTAAACCCAATTCATCGCAATCAAGCCGAGGCCCAAAAGTACTCTCTTTTCATAAAACCAACTTTTTCTTTTCTGAAGAGGCCAGATAATGTGCCTGTCCCACAACGAAAGGAATGCTGTCATCATCTGACAATAGCCTTGTATAGCATTTATTATAGAGGATCTTCTTTAAAATTGGTATTGAAGATATAATTGATTGACTATATAAGCATCATATTAATTGTATTTAAGAAAGATACTAATTTAATCATCGAATCGTCTTAAGAAAGTTAGGACATCTGGATCAAAAGGATATTCTGAACAGTCACCCTTTTCCCCTCAACGATAGTTATATACTGCATACATTTATCATTTTCATGTTGAGTCTTTGTCTGTCAACCAACCTGTTTCTCAAGAAGAAGGTGAGGATTGGGTTCTTCATTCTTTGTTTCTCAGCAAGACCTGCTGGAAAGAAACAAAAAAACTTAAGTACATGAAAGCATGAATAAAAAGAACGACTATGAGCTTGATGAGAAAATGTAGCAAAACCCTAACTTTTAGACAGAAACTACCGTTTATCCAAAATTGATATTTGATTCTCTTTSTTGTGTCCCAAAAAGCAAAATTCAAAAATGACTAGCTAATAGGTTTTATGAGCGAAAATGAGAGAATGAGAATGAGAAGCTGCTTATGCCTCATAAGAAAATAACCAATTCAAGAACAGAACCTTTGAGTCTTGAAGAAGATAAGTGGTTGCCTGAGAGGTGGCAGAGGAAGGCAGCTGGGTTGTTTGAAAGGAAGGAGGGGAAGATGAAATAYTCTAATATACTGGGAAGAATAAACTGCTATAGCGAACCGATTCAAGTTGGCTACTCGGATTGGGAAATGAAGAGTGGGTTTGGTTTGGTTTGGATTAGGGGGAGCTGGAAACAGAGGATATTTCGTGCAGCAAAGTATAGGGTTTCTTTTTCTTTTGTCGTGCACTATGTGGAGATGGGGTTCGTTGGGAGATGACAACTCTCACCCATCTCTACTTCCCAGCCAAATGTATGGTTTTCGTGGGGCTAACTTCCCATGCAAACCAGATTCCTAACCATCAGTTTTCGTGAGGAACAATATGACCATTTTCCCCCCCTCAAACTTCAAAACGAGACAATGATTTTCATAGTTAAACTCTCCGTAAACTAGTTGTGCTATTATTTTACATAACATCATAATTTTAGGGCCCAAGGGTTTTGGATCAATCGACTGACTTCCTCTCCCATACCTAAAGTAAAAGTGGATATCATATCCATGTTACATATCATCTCCCAGTCCGGTCTCCGTGGCAGATCAGAATGAGGAGATTATGAGTGTGACCGTATCGTATGGGAATCTCTTCAACAGACTTGTCCAATAAAATAACAAAGAAAAAGMAACCTATACTTGCTATTCAGCTCCCCCAACCCCAAACAAACCAAACCCTCTCTTCATCAAAATTTAAACTCATCAAGTTAGGGTTTTGCTACTTTTTCTCAGCAAGTTCATATTCGTTCTCTGTCCTCATGCTTTCATGTCTAGCAGGTCCTGCTGGCAAAAGACCAGAAAAGTAGGAGACAAGGAATCAGTGACTGTTGTATTTGATCCCATTGAAGATGCGCACTGATTGTTTAGATCCTGACACCAAAGAAGGAGAGCTGGTTGAAGATAGCTGTTCTCAGACCCATGTGCCTAATTTCAGCCATAACGTTTCCATGGAGGGTCAATCTTACCACCACCACGATCTTTCCCAACAACAACAGCATGATGCTTGTTTAGCCATGGAGATGGAAATTCCGCAGCAACTTTCTTATGGAGATGGAGCTGTGGTATGATAGCATTAAAGCCAATAGCACCCCTCAGATTGACCCTCATCTGATGAAAGAAATGGCACCTGACTCCAAAAATATTCAGCACCAAAGTTTCAGCATTCCATCGCCAGACACTGACACTCCTTATCCTCCAACACCTAATCTACTCAACAATATACTTCCTTCGCCAAGATGCTCGCCATCCTCTTTGCTACCAAATTCAGCTACTTCTTTTGCATGCCATCAAGCCCGAAATCCTCAAATCTTTTATGTTCTTTAGACCTTCTTGGGGACATGTCAGCAGCTGATGATGGTACACAGACACCATCGGTTGAGTATGACCCTCTATTGCCTTGAAACCTTCCACCACAACCCCCTTTCTCGAGGGAGTTGCTTCACTCTTTTCCAAATGGCTATAACTTAGGAGGTTCAAGGTCTGGCTTCTTGTTCAGTTGTGTGGATGACGGAGAGGCAAGTGATGGCTTCTCCCAACATGGAGACAATGGCGTTCCTGAGTTCACTGCAGATATGAATTGCATGGATAAATGTAAGGAGGGTAAATATGTTGCCGAGAAGGAAAGAAGGACGCATTGATTGACAAGTACAAAGTTCTGAGGAGCTTGGTTGCCAATTCCACCAAGGTACTGATGAAATTTTAAAATCTTTCGACAGCAGTCACCTTTCCCCAAGAAAAAATGGGTGTCAAGTCTGCTTTTCTTGCATCCCTTTCTTCCATGAAGATTTTATACATGACTTTCTTAATTAGATGATTTATTTTCGCTCTTTAGTACTTTCTGGCTTGTTGATTTCCTTGTCTGACATTTTAAAAATTTGTGAAAGCAACGGAGCCTGATAGGGCCTCAATTGCGAGAGATGCTATTTACTTCATCAATGAACTGGAAAGGGTTGTGGCTATGCTCCAAATTCTGGTTGAGAAGAAGAGATGCAGCCGGGAGAGGCTCAATAGACAAGGCAGAAAATGGCGCAGTGCATAAGACTGATCAGGAAGATCCTGATCAGCCATGCCATGGATCAACATCGCCAAGTTCTTGGCTTCATATTAAGTCCAAGAATACTGAAGTAGACGTCTACATTATTGATAATGAAGTCACTCTAAAACTAGTTCAAAAGAAGAGAGTCAATTGCATGCTCTATTTCTCAAAAGTCTTCGATGAACTTCAGCTGGATCTCCACCATGTTACTGGTAGGCTCTTTAGTGAGTATTACAGATTTTTGTTCAAATCCAAGGTACAAAATAACCATTTATTGTGAATTTTCTCCATTAGCATGATTTCATTTTCAATAATTTAGGTTCTTGTGGGTTTGGGAGTGCAGATAAACTGGTGATTTAATCAATAATATGTTGCAGATTTCTGAGGTGTCGACAGTTTATGCATATGCAATAGCGAACAAGATCATTGATGTTGTGGACAATCCATAGGAAGCTGCTAAACCAACTAGCAGCTCATGGAAATTTGTGGCAGGTTTGTGGAAATTGATCTTCTACTTTTGCGACCCTGACCATGCAAAGGACTCTTCAGAGCCCAGCAGTAACTAGATTAAATACTTTTATTTTTCCTTTCTTGAACACTAATCCTTATGTTCTAAATCCTTAAACCTTGAATTTTAGCAGCTAATTATACTATCCTGAATTGCGTTGCTTTTTAATCTTTAACATTTTCAATCATCACTAATTATAGTATCCTGGAAAGAACTTTCGTTGCCTTCAAGGAAGGAGAAGATCAATTCTCAAAGAAAAGATTTTAACAGATGCCACACGAAGGGAGTCATCAAGCAGGACATTAATCCCCATTACATGTATTTGCTCTGCCTATTATGTCAAGATTGGAGACTCCCGATTCCCTACCCTTGTCATTATCTTTTGCAACAACAATTACTCTTCTTGCAAGCGCGGTTTGCAACTTTGCATGAAGCAGATTTTGGGAGGTTTGGAAATTGTTTGATTTATTAAAGAAAATGAAAACTTTATTTCCTTTTCTGAAGAAACCATAATGGATTAGGAGACCATCAATTTTCCTATTTTGGTTGCCTCCACGCCTTCAGAAAACATAGGAATTGTTGCAGTTCATTCATGAGTTGCTCTTCCTTATTGCACTTGTACATATCCTTAGATTTGCCATCAACTGACCCTCCCTAAAGCCAATAATGGTGGACAAATTTGAGTACATTTATTGACAATGTCAASATGTATAAGACATTGTGGACTYTCAATGACAAAAACTACAAAACTGAAAGGTTATATGAAAATAAAATGCAAAAAAGGATAAAAATATCCCTTTATCCTAATGTACTTATTTAAATGAACAAAGAATCTATTATAACATGCATCTTTAGTAATTTACATAATTTTATCTCGAACGTAAATAGAACTTAAAATCAAAACGTATAATCATATATTAATTGAAGCATTACCCTTCTCTCCTTATTGTAACAATTAACAAATCCGACCCATGAAGCATCAATCGTAGTACTCTTGAAAAAATGAAGACGCACACCAAACACTAGAAAATAAGAAATTTTCTTCCATATTTCCTCTGTGGTCAAAGAGAGATTTCTCGTATGATTAACAGTAAAACCCAGCTTCCCTCCAGGTACAGAGAAGGGAATCATTGCGAGAGAAAATGAAAAGGACACGAATATTAAATTTTCATGGGCTGCTTTGTTTTATATATGCAACATGTAATCGTGAAATATCTCTAAATTAATAGCATGATAGCTAGGACAGCTCATTCTTAAGTAATCTGCATCGTTTAAATTCTTTGGGAAATTCCAAGGTTTGCAATTTGCTGTCTGTGCGTTGATGTTCTTCTACAACCCTGAACCTCCCTACCCCATACCAGGTCGGTATATCCTACTTCGAGTACTGACCTGAGACCAGTTGTGGGAGCTACAGCGACATGGTATATCTACTTGGTCCAAGAATTCCCACGGACTGATCAGCTTTTTCTATCAAATATATGACAATGTCGAGTTTTGCATTGGTTCCGAGGTCTTTATCATGAATTCAGATCAATCCCTGGTTTGGACCGTTCAGCTGCCTCTCAGGATATGTCCCGGTTTCTCTCAGGTTAGCCAACATTGTATGCATCAAAATGTTCTGATTTTTTAGTGATTTACGCCCAGGTCGATTTTCCGACCTTAGTTCTTTTCACCAAAGAATCGATTTTGCACTAAAATCCAACTAGCAAGAGATGCGTACTTGGCGTGGCGCCKCCCCTCCCCTCCCCTACCCCCCACTCATTCACACTTGAGCGCTAAGTTTAGGTTATAAACTCCTGCAAGGGTAGAAAATGTGAAACTTTGAGTTTCAGTTGTTCAATGCCGAATCCCTCAATTCCACGTTCTCAATCTGCCCCTAGGATCTCAGGAATTCCTCATTCTCCTTCTTCCTCAGATGTATTACCGGTTCCCTCTATCCGGTCCTTGCGCTCAGAGAACTCCCCCAGGACTTACTGGCCAAAGAAACTCGGTAACTTCATAGCAAGAAAGGGCAGTTCATCATCGAAGAATCAAAAGTTAACTGAAGAGAATCTCAAGGAGTTTAACAGGTTGAATGAAATTCTAGAGGACAAAAGGTGCTTGAGTTATAGTCCTTATTACAAAGGGCTTACTAACTCATCCCTAGTCACCAACCGACAGAGGCCTTCACCGCCAAGCCCTGATAGAGAGAGCCATGCACCGAGTTTATTCAGCTCCAGCTCCAAAGCGAGCTTTGTTGTCAAGATGCAAGAATGGGGAAATTCTTGCTTTGTTAGGTCAAAAGACAAGGAAGAAAAAAGCTCTCAATCAAACTCTGGAAACAGCACTAGGAGCTACAGAGCCTCTCGGACCTCGATTTCATCATCGTTATCGTCATCAAGACGAAAAGCAGTAGATACAGCAATGATAAAAGACACAGCCAAAATTTCTGTGAAACAGCCCAGCTCAGAGAAAAAAGAAGTTAGCAGTAGTGTAAATAAGACCAGCGATGTCCTTTTTGCTCTGTTGTACGAAGGGAAGCCATTGAGGGAGAGAATATCAGAACCACCATCACCACCCCCAACACCACCTCATCCACCACTAGAAACAACACGACCGCTGCTATCACCACCATCAACACAACCTCAACCAGCAGCACAACCATCAACACCGCCTTACCCACCACCAAATACAACAAGACCACCGCTATCACCACTATCAATACAATCCCAACCAGCACAACCACCACAGGCTTCAATACCTACCATACGAGAAACAGCAAAAATATCAGAAATATTGCAGTCTCAAATTCCACCTGTTGACAATGCTGTACTGGAGAAAGAGACTAGCAGAATGGAATGTGATAGAAAATACATCTGGGCTGACAAGTATCGACCATTTGCATTGAAGGATTTCTTATGCAATCGAAGCAAAGCACTTGAGCTGCAATCTTTGGTAGGTATCCTCTCCTAACTCTTTTTTCTTTGTTCCCTTTCTTCTCTTGTACAAACAACAAAGTCTAACACACCTTTTTCTTTTCGGGTGCCAAACTTTTATAGAGCGCATCGGAGAACTTCGGTCATTTCATATTTGAAGGACCTCCAGGTGTAGGAAAGAGGACCATGATTTGGGCTTTGCTTCGCGAAGCTTATGGACCCGACAAAGTACAGGTGACTCTAGGATTGAAGATCTCATCATAGAGATCATCAAAATCACTTCGTTTGTGTTTGAACATAGGTTACTTTTGGCTATCCTTATTCTATAACACCCTTTTCTGCCAATATCTTCTACAGGCTAGAGAAGAATGCAAGAAATTTATTCTCAAGGTAGCGTTACGTTTCTTCCTGACTACTTTCTTGCCTTCATTCTACAGCTATGGCATCACAATTCTTTAGCATAGCTCTCTAATATATTCAACAAGTATGATTCTAAGGAACTCCTGAGCGACTGATGTACGAAAATGAGACAYAGAATTGAACTCGGGGGATAAAAGCCACCAAATAGTAGAGACGTTAATCTTGGTACAGCCTAAAAGTTTTTGAGTTCCAGAATAGATTCCACTGAAAGCACACACACTACACCTCTCTTCATAGTTTTAGATTACTGATGCAGAATCAGATGTAGAATTTCATGTCAAGAGAGAGGATTTGATCCCTGGGCAACTAAAATAGTAACACACACGTAACCTAAACATGTATTTCTACCAATATCTTCTAGCAAAAGTGAAAAGTAATCAGTATACTTTCTATCTCCATTACAGGGAGAAGCAGTGAGCAGTATCACTGTAAATATAATGCAATCACCCCAACATGTTGAAGTGAATCTCTCCGAGTTGAGAGGATATGAGAAACACGTTATTGTGGAACTCATCAAGGAGAGGCACGGAAAGTCAAACAAGGGTTTGCACTGCAATCATGGTAACTGTAGAGGTATAGCAAGCAGCACCCTATCATAAAAGCACGATTCTATAATTTAATGCCTAAAGAAATAACCATCTATTACTTCGTCCGTAATCCATGCAGCAATTATCCTATATGAGGCAGACAAGCTTCCAACTGAAGCGCTCATCTATGTAAGATGGATACTAGAGCGGTATAAAGGGTGTAATAAGCTCTTCTTTTGCTGCAGTGATGTCGCGAGGATCCAGCCATTGAAGTCACTTTGCAATATTGTCCAACTCCTCCCACCTTCCACAGAAGAGGTAATAACATCAGACATCTGACTTAAGTACCACTGCCACCGTATTGAATCTTGCTTGAAAATTTCTCTTGCTGCTTTGAACAGATTATTGAAGTCTTGGAATTTATAGCAAAACAGGAGGGAATAACATTACCCCACCAGTTGGCAGTGAAGATCGCTAAAAGCTCCAAGAATAACCTAAGACAAGCAATACGCTCATTTGAAGCAACCTGGCACTTCAAGTACCTTTGTTCTAATTATATACATGAGATGATGCATTTTCAACACCTCCCTTGTTTAGGCTTTACAATTCGAAACCATAGTTTTGCAAAGATACTTTTCCCATTTTCATGTGCCTTATGTGGAACTATTCATGCAGCTCATTGTTGAAGGAAGATCAAGAAATCATGACTGGCTGGGAAGATGACATAGCAAATATTGCTAGAAACATTATCGAGGAGCAAAGTCCAAAACAGTAAGTTTCAGTAACAAGGCTTCATACGGCATGCTTGAAAACCCTGTATAACTTTGACAGAGCATGTGGACCCCCAAAACAAGAGAAACTCATCCTACAGATTTTCTGGGTTAGGAAAAATCACACATTTGTCATTTTATGTCTCCCAGGCTATACAATATCCGTGGAAAGCTCCAGAATCTTATAGAACATAATGTATCTCCAGAGTTCATTTTTGAAGTAAGAGCTTCTGAGTCCATTATGTTCATGGTTAAACCTATAAGATTGAAAATGCTAATCAGTGTACTTTCTGCAGACTCTCGTGAAAGAACTAAAGAAGAACTTGGACGAGCAATTACAGAAGCAAATTGACAATCTATATGAGAAATACAATGTACAAACTCCAGCATATGAGTTGCAATTTTCCTACAATAGCTCTGTTACGCACTACATGAAAAACAATGAAAGAGTAGGCTGAACTTCTTACTTTTGTGCAGAGAAATGATGGAGGCGAGAAGCCTTATGCCCAAGCACCAAATCGACATGAGGAACTGGGCAAGAGACTAAATGATCCAATAAGAAAGACAGTCCAGCAATTTATGAGGATAGAAGGTAAGAGAAGCTCACATTTACCATCTCTTTACAATAGATTGCAAGATGAGGACATCTATTTGTTTATCTCCCATGGAATTTTACAAGCATCCATTACTTGCTTCATCCATACCTAGGCATTATGAAACCACTTAATCTGTGGAATGTATTCAAGAAAAGTGCAGAATTTTTTTTCACATGATATGGCTTATTATTGTCATTTTTAGTGCTGATCATTATAAACTCTTACCCAGGAATGGAAGAAAAGGAAAAGGAAAGGAAGTTGTAATCTTTTATGGGGATAATCATAATCCAGTTTCCTATTCAAAATCAGAACTCCTGAATGGTTGAGTCTGAGTTCTGTAATCTATCTATTTATCACCACTGTTATTCAGCCATAATTCATCATCAATTTGGATAACCTGGTATTGTGGTTCCAGATGATATTATCATTYCCGTTTTCTCAATTTTACCCCTGAATAGATATTGGATCTTTAATCTTATCATTCAAGACACTCCATGAGTTTACTAGCAGGTAAGCCTCCCTACATTATACAGAAGACCAAATAATATTCGGCCCTGTTTCTATGAATCAATAAGATATAAACCAAAATTCTATAATTTAAAGAGGAGACTAAAACAATTTGAAACAAGTTAGATTAAGTATGTCATTTCGAAATGCTCAAAAGATTAGTTGAAGTGGAAAAGTAATATCTTTGCTATACATAATCCTGTTTGATGAGTTTTACTGTTTACTTTCTCCTCTTTCAGAGTTCGTAGCAAAATTCATGAGCTGGTACAAGGGATCAGTTGTCAAGAACAAGGATCCACACGCTCGTGCATTCTAAAGGATCTAATAATGATTATGATGAGCAATTTCCTAAATAATAGTACAGCTGCCAATATAGTTACCAATAATCAGTTGGTTTAGCAAGATTGGGTCATATCTTGAATACTTGCAAATAAATGGGAATAAAGCAGACCTGTGAGTATTATAATAATGTGCAAAAGTAAAGATTATGTAAATGCATATGCGCTGTCTACTTCCATGCTGCAGTACTTGTTGTTTGGTTTGTTTTTCCTCCTTTAAACTTTGAACATCTGATTTTGGCATGAAATACACTTATGAGTACGAAAGTGCGCATAAAGACATCATTCACTGTAGCTCTGTAGCCCCACATTACAAATCCCACCAACAAGGATAGTATCCGTGAAAAGAGTTAATGTGGCAGTAGCTATGACATTAGAAAGAAATACAGCCAACGGATTAATTATAAACAAAAATATACCAAAGGGCGTCCATTTTGACGATAGGAAAAGGAGAAAAGTGAGGTGATGTAACGGACATGGAGGAGATAAAAATTGAGAAGAAAGTTGGTCTGGCTGAGAGGAGATGTTTATGAGGCGAAGTGCGTACTTACTGAATTTCCTTGCTTTAATAGAGAAAGATGAAAGAAAGTTAAGTATTTATGTGTTTGGTTTAACCTAAGTTTTCTAGTTCTTAGGTTATTGAAAAATAAAAATAAAAGACAGACAAACAGAAACGCACACACAGACTGATGAAGCACCACAAAGCAATTATCAGACTATGAAGTTCAAATCAACTACTTTAAACAAACAAGAATGTATGCAGATAAACACAGGGCCACTTGAGAAAAATAAACATATCAAAGGTACTCGGTTCCTAGGGAAGCATACCAAAAAAAAATATGAGGAGTAAAAGCATCACTCTTTAACAACCATAAAGGACTGGTGATCGAAAAGACATTTATCTATAGATGTAGAGAAAACCACTTAATCCTTGTATGATAGTTGACATCCACTCTGATACAGCTATCTAAGCTAAAAAAGTTATACTGTGTAAAGAATTTCTGATATCGAGCACCAAATCTAATTTGGATGTGGATTTCAAATTCTTATGAGCAGAAGCTATTCAAATAGACTTGAATGGTTTAGGTCATTGATTTGGAATCTGTTGTAACACAAATCTATCAGTGCAAACATAAGCAATAAATAACACTCATCTTAATTTCCTTATACACTTCATACTCAAGGATACCTGACAATAAATGTTCATATTACCATTAGAGAGTGATACTTATACAGCTATTGGTACAGCAGGTGTAAGGAATCAAGTGATAGTGCTAAAATGTAAGATAAACATACTGAGAAAAACAACGATGCTTTCGCTCAGTCAATTTAAGAGCTTCCACAGCCAAGGCATTTGATACAAGAAAGAAAGATTCCAACTAAGGTCTACCAGTTAAAAAACTTTAGGAAAACATGTAGACTTTTAACAGAGAAATCTTTCCAACAAAATTTATAAGTTAAAGCTTTTTGAAATTCATGTGCTTGTATCTTGAGGAACTAGGGTTCTACTACAGAGTTGACTCCAACATTGAAGACATATTTCCTCAACAAATCATTGGGGTTACAACATTTACCTCAATTTATTAGTCTATTCAAAACACATAGCAAAGTCGAACCAAATTTTTTATTTATTTATTAGAATATCACTTACTTTTAAGCTTGCATGGTAACTGATTAATTTAGTAAGTTTTGTTTGTACCTTATATGCTTGTACTTTGAAAAAATCCACAACGATAGGAGTATCATCCATGGATGGTAAACTAAAAGATAAAGCAGAATAAAGTTTCAAAGTGCTRATCAGATGAGCTCAATGGTTGACTGTGCCATAGCATACACATGCAGGAAGGCAACTATGAAACTAATACAAGTTAAAATGTATTAGACCGCATAATTTAGCAATTAGATACCTGCCAGAACTAATACTTTTTCACTCTTTCAATAAGTCTGGGGATATTTATCAAAGTAGTAGTTAATAAGCTCAATACACAGAATGACATATAAGAAAAACTGCCTTTATGGAGTAATTTCACCACTAAGTCTCTTATCATTCTACATTAAATAACCGTACACATGAAGGAAGGCACCTATGAAATTAATACAAGTTAAAAAGCATTAGACCAAATAATTTAGCAATTAGATACCTGCCAGAACTAATACTGTTTCACTGTTTCAATAAGTCTAGGGATATTTATCAAAGTAGTAGTTAATAAGCTCACTACACAGAACGACATATTAAGAAAAACTGCCTTTATGGAGTAATTTCACCACTGAACCTCTTATCATTCTACATTATTAGAATGACAAGAGAAGCATTACAAACTTTAACAACTAAATCAACTGAAAAAAAAAAATTTAAAATTCAATTGCCATCTGTTACTGTACAATGAATCCAGATGAAAGATTTACAAAATTGATCTACCTCGTATAATGCTAACCTCTGAGGACAATATGACAAAAACTCTATTGCACAGCCAACCGTTGAAGGTGATCCAAGAAGACCTCAAAGCTTACATCATCTGTAAAGATGATATCCCCTCCAGGAACAGGAGCATCAGAGTTGTAAGTAGCAGAAGGATTCAACTTTGCCAGCAAAAAACGAGCCTGCAGATATTTAAAACTATTACTATTTTAGTAACTAAGAGAATAATTGGCTATGAATGAATTACTGCTTTCACTACTCAAACCAAATGAAAACAAATTCAAAAGCGCATCCAAAAAAAGACCAAGAAAAAGAGATTTGTTTGATTATTGTTTTCATTATTCAAGGCACAGTAATCCAAAGAAGTGCTCAACAAGCAGCTATTGCTGGTTTTCTCCTTAATTCTGGTCCAAATATTTTAGGTGCATGCTCCTTGTGTTACACGAAGAGCCAATTTCTTTTTTCCCTTTTTTTTTTTTTTTTTGGGGTGGTGCTTGGGTGGATTGTGCAAGTGATAAACCAGTCCCTATTAGTCCCACCTGTCCAATTGCCATCCCCTATTGGCTCTTATTTACGCATAGAAAACCCACTACCCTTTTAGAAGTTTAAAGAGGATAGTTAACAGAAAGATAAATGATATGACCTGGGAACCATGCTGATCACAGATGACCAAACGAGGTACCGGAAATCTTTCCCTCACAATAAAATCTGCATCATCTCTGGGAGCTCGCAGCAACTGAGCAAACGCCTGCAAGCGAAGATGTATTATAAATTATAGAGGATTAAGGGGTTAAAGAATCAGTGTGGCAGAACTGGTATTTTTAGCCTCAACCATATGCTTATTTAACTATGTGATCCGAATAAAGCATTACTGCAGCAGTAATCCAGAACTAGATTAGCCAAAGACATGTAAGTGCCTAATACAATCCGGACAGAATTGATGCATCTTAGCCCAAGAACGAATACACGGGAGACATGAGATTCTCTCATGGRGATTCCATCGGGGACATGCATGCTTACTATGGGCTTACATCACCAAACTGCTGTATTGTTGCTGAGCACCATCCAAAAATTAGCTACCATCTTTTGCAACAAAGCTAATGCTTACATATGTCTCTTGGTCAAGAAGTTCCTCAGAATATGGTCATTCATGTCAATATAGTATCACTCTTTGAGCTAGAAGAGTGACATGAAAGGAGGCTGACCAACAAGGAAATCAGAAAAAAAGACAAGGCTCTCAAAGGAGTTCAGTTCATCCTTCTCCAGTGAGAAAGAAATGCAAAATAAGGTAACTAGAAATTAGTGCAGAAATCTCAAGACGAAATAGTTAGATCACCAGCTGAATGCCAACCCAGAGAAGTGTAATAGATAGTTGCATATTAGAAAAGAAATAATTATTGTAAAAAGAAATGGAGAACATCAGTTTCAGACTAGCAAGTATTTAAACATGCTTTCCAGAACTTCTTTTCTTTTTGTTGTTGAACAAAACAGTCATTTTCCTTGTCACAGAAGATATTAAGTTAATATATCAGTCATTGATCACGTGCATGAAACAGAAGCCCCATATGGAAGGGGTATATGTTACCTATCTAATTGTGAAGTTAAACTCTCAAACACGTTACCTGATGTTCAGCCTGTTCATGATATCCAGCCTTTCGCCATTGAGCGATGGTTGATCCATGAAATACAACAATAGTAAAATACGAATCCAAAAGAAGGATTCTGTCAGCAGAAATGGCAGCCACATCAAGGAGAACCGGTTCTGGAGCAGAATGAAAAGAGTATGAGATCAAGGAGGGCTGAATCATCACCACTGAATTGGCTACATTTTCCCGATTCAAAATCATTCTGAAATAAGCTGTTTCATCTGGACTGTTGTTAAAAACCTGAACTCAAGATTCCAGGTGAAGTGTGAACATCAGAAGCCAAAATAAGACCAGAGATGTACAAGCTGCAGACTGAACATAAAAGACATTACACAAACATAATATCAATGAAAAATATTAAATACCTGAACAAACTGAGAACGCCGTAAATGAAACATAAACTGAGGAAATATTGAAAATCTAGGAGATAAGCTAAAAGAAGATGGACTGTCCTTTTGGTAATCACCAAACCGTGAACATATATGAATCAAAGATTTATCCAACCATCTTATAGGGTCAAATTCAGCCTGCAAAAGAGGAATATATCATAATCAGAAAGGATTGTGTATTACTTCAAAGCTAGAGAGGCAAAAGAATCTTAAATATGGATGAAAAGGCCAGGCTCAAATTTCAGGTTTATGTATATGTGTTTGTGTGTGTGTGTGTGTGTGTGTGTGTGTGTGTGTGTCTGCACACGCGGCAATCAAGATTGAGCTGGACTAGCCTAGAGTACCTGTTACATATTATAAATTTACCAGTAAAAGCCGGGTTGAATGGGAACAGTGAGGACAAGAGGCAAGAGGCAAACCCATCCATGCTCCAGTACAGACAGTGCTAGGAAGGAAGTTCAAAGTGCTATAAAGGCCAGTATTGGTGCAGCCCCTCCGGGGCTATCACCCAAAGATTTGAAGCAAAAGATGCAAGAATTACCAACTTGCAGGGGATAACTACAAGGGGGTTGGTTGTGACCTGTGCAGACTCACAGTAATTATGAAGTGCTGGCATCCACATTTAACAAGTATGATACATAATGCACAGGTCACAACTATTGATTGAGAGAGAAGAGAAAAAGGAGATTGCTTTCATCCTCAACAGAAAATTTGTTGTATAATTCCTAAAGAATATAACGATCACAGATATGTAATTGGTATTAGGCATGCATATAAAGGTCAAGTGAATTCATCAGTCCTGGTCCTTGGGCTAAAATGAGTTAGGTTAGTTTGAAGAGATGAATATATTAATGGTTCTGAACAAATTTCAGGCTATGAGAACTTCCTATGAGAAAATGATTGGAGACACATATACCGAAGTTAATAGAAAATGAATATGAAATCCAATTAGTAACCAGATAACTTTCCTACTTAATTAGCAGAAAAGGCTTGGTCCAACCACGTGTCCTATTAGGTGTCCAAGGCAACCTCATAGTGCAGCCAAATTTTAACTTTCAGGCAACACTATCAATTTGAATAAAGCTTCCAGTTAGTAACAGCAGACCAAAAGTCAAAACTCTGGAAAAAATTAATTTCTTCCGATCACCTTGAATAATTCAAATCTAGACTATTACCTCAGTTTCCATTTTGAAAGAAACCTGGCGGGCCACAACAACGGCTGCGGCTTCTTGGTCAAATCCAGCAACCAAGTCCTAGGAAATACAGAAAACAATTTTTGGAGCTAAGGAACATCATCACATTAAAGATATTCAGAAGTTCGGGCAGCACAAAAGAGGAAGTTAGCCCTTCAACCAAAAAAGGGCTAAAACAGAACAAATTCAAATATGATCTAGATTCTCAATTTCGATAATCAAATGAACCCGAGCCTTTGACACATGCCCTACCTGACACTTCCAAACCATCATACATACATAACTAGTCCATCCATCCAAACACTACATTTAAAACCTTAACTTGTACTTTTGATATATAACTTTCATACTGTGTGTTCATTCAGAAACTAGAAAATGGGGATGGAGAATATAAAAGCTGCATTCAATCATCCAGTTTAATTACATTAGTAGAAGAGAGAAAATAAGAACATTACATACAAGTGAACAAGAAGTGTCACAATGATTGATTATCACAGGTGCTTGTAGCTTAAGCCAATTAGAAGCTAGATACTACTTACAAGATGAATAATATAACCCTTAATTGGGTAACTTTTTACTACATCAATCCCACACTTAAAAGGCTGACAGGCAATTAAGTGGGTTCACTGGTCAAACAAAATTTACTAAGATTATAGACCTCGAGTTTCGCAAATAGAAACTTTAGCACCACTAGTGCCTAAAATTTTCATACAGAATATGAATCTAACCTGTATGCTTCCTGCACCAGCAACCCACCTTCTGGAAAGAGTGGTGGCACGAAGCCTCATTTGTCCACTGATATGCTGATAACTGAACAAGAATATCTTTCATAAACATACAGTTCTATACTTTAATATCATGAGAATTGCTCTTATATTTCAGCAAACACAAATACATACTAAGTCAAAAACTGGAAGTAAAATTGGTTGTTTGCTTGTTGAGCGATAGCATCTGGGTTCTCCTTCTTGACTATATCAAATATTAAACACAAGGAAGTAGTTTTGTCAAGGCCACACATCTTCCATGCAGTAGTGTTTCCTTGACCAATAACATTTTCAGAGGCCAAAGGACCTTTCTGCACCCACCCAAAAAAAAAAAAAATCAATTAGTGAACAACTGAATGAAGTTTAAGAATATGGTCCTTCAAAAGCCTCAATTGTACCTTCTCAAGTGATGCACAGGGGCCAATAATTCCCTGAACTTTGATATCCTTGGAGCAGTTAACCTCAAATATACCACTGTATAAGAATAAGACATAATCAAGCAAATTCCCCCCACCAGTGCCAGTAATAACAAACTAACCAATTAGCAGGGCAACCACTGTTTGTCTACCATGAGATGCGATGTTACTAAATTTGCAGAAGCAGAAGAAAAGATAGGAAATATAGGAAGATAAAATGTTTTGATAAAATGTTTATACATTGGGAATGAAGATCTTTTAATTGTACTATGACTTAAATAAGAGTTAAGAGTATATGACATATAACCCAAAAGGTTGGTATAATGAGAAGTCAAAACGAAACAATCAGGGAAAATTGGACACCAGCAAGCAGTAAACTCTCTTATATTAGATAATCATGGAAGACCGAGAGCTTATCTGTACCACATACCAATTATGAAACTTGAGCACCTTCTTATTATCTATTACAAAATATTTTTAAGTGGGCAACTGAATCAAATGATATATGTAAGTTCAATCATAGGGGAAGAACAGGACTATTTCTATCATTTTAAACATTGGTTGGAGAAAACTATAAGTATTATCTAGGATGACAATGATCATGTGTATTTAAATCCACAGCTGATCGCATTCCCTAAAGCTTAAATCAAATATTTGGGAAAATAGTTCTTGATATCTAGTTGATCTTCTAATACTCATCTATTTTGTCAGTTGTGTTAATTCTAATTGGAAAAAATACATTACAGAACTTAACACAAGTATAGACACAAATACCCCACCCACCCCACCAAGAAAATAACTGTACCTACCTACGTGCATACGCAAATTTTCCCTAAATCGGTTAGGTATTGTAACTTTCTCAATTACTAGTCTGCAAACACCATACAGTGATTTAATAACCCCAAGATAAACGAAGACCATTTAAATAAAAAATGGAGGCACAGAAAATAAATAAATGTTTTACGGCTTTATATTAGTAAAAATAGAAAGGAAGAATAGAACCTCCAGCATATGACCTCCAGCATATGCATCTGATTAGTATTCAAATTCAGTTTTGAAGTACATAATATGATAAGACATAACCATAACTTCGAAACAACCTTCAAACAAACTGGAGGGTGAATATTATAAAAGAAATCGGAAAACATCTGAAAACCTTAATCAGCAAATTATATGGGAAACCAGAGGAGCAGCACATAAATGCAAAACATGTAACATGCTATTAAACCTAGCAGAAAAATCAAATATACTTAATTCTATAAAATTTGCTATGTTCAATATGAAGCCATTGAACYAATTATTACTTTGCAGATAGCCCAAGATCATGCTCCCCAGACTGAAAAATGCGTTTTAAAGAATCCTTGAAAACTGAATGGCCAAAACTCTCTGCCAGAACAATGAGCCCTCCGGTTCTCTCTACTGCAACTTTAAGTTCAGCAACCCCAACCTATAAATTCAGAAACCATCATGCTCCATATATCAGCGTAACAGAGGCACTTCATATGGGAAAATGTTCAACCATGCAATATTTAACTAAACAGGAATACGGTACAGTTCATACCAGACAAGCATCAATGTCCTCACATGCAAAAGGCTAGCAGTATTTAGCAAAAAATTCCCAGCAAATTAAGTCTTAAAACAATAAAGGCTTAGCTATCTCAAAAATAAAGGAAGTTTTGAAGCAGAGAAGATTTACTCAACCCAATTTGTTGGGTTGATGCCTCCCTGAAACAGAAGTTCAGGTTTCATTACAAACTCTGTCCTCCTCCCCCTCCCCCTCCACCTAGTGCCCAATATTATCCAGAATAACAGTTCTCCATCTTGAATTTAAATAGAAAAGATCTATGCATGGTCTGAAGGATTACTCCACAATTATCATGTGGATCTTGCTTACGATTCTCACCTCAACACTATTCGCATCTTAAAATAAAGCAAATTGTGCATACAGCTCTCAATGCACACAAAATGATAGATTAAATATCTGGGCTGGCACAGACATGTCTATATATTGCTAAAGCAGTAACTTGAACATAGAGCAATATATGACAAAATCTTCCAGTTCAGGGGGGAGAACCATTTCACATGTTAAAAATAGGACCACAATTTGTTATCATCAATAAATAACTTCTAAACTGAGCGCCCAGGTACATCCACTTGTGTCTATTGATAAATCATCGCATACAAAGCAGACTACTACACCTGGTCAAGTGCACAAGCAAAAACATCTAGAACGTGTCCTTGATGAACTAGCTGCTTTGAAAGTCCTTCATAAAACTTCACGGCTTTGTGATAAAATGGTGCAGAATCTTTGTCCAGGTCTTTATGAGAACGAATCGGCTCTGACAAATTTTTGGACACAATCTGCAACGTTTTATTCGAAATAAGAATAATTACTAGACAGAATACAAGGATAAAAGTGTATACCACCTGCAATTTCAATTATTATCTAACATCCTACACAACAAACAAAAACTGTATAAATGGACTCACTGAGCCTGGCCCTTCTGTAGATGGGCCGCCTAAAAATGCCATAATTCTTGCCCCTGAGCCCGGAACACATAATCCCAACAGATGAGCAGCCACACTCAATGCTGTTCCCGTGCTCCTCGCTGCCCGTTGATCAGATGGCACTGGCCAAGGATCTTTCTGGAGCTCCTCCAAGATCTTATAAGAAATGACATTTCATAAACATGAGAATAAAGCAACACAATAAGATGTATCAGCAATTAAAAATCCATTTCCTAGATGTCTGAATAGCAGAAAGAAAATTTTGGCAATATAGCAATTGACCATGTGGAAATAAGGTTACAGCTAACAAAGATACAAGTAATCCCTATAAAAAAATTAAAAAGAAAAATTATAAGTGTTAAAATTGACTTATAGCAAAAAGAGAAATTCAAGAAAAATTCTGAGGTGTCAGAGACCACAGACTGGATTTCTTCAAGAATGGAACACCCTGAAATTATACTGGAACTTGCATATAAATTATGCACAACTTTCTGAATAACAGAATCAGAACTTGCATATAAATTATGCACAACTTTCTGAATAACAGAATCAGAAGCTTACTGAATTGAGTGCAAATTCACACTGCGATGCAGGTAACAAAAACCTCGAAATGCTCTCCCATGAAAGCCCATCTCTTGCACCAGCAATAACTCCTGTAGATGGCTTCGGCTTGTTTGCAAAAAAACCCATCTGCTCCAACAGCTGATCCTTAGTCACCTCCTTTGATCCTTTGAACACATTAAACTTAGTACACTGCTCAAACCCCAGTTCATGAACATGCACATTTGTCCCAAAAGTGATAAAACCAATGAGACAGTTCTCAGGCACCATGCCCAGAATCTGCTAAGAAGATACAATCCATTAACAGTTAATGTGAAGAAATAAAATCAAATTACCAATCAATTGTACTTCGGTTTTCGGCAAAACTTATATCCCAAAATATAAATAATGGCAAAGACTTTCATCCCTGTAACCAAAGATGGCAAGAATCTAAAATGCAAGCACCAAGAATCTCAACATGAGTCTAACAGTATTGTCATTTCAAACAATCACCCAACCAACTTATCAGAAAAAGTTTCGCTGGAACCAAAGGCTCCAAAATTATTAAACTAAGAAGAAGTTAATGAGATATTGAAGAACAGAAAATAATTTGTCATCAAAAAAGTCTTTAGAAACTAAAAATAAGCCTAGTGTTTTTGTTTAACCAAAAAAAAAAAAAGATAAAAGTACATAATATCTCTTTATTAGCCATCCTCTACCATTCCCTGAGATTTGAAATTTCTACAAACAATATTTTGCAATCTTCTTTCTTGGAGACCCGCTAGATGAGGCCAATTTTTTCTTTTTGGTTGTTCATCTTATTTTGGTCAGCAAATAGGGTCCACTTAGATTGGTTTAAGAAAGATTTATTGGTTCAAGAAGGCAGGAAAATGAAAATTTTAAATTTTGAATTTGTTTCTTAAGTTAAGAATTTTTTTGCTCAAGATGTCATCTGGATTGGAAATTGGATTGGTGAATTTTACGAGTTAAAAGAATTGTTAAAATTAAATTGTAAATAATCGATTTTTCCTGAAGCATAATAATAGATCAGTGCTAGCACATAATCAATTATTTCAAAGTCAATAAGGCGAATAGACTTTAGCTGTTAGTCGAATTTTCTTAGTCAAATTTGGCCAAATATTCATCAATTAGCATACATTCCATGTTCAGTATTGAGGGTTCAATTTCATAATTTCATATTATGTCACTTGACATCATGACTTATGCAAGATGCATAATCGATCATGTCAAGAAAAAAATCAACTATGTCGCTTGCATACTCGATTTTCGAACCAGAGATGATTATCACATTCAGGTCTTCCAAAGGAGATGCACCACGTTGGCTATCTTTTACACAGTACAATTGATCAAGGGTAAAATGTAATCAACAAGGACTTTCCACAATGAAAAAGAGAATTGGACGAATAATTAGGTTGACGAAAAATTGGAAAGGAAAGAGTGAAAGAATCTTCACTATTCGCTCTTGTATAGCGGAAGTTTTAGAGAAATTTTTTTGGATGAAGAAGATATTTCTTGATTGTAGAAGTAGAACAAATGCGTTGTTATTGCAAGACAATTATGTCTCCTGGATTAAGAATAAATAAATGGGTTGTCGGTGTAAGAAGAAAAAGATTCTTGGTTTAAAAACCATTCCAAATGTGCCCATTGTTTATGCAATTTTCTTTAATGCTAATCATTTGAACATGTGATAATCTCTCAATTTTSTGTCTGTTAGTTTCAGTATGGTCCATATGATACTTCCTATCAAATTTAATAAATAAAGACATGCAAAACATTCTCATGGGATTATGGCAAACAACATTTATATGCATTGGCACTCACTAGATTTATCTTAATCAATAGCAAGGTGCTTAAAACCAATGCAATGACATTGAAACACAGGATATGGATCCAAAACCTTATAAAGAAAGTTCACAGCAGTGCTGCCGAAAAAGCCAATTCCAGAAACCCAAAAATACAATAAGGAGCAACCATTGTGGAAACAATTTGTAAAAATTAAAATACATTTTCTGAGTCATAGGATAAATAGAAAATAGAACTTCTGTGAACAAGTTCCGCCAAACAATGCAAACTGAAATCCAAAATAAATTGAAAATCGAGACAATGCACGACCATAAACACGCATTGCATTACATGTCAGTCCAGCTAATGCCTAATAAAGTTCAACCAATGAAAGCCTCACTATACACTTAACCCAGTATTAAATATTACGAACCATACCTGAAGCAAAGCAGATTTTAAGTACCCAATTTCCTCCTCAATAACACAAGTGTCCACCACAAACAGATAGACAGAAGGACTCGAATCCTTAGCAGAAGCAGCAGAACCTGGGTCTTCATACTCAATGGTCGTGTACTGGGGGAAAAGTTCGGCTGGTAGGTTAGCATCAGAGATGGCTTGATAGTGAGGAGGAAAGTGATTGCGCTGGAGGCAAAAGCAGCAGATCCAAATTTTATTAGTGGGAGTGGAGAAATCGACTATATTAAAGGGGTTCAACACCGATCGGCAGTTGCGGCAGCGGAGTGCCGAGTAGGGGAGCACTGGGACCTCCGCCGGCAGCGGCTTTAAGGGCGCGTAGATTGCGGAAATCGGAATCACGCACTGGGCCGATTCTGATTTTGTACCTGGTAATACATTCCATGGCATCCGAACTGCATCTTGGGCTTCCAAGTCCAAGAATTCCGTCATGATGYCGCTGGTGGTTTAATTGGGCGGAGACGGCGGAGGACAGGTGGTGCAGGAATCTATGGGGTTACTAGATTAAAGACGGTACGAGTGATTGGAGCTATTACTTAGTAATATAACCCCTATATTTTTCTTTTTTTCTTTTTTTTTCCTTTCACTCTTCCTACCAAGTTAAAGAAAAGTGTAGTTAGATGAAATGACAAAGGTACTACCTTGGAGAAATTAAAAATTTTCTAATTTAATCAACTAATCTAACATATTTTTGCTTAGCATAATAAAAAAATTTTAATTATATGATATTAATATTTATGTCTTGTCGAATTAATGCTTCAATACATTATCTAGCTGAAATATAATTCTAATGTTTACCAAATATATTTAAATTAATAATTATTCGTATAACGGAATGAGTGCAYCTATGACCAAATAAATTCTCTCTATAAAAGAAAGTTTAAATATTGCAACATATTCATTCTTTCTCTTTTTTGACATACCAAAATTAATCAACAAAGGCGAGYAGAAGGAATTTTGACATCGAGTAAGCATTTTCGATATAAGTTATTTTTAATATTCTTCCATCATAATTTTTTTAAAAATTATTCTTTTGAAAATAAAGCTAGATTTTGGAGTAACTTTTGATTGTTATAATATGTGGCATMCAGCTCSAGGTTGAAGATCATCTATCAAGAGTATGCATATCTGCATCAGYGCAATTGCAGCYTAACTCCTGCAYTAATCTTGAYGCCTCCTACCACTGATGATCCATAGAGTTCTTACTCCTTGGTTTTCCACTGAGTCTTGAGGTGGAAGAATCGATAATGCTCGGCCAAGAATATTAACCTCTTTCTTGGTCATCAAGTTTTCCACAACAAATCCGCTTAGGTAGAAAATAACACTGAAAGTAAATCATGCTTAGATTCTGGAGCACAGATGACATCACGCAAGTAGACATCTCCTACATAATATACAATTGAACTTTCGATATAAAAAGTTAGATAAGAGTAGTTTCTTCCTCTAAGTATAATTTGTCTTTTTTTAGAAGATGATTTGATCCGCCTAGCTCTCATTACCTTCTTGAGCATAAAAATCGTCGAGCGACATCCTCTTTGTCAAWRRTRRTRRWAWTWWTWYMTWAWTT
>MEJB01000006.1:4808322-4911062 GCA_001752375.1 Rhazya stricta
TTRRWAAAAATTAACATTAATTTTTACGTCAATATTAAGAATGGACAGAATTCTGTCCCAAGTCCTTCACAATGGATTAAGAATGAACGGAATATATAATTGTTATTTTTTTTATTCGTTTAAATTCTCAAAATCACTTCCGTCACAAATTTTTGAGTAATTTGCGKTGAAATTATTTTAGAAAAGAAAATATTGAATCAATTATTTCGATACCTCCAAAGTTTCTGTCAATTTGCGATGAATTTATAATGAATCTTAAAATTATATTTTTTATTTTTTTAAAATTCTAAAAAGTAATTCGGTTATAAATTTATCATAAATTTGCAATGGAAATATTTTAGGAAAAAGTAAATTTRGTTATGTATAAATCCYTTGCAAGTCCAAATTCCAATTGTTTATAAAAATTTGTCTTCATTTGCAAATTGAACRGTTCATTTACAAGATTATTTGTTCATGGATTCAAACACAGAAAAAAAAAAGTAATAAAACAATCTATATGGATAGTGGACATTCACTCTTCTTACTGACAGACAACTTTGGATTGTAAKGCGATTATTGCTTTCTAGTATATGTTGCGTATTGGTTATAAAGACGGTTTCATGTTTGAATCAACGTCGTTGATTTTATGTCTTTGTGTTAATCTTGTTTAATTGTGTGCGAATTTTATGTTTTCTGATAAGATTGATTAATCGATAATATTAAATAATCAATTAACAGCATCGTTAAGTGTTTGTTTTAACTAAAAAAGTCATTGGATGAAACTTCATAATCATTTATTCATAACGAATTAAGAGTATTTATAATATTTTTCATTTCAAGATAATCGTTTATTTATRGCAATCTATCTCAAATCTTCAAAGCATTTGACAACATATGAATAAATATATGTTATGAAAACGARTATATTCAATCCAAATTGTTAAGACTCGAATGAAACTAGATATAATACCGGAAGCCTCAATTATGTGGCAGTTGCATTGATGTCTGGAGCTCCTCCAAGATCGGGTGGAAAAAGGCCTAAAAGAACAGTCGAATCTGCCCTGAGTTCAGGAATTAGAATTGATATACCATATAATTGGTCTCTTTGAATCAATAGTTAACTTTTCCATCCTATTTACCCAATTAAAGGATAATAATCTAAGAATTATATCACTTGTCACGGAGAGACCAACACCTTGCACAACCTTACTAAGAAACATATGCTCCCAGTAACTTGCTAGAAGTAACAAAAATTGCAGAAAACTTAGTAAGATGGCTATTCTTCATTTTCTTCTTATTCTGTGCCTTAAGAAGTTTGCCTTTTCTTTCAATCCTAAAATTTATACCTCCAGATACGCTTCTCCTAAATGCCCGGAGGATACATTTCCCCCCCGGATCCAATAATTTACTTTCTTTTCATTACTGAAGATTCACCCTTGCTCTATACCATGGTAGATATGGGTGATCGACCCCAAAGAACCTAACCTAGTTATAGACACTTGCTCTCATCTTCCAGGGTGGGAATCTGTCCAAATTACAATTTGCACATCATTCTTTCATTTTCCAAACTCTTTGCAATATCAGAACATGAAATTAAACTTGGTTTATGCTGACWRCTCAAACATAGAAGGATCATCTGTACATGAATAATAGATATTGGTGTTGAGTCTTGAACAATTGTATRTACATCATAACGCCTCTTATTCTTCTAGAATCCAAAAGAACCTCGAAAATTGAAGAAAGCACCAAAAAAACTGGAATAATAAGCTTCTCGCAATCCAATGAATCCGAGAAAATCTTGTGTCCTACAAATTCACCATCATAGCACTGATCAATCTTTATCCCGATTGCCATAATACTTCCTAGTACCTATATCATGGCTTCTTGAACTCTTTGAACGACGATGGTGGCGCTTCTCACCAAACTTCAGTCGTCCAGTTTCCTTGAATTGTTGTTTCTCCAATGGATCAATCACACATTCTGGTGGTGGAACTGCATACCTAAATGAATCATAGCAATATGAATAGTACATATATTTTGCCCTAAACTTTTTCATGGCTGCCCTTTSCTTGGGGCTGATTCTCGAATAGCTAGAACTTTCTAGTTGGTTATCTTTTTCAGTACAACCACTGTCTAAAACCTCTTGTATAGGGTCTACTGCACACCCATGCAATGCAAGATCAGTGAATTCAGCTACAAATGGTGCATATTTGTAGTTAGCCTTATACTTTCCTCCAGAAGTTGCCCAATCTGATGCATCCCATATGGTTGCATACAAAGCCATAGGCTTTGACGGATAATCTCCTCCCATGGCATCATTATGTGTTATTTCGCGAATTGGAATATCATCAATGTAAAATCTGATCATACATGTATATACAGAAAAGATCAAGAATTAGAAACATGATTGGTTGACAATAACATCAAAGTAGCATATCGATTAGGTTAGATTGCGTGGTATAGTCGTTCACGGAACAAAAAGTATGTGTAATGGTCAATTGTATTATCTTTTCTTTTGATGTATTTTGCTGATTACAAACATGTTTTTTCTATTGCATGTGAGTTTGAAATTATGATTCTCCAGAAGAAAAAATAGAAGATTAATATTGAAATGGTCAAGTTTCAAATGGAGCAGCAAATAGACTAATTCAATGAAAGTGGTTGGGAGCAAAAAACTCACATGATGTTCTTGGTGGTCCATAGGATGCTGTATCGATGAAATTCCTTTGAGGGGTCAAACCAAAGGTAATATCTTTCTTCTCTTCCTCTACTTGTGCTTCCGTTGCCATACATATTTGTCTGAAACCTCCATGCTTTTCCTCGAATATTGCCTAAAAACTCAAAGTCTAGTTCATCATGTGTCTTCTCGAATATATCTCCATTTGTTGTCTGTAAAACAAAAGCAATCACCTGATCATCATAAGTTGATAATATATAGATATAACTCGAATATAATTAACAATAAAAAAAAAAAAAAGGATATACATACATAGAAAGCTACAACGATGCCTGCTGTGTACTCTGAAGGCAACTTGATTCTGGCACTGAAGAAACCATGTCTGTAAAGATCGGTAGACTTGAAGCCAGAGCCTGTTCATTCGAAAAACATACAGATTACGAACAAGTATCGATGCTGACAGATTATATATATAAGTAGAAACTACATATGCATGAGAATAAACATGCCTGTGTATTGGTTGAGATGGATACTGACGCTGCTATCATCCGTGGATGTCCTGATGTTTCCTTCACCAAAGAGAGAACTGAAACCTTTGCTGTATGGAACAGTTTTAARGTCAGAACCAAAAGCAGCGTTGGCRGTAAAGGTTACATGACAGAAAAACATGATCAGACATGTTCTTCTCTGGAGAATCTTGGATTTCTCCATGAATGATCAGTAAATATATAAAGTCTCTAAGTTCTGTGCTTTCTTGTCTGAAACACACTGTACCTCCTTGAGGAACAGATTTATATGGGGAGGGAGAGAGAAGGAGATGAAATGATCTGGATTATTTTTATGGAGAATATATGAATTATTTTTGGGAAATTGTTTGATTGGCGGCCCGAAGAAGATTCCCCCTAGTCATAATCTAGGTCGATAGCCGAAAGGTGAGGTTTTAGTTTTTTATTTTATTTTAATAAATTGGAATTTAATTTCGGCTAATTTTCAGGAATTTTTGGACGTTGGTCATTTTAGATATYGATAGTTTTGGAAAATCTTCATGTGATTTATGAGATTATAATAAATATATTAGATGAGGATAGGGAGCTGAATTATTTTGACCAAGTACGTTTCGTGAAATTAAAGAAAAATACTACTCGTGATGCTTTCTGGAAAATTCATCACGGGCTTCGAAGAAGGATTTGTCACCTTTTACTAAGACTTTTTGATTATTTTCTATTCAATAACTATAAATCGTAGCTTAGGGTGTTTAAATTTTTATTATTCTTTAAGGGAGAAAATAAAGGTAAATTTGGATAGTTAATCGCCATGGCTAGCATGAGAATTTCTTGAAAAGAGTAATTAGAAACATGTTTATTTTTTAAAATAATCATAATATATTTATAATAACGTAAATTTTATTTATCAGTCTTCGAATTCTAATACACCTTTACTACATTAATCAATACATAGTTAATCCTAAGATACAGAAGATGTGGTAGAGAAATTGAACAGAAAGTTCAATCGTTGAGCTCTAGCRATAAATAAATTTCTTGGGCAAAGAATCAATTTAAACTTTGAGAAAGCAAATAATTTCTGAAAATTTGTTTGCAGTTTAGGACTGGTAATTGGGGATTTATGTATCTAAATTAATAGGTTTTGACTTTGCATTTTGCAGCTAGAAAGGAGTTATCATTGTTTCATCATGATAGTGAGAACTTTGAAGAACAATCTGTCCACGTGTCGAGACAACCAATGCAACTTGCTCACTGTGTGTAAGGGGCAAAAACAAATACAGGAATTCATTTATTCTAGGATTGACCAAAATAGAWTATATGATTGCTGGATTGCTTCTGACAGCTCTAGCTTTTCAACCAATTATATGTTTCGTTTATTAGAAGCAACTTATGATGAAAAAACACAAATATGTTTTCCAATGACAGCTATATTCTCTGGATTGCTCTTCCTTTTCCATTTCTTAAGATATTTGATCCATCTTTTATAGTAATTTTGTTCTTGAAAAAAGAAAACTTGAAACACTAATGCTTCCTCCCATGAGTGATTTGTGTTTGATGAATCGTAAATCTCTTGAAGATTTTGATTTCTAACTATTGTGATTGAGAAGATGGCTAATGAGTCTAAGCAGAATAAGAGAAGCACAGATTTGCCTAGTAATGTTTTGTTGGCACTAAGATAGATTAGGATTTGAAGTGGTTATACCAACTTAACTACTATTCCATAAATTAATTCATAAGATGAAAAAACGASCAACCATTCTATCCTTTCCCCCATCGAAGTTCAAGGGAAAAAGAAACAAGGGAAACAGTTCAAGAGAAAATCCAATATATCTTCACAGAACATTTTCTTCTTTCTTCTGTTCATACCTTTTTGTCGATGTCTAGTCTAGATATGTGTCAAGCCATATGCTAACCTTGCTCAGGAATCCATTGGTAGTGAGTTGCTTTCTCCGCCGTCTTGATTTGCTTATTTTCTTATTTGAATTGGCTTTGTCACTATACTGGAACKCTTGAGAAAGTCTATCTTCATTCCTGTAATGATACGGCAAGTGACATCATAATTCAAGAATATCATAATTCGGACTATGAAATGCATTAGGAATAAAAAAGGACAAAAAGATAAAGATGAGCAATCCAAATAATTGAAGTATTAGACAAGGGATGATGATGATAATGACGTTCTTGAAGTGTAAATTATGTTAGCTCTTTCATTCATGGGATGTATTTAAAAAAGAGTGAGATTGGGCCATGGAGAAACAATTCTAACTGTGTACACAAGCAAAGTGAGCAAACCGGCCATCATAAAGAAAGAATACATAGATCATATCTGAGATTATGTTGTCTTTTTTAAAATTTAAAAAAAAAAACATTATAATAGATGCATGATTTTGGTATCAAGTCACTATAGAACGCTGGAATATATGCCTTCATGTGTCTTGTTGACTCAATGCCACATTATGGCCAAATCCCTTAAGTAAGTAACTTACCCTACACCCAACCACACCTAATTCAACCACCAAAATATTTTCAAATCTTTCCTTTACTTACTTTTTTTTTTTTCATTTTCCCGAGAATAATATTTGTATACACATGATATAAATACATAATACATATATACAAATTCGTCTATACATATCCTCATCCTTTGGCTTATAATTTCCAAATATCTTGACATACTATTTATTTTAAAATTTACATAGTATTATTATACAGAACATACAATTCCGACAAATTCGACTGTCATGATAGGCCCAAAAAGTATTCCTTTAAGCTTTTGCAATATTGAGCCTCGGATAACAGTTTGCCTTTGTTTAGGCCAAGCTATTTCCAATTCTACTATAGCCAAATTCACACCCCAAAGTGATCAGTACTAAGAATATCAACCCTCTATTTTGTTTATTCTCAAAACATCTCATCAACTTATCAGCTTGGCTGTTTAATTTGGCGATTAGGAGAACATGGCTTTTATTATGGATCACTCCCGTCAAAGCCACTTCTAGGATGCCAATACCATAAGCGCCAAAGAGCACAAGAAGAGGCACTTGTATTTTCTAATATGTATGTAACCACACCACAAATTTTTTTAATTTATACTAGTAGCTTTCCAATGCTAGCTGTTGCCTCATTTTCATTAAAATAGGAAGTCAATAAGATACAAAATTCAGCCAATCACCGACAGCCGAAAATGAAAACAAACTATAGCTTTGCTTGCAACTTTCGCACAACATTTCTATCCATTACTCTTAGTTCGCATTAGTATTTTTTTAAAGCACTAACGGTTACATAATTGACGCCTAATGAAATAAAGATGATAACATACACCATCAGACCATAAACAATAGCAAGAAGATAAAACAAAATATGAAGGAAAAAAAAAATGATCAAGGTGAGACCGCAACATAATGCAGAAAACTAACGTTTAATGACGGAAAGAATTTTAAAGGGGGAAAAAAAACTCAATTCCATTCCGACGACACGAGGAAAATACTAAAACAATGATAGACCTGCTGCTTGCAGCTGTTGCATTATATTTTGTATCTTTCGTGAAAGTTCCATGCAACCATCCAGTAGACTATCGTATTTAAACTGTATTACCTTTCGTGTCACATTCCTTGGTTTTAACAATCATGTTATAGGCCATAGGGGATTTACATTTCAAATAATATATAACTTTTGCAGTGCAAACTATAGTCAATATATACCCGATAAAAGGAATAACGGAATTGAGATTGCCAGTAAAAATTTGGCAGTACCTGTTTTCCAGATTGGTAGTTTGCAAATTACTGACACTTGACAACCATTGTCTTCTCTATCATTACTGGGATTCAGTTTTTGCCCTCAAGGAAGATTATTAGTGTATTAAAAGGATTTGGAAGATGGTGATGCTATGACATARATGAGGCTCTCCATGTCTCTGAACCACAAAACATTATATGGTAAACCATGCAGGGCACTGCTTTTATATTTACCTGCTGCAGCAGACATCCAGGTTAAGTCATCTTGAATGACATGTCTCTAATCTCCAGCAAAAGATAGTTACTAGACAAACATCGCAAACCAGTTGCTATTGGCTAGCTGGAAGAATCCACTGTATCAACATGTCAAAGCAAAATGTTGTTGATACATTGTTTTTCCCCATGTCCCAGAACTTCACACCCACCTGTACCTGGTAAGGTAAGTCTTTGGCATCGCTTGCATGATGGAAATGACATGTCCCGAAAATGTTCTCATGTAAGAAATACAATTAAGAGCCACATTCTGCATGAGGCTCCTGAAACTGTTCAGTCAACCAAATCATGGAAAAAAGTCAACCACCAACATTGCAAAGCCATCTTTGGGTACTATCAAGACCTTGAGTTAATCTGGTACTATAATATTCCTCCAGGCCCGAGTAAAGAAGCAGCATAGTCTGCTCACTTTTATATCTGAAATCTCTCTTATTATCAGAGTATATGTGAATGACAAATCTCATAGTTCTTTTGGCTAGAAGAACACTCAAGGAAATAGATGGAAGCACTTTTTCACATTGATTTACTGCACTCGATTCCTATACAGTACACACGGTCATTTCGGCAACCAACAAAAATCTTGCCGCCAATCATTAGGGGGGAGGAGAAGATATCTCCTTCTAGCTCTAACCTAGCAAATTCCTGCACCCTGATTTTCCCACATTGACTTGTTCCTCCAGTGGCATCTAAGCTGCTGATACGAAGAACTATGATGCTCCCGTCACTGGTACAGACACAGATCAATCTGTCAGACAGACCAGAGACATTAGCTCCTAGCTCCATGTTTTCATCAACATAAGCAGATGAAGTAATTGGTTTTCCAATAGCATGTTGCCAGAGTAACTTGCCCGTTTCCAATTCAAAAGAGTAAATGCTTCCATCTCTAGAGCATACGAGCACCTGCGAAGGTAACGCATCAGATATGCAGGGTCCAGCAAATATTGGGCCACCAGTGTTTACCTTCCAAATAATGGATCCACCACTATCCAGGGCAAGAACACTACCATCCACCAAGCAGCAAATAATATTTCCGTTTGAAGAATTGATCGAAAGAGACCCAAAAATAGGTACTTCCAAATCTTGAATCCACAGTACAGCAAAAGCTAAAGCCTTTACTGAGATTGCGGTCACTCTACCACTTGTAGATGCCACAAAAAGTTTTTCCTGTATCTCATCTATTGCAGGTGAACCAAATATACTGCCCCCGCAAGGAAGTTTATAAATACAACAACAATTTTTGTAATCAAGCGCATACAAATTGTGGTCATACGATCCACACCAGACCAAGTGCCTCTGCTTGTCTACAATTGGTTGTGATTTGACTTCACCATGAGTTTCAAATTTCCAACAGATGCTGCCATCTGAAAATTGCAGAAAATAAATGTTTCCTTGGTAGCATCCAACTACAACCTGAGATAAGTTATCTAGAACAGCTGCTGAACATTCTATCCTTCCATCTAGTTTAACCTCCCACAGAACAACYCCACTTTTAGCTTCTACACAAACAAATTTGTGTGAATGAGAACCAATAAACAGATATGCAGTACTTTCTTTAAATACAATAAGCGGAGATGCATCAACACATGATTCCATGTAGACTTTCCATAATTCTTGCATACAGCCTCCTGAATTTTGCTGACACCAAACCATATGACACAGATTTTTCCCTTCACATTTACCTGCATGCATCGTTTTATTGCAACGGGTAACAGAACATGCTGTGTGTAACAAATCAGAGTTCCAGAAGCAGTTGAATTTCAGATGCTTTGGATCACAGCAGACATTTGAATCCCTTTTCAAGCATTTGTCAGGATCATCATTACTCAAAGAACTCAGGGCTCTATGTAACCTTTTACTTGGAATACTCCCATGAATAATACTTGTACAAGAATCATCAAGCAGAAGACTTTCATTTGTTACTCCTGAATCAGCACCTGAATTGGCATCTATTCCCAGAATGCCACTGAATGACCCTATCTTCCTCTGGAGGGCTGAATGAAGCTTTAATGGTGTTGGAAAACTATATAGAAATTTCATATTGATTCCTAAGTTATACGCAGCGTAAGCCGCAGATATCGAATTGCCACCCATTTCAAAAAAGTTGTCATCAATGCAGATATTCTCAACCATCAGTGCATTGCAGAAGACCTGATTAGAGTCACAATAGAAATTCAAACTTTACTTTTTAAAGGAAATAGCACTGTGCGCAACTGAGAGAACCAAAATCATGGTACAGAATTATTCCTTATACTATAATAACCTAACTTGGGAAACAAATTACAATAAAGCGACAAGCAACTATGAATGATTCCCTTCTCTGCAAAGGAATCTTTAAAGCTCAAATTTTGTTTCCAAGAGTGTCAAAAAAATTAAATTCCAACACACCTAACATCATAAGCATCATACATATTTCAAGAGACTGTACTTCTGCAGTTGCACACGTAACAACATTTTCTACAAGAAATACAGTTCGGTTTTTATTTACATGTCATACCACAAAATTGAACAGAAAAAGTACCAAAAGCATTTTCAATTTCTTACTTGGAATTTTGCAATATTCCCAATAAAATCAAATGGCATCATAGTAAAAACAACGTACCCCCTAATGCAGCCCTATCTTTTGCGGCACAGAGGATTAACAACTTATACCAGAACCAATTCACCAGCAAATCTTTGTGTCTTGAAACAGAGTATTTAGACCCTGAGTTAAATTTCTGTCATCCAAAACCTTTTATTTTGTCAAGGAACATATAAAGATTTTTTAAATTATTTGAATCAGAAATGTCAGATGTTTTTCATTTGTAAAAGTTACAGCTCTTCACCAAAATTATTTCCTTATCTGCACCTCAGTATGTTCCTAGCCCTGCAGAAAAAATGAGTTGCAGCTAAAATTTAACTAGGGAGGTAGAATTTGCATGTTTCAAAAAAAGCAGCATTCTGTACCCTGCAGAATATTAACCTCTCTCTAATTGTAACATAACAATTAGAACCCACAAGTTGATGAGCTACCCATTAAAATTTATTCAAAAACCCTAAGCACTCATGCAAACGTTTCCTAATGACTATCATAAAAATTTTTGGGAAAATAAAAGATTAACCAATATTTACCAAATATGAATGCGGAATCTCTTAAATAAGAAAATATCATGTAAACAGCATGGTAACCAACAGAACCACAAAGCACAGGTATCCTAAATGCCATAGGCTATAAAGAAGAAAAGCATGTTTCCAAAATCTGTCATAATCAAATGGCAATAACAAATCAATGGAGAATGTATCTCAACAACTAAATTCACGATAAATATCAATAACCTTTTTTATAATTCGCAAGAGATTGCCACCCCAAAAATTTCCATCTCCATTCTTATCACGTGCTTTATAGCAAGAAGAACTGGCCAACAGACTATAATCCACTTTCCCAGAGGAAGAAGTAGGTAAGGACTCGGTAAAGAAGATAAGACCAGGAACCATTGCTTGTGGAAGTTTATCGACCATCCACCTCCTAACTGAAGACTTGAAACTTTCGTTGCATTTATCCTTTTGCTTTAGAACCAAATGAGCTTCAATATGAGAGATTTCCCCATTATCAGTTTTGAAAAGTACTGCAGCATCAAATATATCCGGATGTTCCCTAAATGCATTCTCTATCTCTTCTAGAGCAATCCGTTGTCCATTAATCTTTATAGTGCGGTCTTCTCTTCCTAGGAAAACCAAATCACCACTCTGTAGCTGTCTGGCATGGTCACCAGTTCTAAAGTAATATCCTCTGTGATCACCACAGAGGTCACCAGTGCAAGCATCTTCAGGCAATTCTTCAGAGGCCAGTGGAACAATTGAAGGATAATCAAGGTATCCAGCACCAACACAGAGTCCGCACACATAAATTTCTCCCTRATTAGGTGCATTTTCTCCAACAAGCACTACTTTGCAGTTAGAAATAGGTAAGCCAATTGGAACACTGCTGAGAGTGTTGCTTTCAGGTACCAATGGCATTCGCCTGTAGTCAAAATAAGTACAATCACCTGAAACCTTAATCACAACGTCGAGATTAGTGATGTATCCTAACCTCTAAACACTAATTAACTACATTCAGGAGAAATTCTGACATCCATAATCAATCTCATTCTAAGCCCCAACAAATAAGAAACCTAGTAAAGCAAAGACACTCACTATGACTATAATAATATCCTAGGAAATTTTAAAGCATTGAGTACTTGAGTATTGTAAATGCCACTGCATATAGCACATTAGTCATTCACATGCCACAGAACCAGTTCAGAACAAGAATCAGTTTGCAGACAATCTTCTTAGCACCTCTGACTAGGGCATTTCCCTTTTCTCAGGGAGATGGCAAACAGAATCTTCACAAAAACAACAGCATATAGAAAGTTTAAATGAAACTAGAATTTGGACAATAGATGAAGTCATACTTTATTTTCAAGTTGACATTAGTTACTACGTTTATGTTAGTTGCCAGCCAATGACTTTAAAGTAACCTCGCTAGGACTTGCACAAAAGATCCTTCAATTAGTTTAATAGTAATTGCAACACATCCCATTTGATACTTGCAACTTTCCCACCATTTAGAGGCTTTCAGTCATATCTATTCACGAGTTATGAGCACCTATGGACGTAACAGCTGAAAATAATGATGGCAAGAACTAAAAGCAATAATATTTTTCTCTTGAAGTTCTTATTTATTTGACAGCCCTAGATATATCCATACAAGCACAATTGAGAAATAAAATAGCTTTCTAAAGTACAGATTTGCAAAATATTGTTCTCCTCTGGTAAAAGAAGAAAATTCTCAAAATTTAGATACTATTCTTATCACATGATCAGATCCCCAACCTCAGTACTCCCGTATAAATTCAAAACAGCAGTTCGAGGCAGTAGCTTCAGCAGCCCCTCACATAAAGATTGATGTAGAACTTCACCACTTAATACGAGCAACTTTAAACAATTATGCACTCTCGCATAAACAGGGTTTTGCAAAGAAGGAAGGATTAGTTTCACGAATGACGGAACAGCTATGAGCCTGGTGATAGAGTATCTCTGCAGAAACAGAAAAGGTAAAAATCAATGAAATTCAGGACAGGAAAGTAACATACTTTTCCTACCATAGGTCAAATCTGATGCCCTTGTTCTATAAGGAGAAATCCAACTTCTCTGTTTTCTAAGATCCCAATTACTCATACAGAAATATCAAAATCAGTAAAAGCCACCACGGAGGAAAGGAAAGTAGGATGGCGGTTGCCCATTGACTTGACAGGAAAGGATATCTGGAGAATTCAATTTCAGATAACTTCCAGAGTGGTCACTTGAAAATAGCGGACTKATTTCAAAGGAAGTGAAGAATATATGTCCATATAATGGCTATTACAAAACACCAGAGAACCAGGATAAATAAATCATCCAGTATGTGATGCCATTATTCACACATCTGCATCAAGAGGAAACATTAAATGCACAATAAATTACACAAATGTTTCCCTTCATTCTAAGATCACAGTGACTGCCCAATGTTAAAGTGGCCCTTGGAGTCCCTGTGGCTACATTAAACTAAAGACCCTGTTGGCAGCTTCCACACCATTTCTGGACTAATCAACAAGTCCCAATCTAACAGTAAAAGCAGCTAACAAATTTGAGGAAAAGTTTGCATGCTACCTCTAGGAAGTCAACCGCGTAGAAAGGATTTTCTTTTAGTGCATTGAATGGAGGTATGACCAAGGTACAAGTAGTAAGTATGCTTCCTAGAAATTCCTGCAGATGGTCAATGAAGCTTATTGATGTCTTGAAGACAAGATATTCTTCTCCCTGTAGGGGATACAATTCTTGCATCCACAGAAATCGGTTTAAAAGACCTGAAAAAGGGCTGACGGGAAACATCATGATGCAGATTAAAAGTGAGAGAAATTTAAATATCAGAAGTTTAGAATAAAACTGAAATCCAGTTTAAACATATATATACACACTAACCTTGTTCAGTTCCACAAATGCCTTTAGGTTTCCCTGTAGATCCTGATGTGTACATCAGGTAACAGAACAACCGTGATGTTTTACTTTCACAAGGCCAGTCCATACGTGTTAACTGAGTTTGCTCTTGAGCATTGTACTTCATAGATATAGATAAGACGGGACAACAGCCGCTAGCAATTAGCCAATGCAATTTATCAAGCAGGTGGAAATAATTACTCTCTGTTGAATATTCACACCCGATAATAAAATCAGCTCTTGAAGAAGATACAATTGACAATATCCTTTCCCTGGGAAAAGATGGATCTAATGGCAAAAATGCCTCTCCACACCTTAAAACGGAGAGGACCGCAACAATGTACTCCACAGAAGGTTCCATATATATTCCTATTAGTTTTGGAGTATACTTATTCTTAAATTTGGCGAATTGTTGTGAACTTGGATTAGAAGACTCCACTGGATCACAAATCGGATCATGTATTGCAGATGGCTTGAGAGGCCTATCACCTACAGGAATAAACTCAAAAAGTTAGAAGTCCGTCGAATCAACCGCCATTTCTCTAAGGCCAATTCTGCTATTTGTTTCAGCCAATAGACCTCAAAGGTATCAAAGGTAATCATATTTGTTTAAAGACCGTTAGTGACCAATATAAAGAGGTAAAATCATATTTAACAACCAGTTTTTCCTCAGTCATATATTTGTCAAGTTATTATTTTTCTCTGGAAAGTGTAACTTAGTTACAAGGTTGAACTAAATCCACATATCACTACATTATGTAGCATAAATTAGCTTAACAAAGATGGGCAAAAGAAAAATATACAGTCCACAAAAACAGACGCAGAGAAGAATGTGTAGAGAAATTCCCCAATATGCATTCATTATCGGAACACCTGGTTGACATTTGATGAGATGGGGATCATCAGCACCATCTAGTATGCCCCTAAGCCGCGAGCTAAGAGAATTGACAGCAGAGAGAATTTCAGAGTACGTGAAGCACTGGTCGCCTTCGTAAACTGGCAGCTGTGAAGACGTTGGCACAGCTTCAATTAATTCGTCATTCCGGAGAATTGCGTTTTCCTCACCCCGGGAATTTCTCTGAAATCCTCCGGCAATGATGTTGGCGCCACCGCAAGCGTGTATAACAGCAACTTTGTCCGGGGAGTTTGAAGCGGCTCTATAAAACTCGTGCGAGATGCAGCAGGCGGATAACTTCGGTTCCGGTGGTGGCGCGCTGCTTCCCATGATGGTTTAGTGCAGGAAATCCACTGGGATGTGGGGAGGGGTTTACGCACAAAGGAGAAAAATCCTGGGGTAGCTTTTAGATTCAAATCTTCCTTATTTCTATTCTTCTTTTGTTTTCTTTGGGTTGGGGTGGCGGGACGGGTCTGTGTGTGTTTAGTTACACCGATACCCATAGGGAGCTTCAAATGGGCCGGATCCAGAATCCATATCGTTCATGTGTCTTGGCTGCATCTGGATTGAGTCTTTTATCCCAAGTCCAAGTCCAAAGGGCGAATTGCCTTTATAAAAATTGAGTCTTGTCTTCCTCTTTATTTTTTTCCCCCCTAGTTAATGTAAAGGATCAATTTAAGTATCTTTTTCTCTCACCAGCTATGAAAAGAGTAATAGAAAAAATATCGTGCCATTTGGTCAACTCAAATTTAAAAACCTCCTTAACAATCAAGAACACATGACATCTCAACATGAGGGCATAAATAATGCACTTTAGGGATTTCAAGCATTATTTGAGCAATTCCAAAATATTTTAAAATAATAATAAATGTAAATACAATCAATCAAAAGTATTGGTTGATCACTGATTGGCYCAAACTATYCAAGAAAAGAACTTGGAAGCCAAGGAGGGAGACTTTGCAGGCTTCTTCGGTTGTTCTCCTGGAATACAAATCGTATGTTCATCTGCTCCACTATGCTTCAGCTTTTCAGATTCCTCTAAGAATTTACTGAATGCATTTCGAACATAATCTACTGCTGAAACAACAGTCATGTCCTCTACTAGTTTGTGTGGGTAAATGTCCTTCCTATGATCTCCACATAATACGGCTGCCATCTGAACCAATTCTGCTTGGAAGTCACTTAATTTTGCATCTTCTTTTGCATCAAATCCCCTCAATCTGACAGGTTCTGGTAAGGTTTCTGTAAACAAAGACGAACTCAGAAACATCTCTCAATTTGACTGGTTCTTTCCGAAAGAGAATGAAGGACAGTGATGGTGAGATAGGAGCAAAGAGTTACCTGGACAATCTGTTCTTGGGGTCTTTCTGCTGATCACGGACTCAAAAGTGCCAGCCCATGCATCGCGCTTGGTTAAGAACTCTTTCAGATTGAAGATCTTTTTAACAGTAGCAGGGATTGAGGAATGTTCAAATTCAGATGTAGGATATGGTCCTGAAGGGCCATGTAGCACTGCATATAGACATCACCAATCAAAAGGTTGATTAGMTCAACTATTGAATYCGGAGTATTATGATTCAATCTYTATAGCTCAATATATCTCTYCAAAAGATTTGCATGCCTGTTCCTTTCTCAATCCAAGGAGATATCAAGATGGCTGGAACGCGAACTCCCAAGCGATCAAACTGAAAATTGTAAGGCTCAGGACCCAATATGCCGTCAGGACTTGGAACTCCAGTAACTGGTGTTGGCACGTGATCGTAGAAGCCACCATGCTCATCATATATGATTATGAATAACATTTCATGCCACTGAGGACTTGATCTCAAGGCTTCATAGACTTCTTTCACAAACTTCTGACCTTCATGGACATCATGAGAAGGATGATCATCATTCCCTGGCAATATTTTCAGGTCGAAATACCTCTGCTCGACTACTACATAATTTGGTAGCTTGCCCTCCTTGCAGTGTCTTTTAAAATCGAGATCAAACTGATGGAAGTTCTTTATTATGTATTTCAGTTTTCTAAGATTCCTGSAAAAGAGAAAAGGCAATTTTAGAAACTTCTATTTTGAATTAAAATTWTGAGCACTAATGTTAATTGTGGACGAGTATCCCTTGTTACACAATCCACGCAATTCCAAGATCGTGGCATCACTAGTCTTACTTATCAACCTAGAAGCAACACCAATACCAATGCAATTAGTACAGCATCGTGGAATCAGTAGTCAACATCACCCTCAAAGGTGATTGCGCGTAATATTCAGTGAAAAAAAATAAAAAGGTGAGATGGAGTTATAGCGTTCATTATTTTCTCAACTGCCTCAAAAGTGCAGGAAAAATATATATATAGCAAAAATCTGCATCTCCTTCCTGTCATAAAGAGTTCTAGCCCCTCATAAAGAATTTTCATCTGAAATTACTGTGGTTAAAATAATATTTGCACCCAAAAAATGAGGAATAAAAAAGCACCTCAAAGCAGAAAATAGTTTAATCATCGATGAATGATTCATAATGCATTAATTAGCCATGTGAAGCCAGATGATCAATATAAGTTAGTTACTTTTAAGCACAATTAAGTAGTATCTTTCAAAAAGCCATTAGAAGGATAAAGATTGCTTCAACAAGTAATTAGGTTTATCGCAATCTGGAGAAAGAATTATTCTTGATTCGAGAAAAGATAAGAACAAACACCTGTAGAAAAGCGTTGATGGAGGGTACTGATAGTAGATTCCAAAGGAATGTCCGGCCTCATCCATGGATTCAAAAATAGTCTTCTGAGGGAACCCTTGAATCAACAACTTAGTATCATTACTTGTAGCACCATGTGAGGTAGCCGAGTGCACAAACAGCCGATTAGGCTGTGTTGAAGCCGGAACAGCCGCGAACCAGCGATCACAAACTGCAAACTCCGACACCAAAGCTTTATAAACCGGGATCTTATCCGGCTTGAAACCATCCATCACAGTATCAGACATACCCTTGTGAATTCTCTCAGCATTTTGAGCAAAACCTTGCATGGAAGGCTGCAGTTTCTTCGAAGCCACGTCTTGGCTCCATGGAACCCCAAAGACTTGCTCGTAAATGTCTTGAATAGAGTGGCCAGGATCAGGGTCGACGTAGACTGACTGATCACGGAAGAGAATGCGGTTGGTTTCAGGGTCTGAGGTTGATAGAGGATTAGACTCTGTGCCAGTAACGCCATTGATTTCTGGATTAAGGGCTTTCATCCAACCTAGCATGTGATCGAACGAACGATTTTCTTGGACCAAAACAACAACTGTTTTGATAGGACATGGAGTTGAAGAATCCGAAGCCATTTCTTGATTTCTCGGTCGTGCGTTCTTTATCTTCTTCTTGTGTATGAGACTCTAGTATTATATGCTTTTGGCCAATTGCTTGACGTGGTTTTGTCTTTGATGATGGTTTTGAATTTAAAGCATGAGGTAGAGAAAGGGAGGGACCGAACGGAGATAGRTTGCTCGTACAAGGRATCGYAAYAACTCTAGACGCAAGAAAATATATTTTTCTTCTATCTCTGGTTGTTAGAGAATTGTTARTAAGAGAAGTGCTCTAAGAAAGAGTGTTATCCTAGATATGTTGACACTGTTTTTGGTCAAAAACTAATTTTTGCATGGGAAAAGCAATCACAAATACACCTAATTATATAYTARTATACTAAAAAATACTTAGGCCACGTGGATTCTCCTTCTACATTTAACACGCAATTAGACATATAGAGATTATTTTTCCTTTAAAATTAACAGAGTAAAAGGCTAGATGACAACTCAGATCCTCAAGTTACGTGGAGTATCTAAACGATTTTTCTGCTTCCGTTTTGATTGGTTGCCGGGTTTGATGGAACTATGAGCTCGTTATGATATACCTCTATTTGTGATGATGATGCTGAGGAATAAAAGCATATGCTATGCGTTCAAATTTAGTACTTATCMTCCTTGTTTGGAAAACCCAACATAAGTAGTTGCAACTGACGAGCTCCAATTGGGCCTCARGTTTCACATCTATTAATATCATTCATATTTACTTATATCAACTCGAATATTAAAAATATTTATTGAATTAAAATTAAAGTCCTTTATTTTGTTAATTTTTTATCTTTAATTATGAAATTATTTTCCTTCAAGGAGGGGAGAGATGCAAAAAAAAAAAAAAAAAGGCAACATTAAATTCAATGTATTACTCTTAAAAGATGAGGAAGAAAAAGGCAAAGAAGGYGGAGGWATGATACTTTAATTCAAAAAGTATCCTATTTGTAAGACTCTCCATATGTATATATAAATTGAAAATATTATATATTTTAAAATAAAAATAATAGTAACAAAATAAATAAGGTTAATATGCATGATATTACTCAACTAATATTATATCCTATCCTATAATAAAAATAGAAAAAGTAGGAGATGTCGAGATCATCATTGTTTCCTTACTCAGTGGAAGTAAGTATCCTCATTTTTAGGCCCATTACGGTCAAGGATAGGGTAAATCTTTAGGCCCATTARATATGTCAATGTAYTAAATGTTGGGTCTATGGGGCCAATTTTTCAGGCCTTAAAGCTACATGTTAAGGACCTTAATTTAAAATGGACCATAGAGTGCGGGAATAAARCTATATTAAAATGAATAATAAGACAATAAGGGTGCATATGAAATTGTATTTTTAAACTTAAAAATAGCTTTACGAGCTAAAAGTAACTCAAGAGTGTTTAGTAAACCTTAATTATAGTTGGGATAATTGCTTTTAGCTACTTTGAGATAAAACTAAAATATAAAGCTTTTTTAAGAAAATAATTGTAGCTTCTTTTAAGTAAAGCACATACTAACTTATTAATTGATGAATTTAACCTCGCATCTTTATCATTATTCTTGAAAAATTTAATATTAATTTCTAATAATTTTAACAAACTAAATTAATAAAAAGTAATTTAACCTATTATAATATCATAAAATATTAATTTTAAAATATTTAAATTTTACAGCATATTAATTTTATAATATTAAAAAATTACATTAAATAAAGTGTAATTTATATTAACATCTATATCATATTATATAATTCTTTTTTATGTCATTTTACATATTAKAATAATTCTAATGTATACTTTACAATTCGTTTACTGAAATAATGTCTATTTTATAATATATTATCAAATACTCATCAARTTTTTRTTAAAATACAATATTTTCCTTAACAACGCTTCTCCTAACAACAAATCCGAACCCGTCCTAAATTAGCTTAGAAAATTCGGAATATGAATCAATGATCACATACTAGACAAGAAAATATCTTTTGAACCAAGGATTTGTGTAGACGCTTTTGAGGTAGATTCGTTACGGAAACAATATAGGAATCGTCAGCCCCATTCTTGAAGGCATTCTCACATTCGTCTATGAATCTCTGGAAAGCGGTACCAACATAGTCGGCAGCCTCCACGACTTTCATGTTTTCCACTATTTTGTGTGGGAAGGTATCCTTCACGTGGTCACCGTTCAATGCTGCAGCCAATTGTACCAACTCTTCTTGAAAGTCACTTAGCTTCGACTCTTCTTCGGGTTCTCTGGCTCTCAACCTTACAGGTTCTCGCAATTCCACTGTTAKATCCATGAAACAAACATATTTCAGCGTGCAAGCACCAAAGTCAGAGATCAACAGAGTCGAGTTTGAGTTTGTTTACCTACCTGGACAATCTGTTCTTGGGCTATCCCTAGTAAGAATACTTTCAAAGGTGCCTGCCCATGCATCTCGCTTTGTTAAGAATTCCTTTAGATTGAAAATCTTCTTCAAAGTGGCAGGAATCGATGAATGCTCAAATTCAGATGTTGAATACGGTCCTGAAGGTCCATGTAGCACTGCAATTTTCAGCATTCATCTATGTTATAAGGTTGCTATTCTTGAATTCTTGATTCTTTCAACTATTTATGGTGAGTTCTACTTACCAGTTCCACGTTCAATCCAAGGAGATATAAGAATGGCAGGAACCCGAACTCCGAGTCGATCAAACTTGAACTTAAATGGTTCTGGACCAACAATGTCATCAGYGCTAGGGATACCATTGACAGGGGTTGGTACATGATCATAGAATCCACCATGTTCATCATATATAATGATGAATAATATTTCATTCCACTGCGGACTTGATCTCAAGGCTTCATAGACTTCTTTGACAAATCTTTGGCCTTCAGAGACATCGTGAGGAGGATGATCATCGTTCCCCAAKAAAAACTTTGTTTCAAAGTATCTCTGTTCAAGTACCACATAGTTTGGTAGCTTTCCCTCCTCACAGTGTCTTTTGAAGTCTAAATCAAACTGATGAAAATTCTTTATGTACCTTAACTTTCTAAGGTTCCTGTTGGTAACATGGTAAAAGATTAAGTTTAAATCTTGATTAATTAAGTGATGAAAAAGCCGAAAGAATATCATACTTCTTGTAGGTAATTGATTAGTACCTTTAATGCCACAGAAGAACAGAATAAGAATATGAAACCAATTGAATATGCAAAGCACATAAACGTGGTCACTGTCAATTGCATATAATGATCACTTACTAATATAATTAATTAGTAGGTAAAACCACATGGTCGGTCTTGCATCAGCTGGGTTCTAATCATTATAAAATTGGAAAGCTATTTCCAATTACACTCATGATAATGATGCTTATGTTGAACTTTGTAATTGGTTTCTTAATCTGTACTATTCTCCAACACTAACAGTTGACYCCTCTTGACAAGCTGAATCAATCACTTCTTTTGAATCCAATTAATATTATGTCATCTTGAAATTCATGTAGAACCAGACCCTCTTCCTGCTCAACCACAGGTGATGGCCGATTATAAAAGAAAATTTCGGTCCATGTCTAAGGTATATACGCTGWCTAGCTTCTTTAAAGTATACTACTCAGTTCAATACCATTGCCATCATTTCCATAAGATCTTGATGCAGATATTTTGATTGGTGGATGAGTTTTTTCTGAGGCTAAAAAGGRACAATCAAGTTCTTTTTTAGGTCCTTGTTAGCAGTGGTTGAATTTGTGGACTTAATTCATATTAAACTACTCGGACAAGCATAGTAGCCTAAGATAAGAATGGAATAAAGAACTCACAGGAACTTTCAAGAATGGGAGACTTGAATTTGCCATAGAGAAGTCTTACCTGAAGAAAAGAGTGGATGGAGGGTACTGATAATAAATACCAAAAGAGAAACCAGACTCTTCCAGAGACTCAAAGATTGTCTTCTGCGGATATCCTTGAATCAGCATCTTGGTGTCGTTAGCAGTGGCACCATAAGATGTTGCAGAATGTATGAAGAGCCTGTTTGGTTGTGTCAAAGTAGGAGCTGAAGAAAACCATCTATCACAGATTGCGAATTCTGAAATCAGTTCCTTATAAACTGGTAATGCCTCTGGTTTAAAGCCATTCATGACTATCTCAGACATCCCTTTTTTTATTCTTTCTGCTTGCTGTGCAAAACCTCCCATTGTAGGAAGGATGTTTTGGGAAGACGACGACTCGCTCCATGGAACACCGAAGACTTGCTCGTATACTGCTTCAAATGAGTGACCAGGATCTGGTTCAACGTTCCCAGATTSCTCACCAAAGTAAATGCGGTTTGAATCAGGATCACTGTTCGACAAAGGGTTTGATTCTTTTCCAGTTACACCTTCAATTTCTGGATTCAGGGACTTCATCCATCCTAACATGTGATCAAATGATCGGTTTTCTTGGACTAAAACTACTACGGTTTTGATGGGGTATTCTTTAGCCTTCTCGGCCATTCTTAGAGGCTCTTCGTGGTGGCCTTGCTATTGATTTGTTARAGAAGGATAGTTGAAGAGCAGGACAGGGATTTGTGTTGTGCTGGGATGGTTTTGGGGACCTGCGATGATGGCAGACTAAGTTAAGCTAGCAAAGATCCGATAARTTTTCATTATCCTTTTTAATATTCAACAATGCAGTCTTTTCCTATGTAAGAATCTCATCATGAGAAGGCAAAATGATACAACGCACATATGAGATACCAGCACATGGACTTAATGTTTTCTTCTGCAGAAACTTTAAGAAAAGGTTCAATAAGGCATTCCTGATTTTCCTCATCTTTGTCCCACTTACTTTTAGAAAGCTTAACTTAAATCACACCATGAGCACACTTGAAAGGTGATTTACTGYCATTATTTAAGCAACTTTAACTGTTACCCACACCCCATCCCCTTGAAAGAGAAAAATGAACAAGATCAAACAGAGAAAGAAATAAATTAAGGGGGATGGTTTTACTATATGAGATAATCCCCACCATAATAATATTCGGATCTGTTCGTCATTAACTTGATTTCACGTTTTAGGGACTTAATCCAGCTGAACCTGTGATGAGGTTCAGATGTGCYAATTTGCCCTCGACTTACAACCARGTTTTCCMTCAGCTGCCATCACTGCTTAGGTAGGTGAAAGAGGAAGATGGGATATCGGTAGGTAGAGGGAAAGGCATTTGGCAACTTTAAAACTCACTTTGTTGCCTGATTTTGACTGGGCAAGTWTCTGATTTTTCTAAATAAGTCTTCTAAGCATTACTCACTTAGAAGCCAAAGATTTGGCCGTAGGCATTTGCAGAAGGGCATTTATTTGCTACCCGATAATAGGCCTTCAGACGTTGATCAACGATGATCTTCATGTCCAGACGTATACATTATCAACCACAAGATTGTATGATCATCAAATATTACCAGTTCCGATTATCAATTATTCACACAGCAAAGATGGACTACCCACTTGACCTGTCTAACCTTATTCTATTTCTCTCGTCTTTGGCATGTATCTGCAACTACTGTTCTATAAAGACAGAAAATGAAAAACATGCTATAAAAAAGAATGACTATTGTGTTGAGCTGCTTCACCCATATGTGGGATTAGTATAGATAACTGATACTCAGTTTCACAATTGYAGACATCAAAACATCACTGGCAGATCCAAGAAAGAATAAAGAATAAGTCAGAGACGAGCAAAGGAGAAAAACCAAAGAACAGTGGCCTGCATTCTTGTACACTAATTTTCTGGCATCATCAGTCTTTAGTATCGTACTAGCATTTTGTCAATCAACTTAATAGCCAAATACAGGATAGGAATTTGAATAGTCTTGCATATTCAATGAAATAAAAATTCAATATTGATATTGTCTCTTCAATTAAGGGCAATGACCAGGAAAGGACTCAGATGACAGAGGTTGGAAAACATTCAGAAAAGACCCTTCTTGGCTGAACCTTAGAGCTAAGCATTAAGGAAATCGACCAATTTAAKAGCAAGATATGCAATATTATGGTGGTTCGTCAAACATCTAAACAAATGATTTCAGTACTTCACAGTAATTGATTGTTCCCCCTTGCAAATTCTCGACCCCTTAGTATTGAACTCAAGAAAGATTCCCTTTACCTACCTCCTTTGTGACCAGATATTATGAGCCTGGATTAGAAAAAGTAGTGGCGTCAAAGTGAGGGACGGCATTATTGTTTGCAAATGATTTCAAGCAAACAAAGCTGGATGTGAGAAAAGAGACAAGAGATTTTGGTATCGGTGGCCTACATTATATTTTTCAATTCTGTGAGAAAACAAATCTTTACACTGTAAAAGAAATTAGTATGCACAAGAGACTGAAACTTCAGCTGGGATTTTACATCCCATTAACTTGCCTTGTGAAAGTAAAATCTTCCCGTGGAAAATGACCTCTTCACTGCAGCTGGGGTTCTCACTAATTCTGGATTCCTTCTTATATTGTTTACCTTGCTTTCTTCTGTCAGGATCCATTTTGAAGAACCGATGCCCGTGTCTGATTCACAAATCTTGATTCTCAAGTCTTCATCATCATCTTCWTCAATTTTAAGAATATCAGCAACCAAAAGATTGCGTTGACATGAGAATGTACCTAATGAAATTGATCTTCTAAATTGCCTTACGCCTTCTTGATCACCGACAGTACTAGTGCTGTTTKTCGTTTCAGAATTTCCCACAACAATGCTAGATTGAAGGGGACTTTTTGGACAAGCATCAGCAACATCGATAACGAGCAATTCTTCATTATGGCTTCTTTCTCTTTCTTCTACCACACAAATCAGATCATCTTGTTGCTGAATTTCAAGGGCAGATACARTAACAGCTGAGGAAGTTTGAGCAGCTGGAGCTGGAGGAGGCAATGCATAAGTAGGAGCAGCATTGGCGCGGCATAGAGGACAATTAGTATGAGACTTCAACCATACATCGATGCAAGAAGGATGAAAGGCATGACAACACTTGGGCAATAATCTTAGGTTCTCATTTTCTTGAAACTCATTTAAACACACTGAACATTCTGTCCCTTCAACCAATCTATCTCCTTTATTGTACTTAAAAACTGTMATGGAATTGATGAGTGCCTCATCTAATCCAGTTGGCCATTGGTCCTGAGTCATTTCATCCCGGTGACCTTGAACCTCTATATTAGGATTTCTCGGCTGCAGCCGCCTCCTGCAATATTTGGTGATGATGGCATAGTAGGTGACCAAAAGGAAAGCGCTGGCCAAGATACCGATGACAGCAATAATGAGAGGGGAGAAGGTGGTGCCTGAATCATCACCAGAGTCGGGAGGAGGATAATAGCACCATTGAGGACAATATATGTTGCAGATGCCGTGTGCACAATCTTTGTAGTAAGTATCATATGGTGTCCAAGCCTTTGGACTGCCCACAGAACCCATATCCAAATCTTTATGGTCAGCAAAAATTACAAACTTCTATGTACTTCTTTGCATGATTGTGCAAGGAGAGAGGGCAGAGGAGTGTGGGATTGAGGAGTGTAAGCAAAGGGGGCTTAGATGGGAAGGGAAGCAAAGTAGAGGAGGTGGAAGATGAGGTGTCCCCTCTTCTTTTTAAGATGACTTTATTTTACTCTTTTATTTTCCTGGCTTATTAAGAGACTTTATATACTCTTTTTTTTCCTGCTTTGATTAAGCTACTTCTCCAACATTGCATGTTTGTTGGACCCAAAGATGAATCACGAAGTCGAAGATTAAGTTCAAACAAAAACTATGGATACTGGTACGTCCCAACTGGGTTGATGAAAAATGGTGCTATGTGGAATGCACCACTCCAACTCCTAGAGAGCTAGAGAAGAAAAGGCACAAATCAAGCTTCTCCCACCCAGAAAATAACATATCACACTTTGATTTCTCTTCACTACATAATCGCGCTATCTTAGCGCTCAAGTATGCATTAATCGAGAAAATAATATTAACAACCCACCAAAAACTAAACGCTATTAAGAAAGGAAGGGATCGGCTAATCCATTATATTCAATATTATATTTATTTTAAAAATATAAAGTCACTTTAATGGAAGAATTCTTTTAAAAATATAAGTTATTTTATTATTATTAAAAAATCAATATTATTCTTAGGTATATATATCTTGAAATCGATCAATTTTATATGAATGTATTCATTACTTGGATATAAGATGTGTATTCATGTAAAAATTAGAAATAAAGAGGAAAAATGATAATCACTTTTCTTGAATGAGGGAAATAAGAGGAGGGAGAGAAGGATATGAATATTATATTCGTTTTGATTTACATGTCGCATTTGATAAATTTTCTCATCCTACAATACTTTTTGTCATGAAATCGATAAAGTATTGAATAATTTTTTTTCTCATTTTATTCTTTACTAATATTATAGAAAAACTAAAAGTCAAACGTTAAAATTCCACCATCCAACTAATGAAAAGAAAAGACTCATCTAATAAAAAAGAGGGGAGAGAGATAATTAGTTATTGAAAAGGGAGATAATTTAACTATTAATGAGATTTAAAAAAGTTAAATTAATCATTCTCATATAATATTATATAAAATATTGATTTGTGCAGATATCTTTAAAATCACTTATATTTCTATTTTGAAATATTAATACTATAAACTCACAATATCAATTAAAATCTCTTAAAAAAATACAAAAAATCGACCAAATTAAATTCATCTCAAGGCATATAAATAGACTAATGTTAAAAAAAAAAGAAAAAGAATTGGTAAATATAAAATGACTTTACGCCTTGAGGCTCCTTCTTAGGAGATGATCCTTTCTAAAATATAGTCCTCTAAAATGAGCTACATAATGGAGATAATAATGATTGAAAGTAGTAGAWTTTAGATGAGCTAATCTCGAAAAATCATTGGATGACGCGCAATGCTGACATCATCYGTATAATTTACAAAAAGGGGAAAACATTTATAATTGAAAATCATGGCACGTGCCCTTTAAGTAAACAAAAAGCTTCCAAAATCTTTTAATGAAGGAAAGACTAAAGCGCATCGAGACTCACGTCTCTTTTTACTATGTTATATATATATATATGTAGAAAGCGGAATCTGGAAAGTGTAAGGCTGAGGTAAGTCAAATTTGCAAATTATGATAGAAATGGAAATCAAAAGAAGATATTACAAATGAGTTATCTGTACATATTGAATGTACTCTTTATTATGCAAAATTGCGTACATCTTATTGTTTATCACCATTTTCATTGCCTACAAAGAATGATCAATGCCTACAGAGAAAAAATAACTAAAAGAGTAGGAAAACAAATGGCTGTAGGAAAAGTGCTTCAAATTGTACCAAGGATTTATGCTTTTCCCTTCCTCTTTTCATCCATGGCCTGCTCAAAAGAAAGTCAGCATTAACAATCTTTTACGCACATCKGTTTGCTTATGATAATAATCACTTCAACGGTAAGAGAAAAGGATAATAAACGCAAATTTTCTATTGCAAACGATAATCATAAAAGCATTACATGAATAGATTTCACTCAAATAATGAAAATGAAGGGGCATGAAATGAATCAATCTATGCTTGGAGGATTGGTGATAGTCTCATGCGGGAAGAGAATACCTTGCTCTGGAAGATTCTCATTGTCAATACAAGTGTATCGCGAACTCTACAACAAAATAGAGGAATCTTATCAGAATGGAATACTGATACCTAAAACAAAACAGAGAACCTGTAGCTTGTTTAGAAATATAAATTACCTAACATCATCGTTCGTGCTGAAAAAGTATGAGGAACCACTAGAACAGATTAAAACAAATTGTGATGACAGTCCATTTGGAATTTTGATCTGCAAACAATAAAGGAAAACTACCTGTTAAGTATATTTCTTATCCACTTCAGAGTATCATAGTCCATTTTTTGGTGACAGGGGACATGGTGGAAATAATCAGTCGTATCTTTTATCGTCATGCAAAAATCAGCCCATTAAGCCTTCACTCTCAGATCCACTTCTGCACCTACCATTTCAGTATTCAGGGCAAAACGCATTTTCACCTTTAGATTTTCCCAAAGCCTAGTTTAGCCCTTCGATAAAGATTTTAAGGGGTTGATTCCCCCTGCCTGTCTTGAAACGTACCATTTCAACCCCACCCATAGACTTTTCATAAGAAAACAATAGAAAGTGAAATACAATTATTTAGAAAATGATAGCTATTAATTAGTCTTGAAGTTGCTACTACAAATTTGTATAGTTTCATAAATCTGGTAAAAGGGAGGGGAAAAAACCAACTAACTCATTGAAAACATAATTTGTTCCTGAACTGAGAATAGGAATGTATGAAGAATTCATGAAAAGATATATCAATATATTCTATTTTGTGGTTTTATATTCTATTTTGTGGTTTTCTTCAGTATATAATGGGTTATAGCATTTGTATGTGTTAAAAATGATGCTCATTGTCACATTCATACATATTTTAGAAGCCAACCACATCAAAGTCCAGATTAAACAACTTCCACAAAGAGTTACCAACTTCTACATTGCTCAAGATAATGCAACCAAAGTAAATACGTACTGATAACTCTCTAGAGAATTTCTCTGCAATAACCACCTCCTGTGTTCTATGAACCTTAACTTGGAAAGTTGATCGTCTCAAGAAAAGGGTTGATAGCTCCCAATTCTCAGAAGAATCTATCTGTTCAACATTTGTGATGAGGATCATCAAGTAAGGGGAAAAATGAAAGAACAAACTAAGGATATTTCTATTATTAAATTAAGAAATGGAATGTTACAGCTCCCAAGAAAAATTTACAGTAATAAATGGTATGATGAACCATTGTAACAACATCAGAACAACAAAAAGGGAGTCTTAGTTAGTTTCAGATGCTTTTTGACATTCAGGTAGAATTGAAGTATATAAAGGAAAAGTTCAGTTAGCAAAAACACTAAGTAGCTAAAATTAGCTGACAGAGGAAGAGAGTCTATGTTTACCTTTTGCCTGGATATTCAACAATTAATGCAACTAATGTCTGGAGAAGAATCTAATTACAGAAACTARAAAATATATTGTATTTTTTCTTGGTGAATGTATGATTATACCCAGTTCAGTATATGGCACAATTGTCAGGATTAGGTTATCAGCAGCAATAATCCCATGTAGAGCTGAGCAAGGATGCAAAGATTTGTCTTTGAAGGTCACGACTCAATTCAACTGATGATTCAGAATAAGTTCAGAACGTTGATAATTAAATTTGAACCTCAAGATGCAGAATGATTCCAGAAATATCATGTGTTATACTTTTCTAAGATATTGAACTATAATCATTTAACTAGCAGCAGGAGTCCTGTAAATTGCATGCAAATTAGCAAAAAGTTGGCAAAGTCTACTTCCGCAAAATAAATCAATTGATTAAACAATAATGGCATATGAGAAAATGCATCAATTTAAATCAAACCCACGAGCATCAGAACGCCAAATGTGGCTTGGCCATTTGAAATATGGGTATCAATCTCCAGTTGCATATCTGGGTCTGCAAAATATCGAATATTTCAATTAGGAACCAATAAAAATGGTCTACAAGAAAAGAAAAACTGGTGCTCATTCTCGTACAACTCAACTTAAGATAAAGACTATCACTTGTCAAAGAGATAAACTACCAAAACTTAAACTGCTAAAAGAGTCAAACAATGATATGCAAACAAATATTTGTACAGCTGGCTAAAACAATTGAAACTCATCTGAGAGCTCTGTTATGGATACTGCATCATGGTGTTTTTTTTCTCAAAACAAAAAATCACTTTCTAGTTTTTATACCTCTCATTGAAGTATTCCAAAAGTAAAATTAAAAGCCTAAAACTTAGCCAAGGTTATCATACATTGCATCTAAAACGTTGTACGACAGTTGCTCACTGTCAGTTTGACTTCTTTAGTTACGCAAACTTATTGTACGTGGCAGTTGGAGAGACTGACAAGAAACTACATATGACCCAAACATGTAATCATACTTGAATATCAGTCTATTTGAAAGCGTTCTTCCAAGGTAAGCAGAACTGCCAGAACCCAAAGTTTCAATATTTCGAGCATCAATTCAGGATCAATGGTTTTACTTTAAATAAAAGACTCACCGCAGGTTATCTTGTTCTGGTCATTTGCAAATAGTCTGACAATATCTCCCTGGAAAAGAAGCATTTTGGTAAAAACCAAGAAGAAAACAAAAAGTAACGCATTTTAGAATTGCATAGCCAATCTATATTTCATGGATAGGAAAGAAACCTCAAGGAAAAGGAAAAGCTTTGAAGTGCTCGAATGTCAAGATGTTTTTTCTGTAAACAATTACCAATCATATCCACTAGGGAATCTTGCACATACAGCAACTCAAAGGAAACAAATTCTTAATTCCTAGGAAAGTTTTAATTACCCAGCAGTTCCTCAATTCCTATCATTTCTTGCTCACCATGCGTAGCTATATGAAGACATAAGAACGTAGATGCTAGAATTAGTACTTCCCCCATCCCAAACTGAATGTCTATATTTGACTTGATACAAACATGTAGGAAGGTGTTTAACCGTCTTCATTTTACCACCTTACCACCTTGCCTTCAGTAAATTATAAATGCAATCCATGTGTGATAATGGTTTGACATCTATTCTTTTCTTTTGAGAAAGCTGGAGTACAAATTCAGATTTGAAGTATGTATGTTTTATGAAAGTCGTTATACGTCATAGATGACAACCCAAAATAGATAATTAGATATTGAATTTTGGACAGAGAAAGTATTACAAAAAACAGTTTTATTGGAAAAGTATGCTTTCAACCAAGAAAATAAAGAATATGACTGTCAAGTATTGAGCATTCTTCCTTTCTTTTGATCCTAACATAAGCTGTCTAGCTTACTATCCAACTATTTTATCCTTTACTTCATGATTTAACTTTTGAATTGTCTCAAGATTTGTTAATTTTCTTCTACAAGCCACTGTTGTATTGATATATAATGTACATGTAAAAGAAACAAAATTGCTGACATTCTAATAAACTTTAGTCTTGTACACACCAATACAAGATAACGAAAACTACCTATACATGTGAAAACAAGCTCAAGCATTACCTGGCGTCCTTGGTCATCCATAGGTATGCACTCAACAGCTATAACTTTATCAACATCATCAGCTGTAACTACATACTCGGGATTGGTGGCCCCTGATTAAAAGCAGAACCACAATATAAGATAAACTTCTTATAACATATTTCAACACAAAAAAGAAACAGCAATACATGTCCAGAACATAATAAGACAACCAAGTTGCCATCTAAAAAGAAGTAGGTGAACAAAAATCAATTTCATGATTACCATCTATGTACTGCGTGGTGCCATCTGGATAATGACGAACCCACTGGTGTATAGTCAGGAATGAAGAGTACAAGGTTAACAGCTCATATAACAAGAAACAGAAAATATCTTATAAAGAAGACTGCGGATGAATTGTACCTGAAACATACAAAGAGAAGTTCCACGTACAGGGTATCCACAGCCTAAAAGTTTGTTTCCAGGTTTAGCGTCTCCAATAATCTGAAAACCTTCTATTCCCGGACCCTCATCTATAACAAAATTAAGATTAGATTTAACATAAGCTTGTCTTAGGTATAGAAGTTACAAGACTATTACCTTCAGAAGCAAACGAACCAACTCCATCATGCTTCATAGGAGATTGGTAAAACTCTTCATTAACCATTTCTTCTGTTCTCATATTTATGCCACTTCTGTCAAATATGTTATCTACCTCAGAACCGACAGCGTCCCTGCAATTTTATCTGTCATTATAATAACCATAACCGAGAAACGAAAGGAAATATAAGAGGGTTTAGAAGAAGGAATACATGTCAACAAACTGGATTTCACATCAGTCATCGAGTCCTAACAATTTCTGGAAGTTGTGATGAACAGAAGTAGAACGCTGGATGCATGACTAGGTTTAAAATAAATAAAACAAGATATTCAGTTTCTTCCTTTTCAGTTCAAGAGCATGACAGTAAAGAATTTGTAAATAAGTAGACCAGCGGGCCTTGGGAAGGGTATTGTTCAAACAAGCGCATGAAAATCCAAAAAAAAAAAAAAAAAAAAAAAAAAAAGCCTATCCCAACATGAACTGATCCTAGAAAATGAGAAAATGAATTAACCAATGACCAGAAACCTAAGCCAGCCATCTCAAATGCAAAGTCACATCTTGCATTAAATAAATTTAGCGTCTTCAAATTAAAGAGAACAATCTCATTTTGTATGTTGAGTTTCTCACATGACTAATAATCATCCTTCAGAACAGGCATCACATTCTTGCAGCTATGCTTAGGAAGTTACTTTTATCTAACAAAAAACTACAAAAGAAGCAAATACTAAATGGAAATATGTTGTGAAATTGATTAATATATTGAAAAACTATAATGAAAGATTGATGTTCATCACCATCTTGCTTTTTGTGTTCCCTTATTTGGGTAGTCAGTGTCTTCTTTTTCTTTTTCTTTTCTTTTATTTTTTTGGTTCATCCCTATCAATAGGTAATGATTTAGACAGTTAGCATATGCCAGCTCAACAATTGTCCACCTCTTATCAGGTAAAGAAGATATCTTTAAGCTACATTCCATAGTTTTCCTTTTCCCCACACAAAAGGCATAGAGAATGCAATTTATTAAGGACTCTCTCAGTATATGTCAGACTTAGTAGTGGAAAACAACATCATTATGGACAGTCATCATTTAAGTAAAGTTGTCTATCAGAAACAACTAGCTTAACAGCTATTACAGAGGAAAGAACGCACGCATGAAATGCCAATAGTACACTTTGGTGTAAAACCTCCAGTGAAGCCTCAAATGAACTCAAGAGGAAGCAAGAGCATCAATGGTCTCAGGAGATTAAACTAAAAACTGCTAAACCACAATATTGGAAACATGGGGAAAGGTCGTGTTCATAACTTCAAAAATGTGACAAACAACAATTAATTATCATGACAAATTTCAGTATTCCAGCCCTACCTAACAGGATGAGATAAGGGCCTTTGAGGATTATAATCATTCAGTGACTGATGTGTTTCATGATTGAGCATTAAATTTCTTATCTGTCGATGGTGATTGTCTTGCATATATCTTGGCACAGAATTAGCGGGCTCCAAATGATGTCCATCTATGTATTGGTTGGGAATAGAAAAACCATGAACGCCCTGAAATGTATGATGATAACTGCAAAGAATTACACTCTTTCTCCAGTAGCAAAACAAAAGAAAACAACAATAAACATAGCAGAAAAATTTGACTGTCATGACTGAATAATATATAGAACAAATTGCCAATACCATAGACCTAGGAAGTTGATCTATAATTGGACCAGAACCAGGGATCTCTTTATTAAGAGATCTGCTTCCAGCATGTTTTCCTGCCAAAGCATTCAGCTCTGCAATATTATCCTGTAATGAGAAGAAATTCATGAATATCTATTATAAATGTAAATCTTTTATCAGTAAACTTAAAGAGCTAAGAAACCATCTCTACGACATATATACAGCCCAATGATAGATGATAATTTTGTCCCTCTCAGTATAATTCAAGCAAAGCAAAGCCGGATTTATAAAATAACTCTACTCAAAAGGAGAGAATAAGAATACTTTTGACAGACGCTGCTTCTATCCTCAAGGAAATACTTTAATGTGTAAGTTATTGATCGAAACTGATGATACAATCTACACCTCTATGTCAAAATAATGAGTTAGATTCTTCACAATGTGGATTCTGGTTTTTGGTCGAGCAACATAACAAGTTGAACACAAAATTTTCATATTGGTAAATGGTACCATATGGTAGCATGTGATTGTTCCTGCAACCAAATAACGAAACCTTTCCACACTCTTATATTCAACAACTATCTAATTTCTCCAATTCACACATTAAATTTAGAAAACAAAATCTTACATGTGAAGTTTTAATCTTCAACTGCAGCTGATCATGTAAGTGCTGTAATAACAAAATTGGAGAACACATTAGCCTTATATGATGCATTCATAAGAATCTAGTATTTTGTCGAGCAAATGTGTCCACTACTAGCTCCCAGCAGCCAAAGCAGTAGCGAGATAAAATGCCTAAGTGGCTAACTCACAAAGGACTGCAACAGATTACATGTCTAAGAGTAACTGTAGGATGAATAACATATTAGCATAAATCCTGTATTATCAACATCTACACAATTCATACCTTTATGCTGTCTGTAAGCGCAGATGCATTTGTAACACGAGGCCAAATGCCATATTCAGTCAATAATCCCAATATTGAAGACATGAAGACGTATCTCTCATCCTCTGCCATCTGAACCATATATAGAGGCTCCAGTCAACGTTCAGTATATTATTCTACCGGCTAAAGATGATTTGTATTGCAGACAATAAGGTTGAAGATGTATATATAATTATTTCCCAAATAGTATTTCACTAGCTATACAGTGAAAGGACAGTGGAATGCATTCAATGCAGTATTCCGGAAGATGTAGAAAATGGAACTTAATATCATATCCTTAATGCAGTATGGACTAGAGAATTTAAGAAAAGAAAGTGAACCCACAGCAAGCTTTTCAGCCCCTGGACCGTTACTAAATTAAGTCAACAGCACCCTTCATCCCTCCCCCCATTCCGCAACCCAGGCCAGCCACTAGAGAAGATTTACCTAATCCTCTCTCCTTTGGAGGCATAGGACAACAATATCTGAAAGATTCAAGGTACAACAAGACCTTATTTCAGGTAAAGAGACCAAGTAACTCAGAAATAATAGTGATTTCAAAATCAATGTCRAACTTAGTCATATAAAGAGACTCGGAGAACTCTAGTTTAGCTCTTGTTCTGATCCATATTAGATATACATAAGCTCACAACTCTGCAAGGGTAAGATGACTAAAAGACAAGTGGGCCTTCTATATATCCATACCGAAATGATAAAAAGAAATGTTAGAGAACATATGAGACTACTAATTAATGTGTAATTTGCACCATACTCCTAAAATTTCCTGAAGACAGCATAAATAAAGTAATTGGTTACAAGTAAAGGAGGTACCTTTAATTCATTAATCAATCTCAAATTTTCTTCAAGATCTCCTTTTCTCCGAGCCAATTCATTGGAGGCAGAAGTTATGGCTTCATTTTGTTTCTCATCTAGGGCCTACCCTCGACAAAGTGTATACAAACCTTAGGAAGGAAAAGAAACAGAGAGAGCATATAACAAGTAGAGGCATATATATAAAATAACTAGAGCAAATAGAAGAAGTGCATCAAAAAGACAAACCAATCTCAACTCTGAAAATTTCCTTTCCAGCGCACGCTTCTCATTCAACAGCTGAGATTCCTGACAAAGTAGTSAACAGATCATTGTTGTTTGTCTTAAAGGGTTATGGAAACTACAGAATAATACATGTTACGTCACAGACACTTGAGCAACATGCTATACCTTGATACTGGCATGAGCAATTTGCTCACGAAGAAGCATAATCTCATGCTCTTTAGCCCTGGCACGTAAATATAGTTCCTATGCACCAGCTTAATTAGTTGAGAAAAACAAATTAACAGCATCTATATGCGTAGAGCTTATGTACCATTCACGGAAATCTAAGTATCGATACCATAGTTTCTTGGTCTTGAAAATTGTTAAGATTGTCGTTTCCATTCATATCCTTAGGTACAGAATTTGATTCCATGCTCGGCCTGCAAACAATCGATATTCAAACATAATAAATGTAGAAGGCACCATCCCAGAAAAAATCTCATGCAAAATTACCTGTTTGCCAGATAGGAGTTCTGTGTGTTCCTCCAGATTTTGTTTCCATTCATAGAGCTGGTACACGAAAAGCATTATTCTACTAGTTGGAAATTGAAACAGTAGAGTGAAGTGTCATCTTGTTCAATCTTCATACGTAAAATCCTTACCTGTCAACTCCTGAAGATGATTCCTTCATCACACAGAAGAGCTTGCATATCAATTCATCAAATGATTCAATTGTTCCACATCAACTCATCCCTCTTTCCAGTGTCTCCAACGGGCAACAACCACCAATAAAGATTCTTCACGGAAGTTTAATGATAAACAATTTAGTCACTGGAGGCAATTATGGCATCAGTTCAATAAATAAAGATAAATAAGGATGAAGCAAGTTGAAAATGAAGAGATAAAACAGAATCAGGATTCAAAATGTCTAGCTATAAACTAAGGATCCACTTCATACGTAATCCTCCCATTACAATCTAAAATTTAGAGTCCCTAAAACTCTTTAACAAGACATGAGAGCCTTTCCACATGCTCAAATAGCAGGTTATCTACTGGGTTATGAGTAAAACAGTCTTAAATGAACTAGAGATTTACAATTTTAAGACTTTAAAAGGCCTCTTCCCCACAACGAAGAAACGAAAATTTTAATGACTTAAGGACAAAAAGATTGATATGAGAGATGTGTGTCAGCCTTAACTGCCTAAGGGTTCCAAAATGATAAAGAAACCCACAAAAACAAGAATCCTCGAAGTAACTGACTTATTCCAGGCCCCTTATAGAAATTTAAACCGAAAAGTTCTATATGAACTTGAGTATAGAGTAAAATTTCAAGGAAGAGCACAAATGATCCAACAAGTAAAAGAGAGGAAACTAGATGGGTAATATGCCGGTTGCAAATTAACGTGACTAAAAATGACTGCAAAAGAGAGAATAACACATCAAGAACAAAAGAATTGAATTACATGCCATGCAACCAAGACTCCCCTAGAAGGACAAAATATAGCAATATCAATTCAATAAATGAAATTTATAACCGACATCATCAAGCTGGAAGAGTGCATTAGAACTTCTCAGGAATCAATATAGAGATGGATAAATCAGCATATCTTAACAAAGAAGAAGCTCGAGTGAACACACACAAGTTGAGAAATCGGCGTGGAACCAGCATTAAGTTAAGAATAAAAGGTCAAAAACAATAAACTAAAAATAATTCAACAGAAAAATGAAATGAAATCAAATCGCGGTAATCAACAGCTCATAAACAAACAAATTTCCGTCAAAAAATAACCAAAGAAATCCCGGATTCAAGAAATCTTGGAAAGAAAAAAAAAATGCAGGGAATCACTACCTCTACGTTAATCCAGAAGTCTAGGATTGAAAAACCAGTAGAATCCCAGATGAAGAATCCAAGAAAAACGGTTTATGATTGTGTAACACAGAGGGAGGAGGAGAGAGGGGGTTAGTTTTCTATCGTTTGTTCTGAAAAGTCAAACGTGGGTCGTTGAAATATTTTCTCCGAATTTCTCATAGTACTGCTTTCTTCTCAAGTGGCAACTGTAACTGGAATTAAATTTTTTAAAAAATAAATGCAGTAACGAAGGCAGCGCGTGGAAATTGTCTCCTCTACATTTCCTATTCATATAGGTTAATAGAAACTAGAAACAGTTTATTTAATCAATTAATGGAAGCCACTAATCCTATCTAATCAAGACCAAATCTAGAAGGAAGATTTTCTCACATTTGATTCCTACATAAACTCAATTAGCCAACAATAGTTAATTCAAGTATTCTCTAAATTATGATTATCTATCAATTATATCTACATAATTTCAAATAATTCCTTAAATATTTAAATAATAATATATGATAAAATTTATCAATAACAATAAAGATATGTTATATTGCTACGGATGAAAGTGTAATTGTCATTCACTCATGTTCTTAAAGATTATATGTCTTATTTTAATTGATGAATTAGATAGTAAAAATTTAATAAAAATATATTAAAATTTTTGAAATCAAAGAAAATATTATATAAATATATGAAGGAAAAAATAAATAATAAAAAGGCCAATTCCATTACATATTTAAGGTAAATGGTTTCTTTAAATAAAATACTAATAGAAAAAGATAAATGACCCACATGTATCATGATTGCATATTCTCCCTAATTTGACATAATCCTGTTTAATTATGACAAAATTTTGATAACAATATTAAAAAAGACAAATTTTTATGAGGTCATCTTTTTGGTGTCAAAAGGAAAGTGTGTTGATAATTATATTAAAAATATTTACAAGTCAAAGATTAATACTTTTCAGCCGTTTTTGTTGCCTTGTAATACATATTTTAATTTTTTATTGAATAGAAAAGATTAATAAAAAATAAATTAAGAGATCTTAAACATATTTTTTATATTTGCTTTTATAGGGTAAATGTTGCACCCACCATTATAATGCTAATCATTTAAAAGTTATTATTATCTAACAAAACACCGAGTATCACTTTTACGTCAAGAAAAAAATAAAAATTTTTATCCATTTTAAATTAAATTCCAATAATACACATGCTCTGAGTTCACGCAATTATGACATTGTAGAATTAAAAAGAAAACAAAATTTTAATGTATTAATTTGCGAATTAGGTCCTAAAATTTTTGTTTTCTTCGAATCTTTATTGATTATAAATTTTAACAATTATTATTTATATTTGTATTTGTATTTAATTGTTAGTCGTGTCAAATGTTCGAGTTCCTCTTTTTTCACTTTCGTTGATAACGGTTTATTTTTTATTTTTTCAATATAAAATACCTAATTTGAAATAAATCGAATTGTTAATGCCTCTTTAACTAGTTTTTTCAGGATTAATCTTAAAATGATCCTTGAAATTGTTAATTAAGAGTTTAATTTTTTGAATTTTCTCAATTAAAATCCTCAATTTGTTAAAAAATTGACTTAGTCATTTTGCCACTCTCTTTTCATACCATTAGCGGTCAACCCTCTTCAAGTCAAATAGTCATTTTGCCATTTTCTTTTCATTACCATTAGCGGTCAACCCTTTCATGTCAAATAGTCAAAAGTATGTGTAAAAATTAAAATGTATTTTTAYGATAAAAATATAAATTTACTCATATTTTTGCACAAAACCCTAACTATTAACGAGTGAATTTATAATTTTATTCTCAAAACATATAAATTCTTAGATGTTTCATTTTAGGAGAATTGAATATTTATAATATAGACAAAGAGTAAAAGAGTGACTAATTGAATTTTTATGATAAATTAAAGTCTTTAATTGACATTTTATGATAATCCAAGGGACCATTTTGAGATTAGCTCTTTCTTTCATCACTCGGGAAGTTTATTAAATATTGATAAATATTGAAAAATATTGAAAGGGTATCACCCGGGCTCTTGTGCCTTTACTTTACATMGACCGGAAGCTCTTCTTAATTCTGGGGGGTAAAAGCAGAGGGTTAATGGGTGGCTCCTCCATGTGGGGGTTACTCCTTTGTGCTTTTTACTGCTGTAATTAGTGTTTGTCRAATACAAGCAAAGCAAATACAAAAAGTCTATTCGAYTTGATGAGAGTACAGTAAGGAAATAGAAAGCGAAGCGAAAAATGTCGCAGCAGCAGCAGCAACACCATTACGCCTATAGCAGTAGTGATAGTAATATTCCYGTCATTGAAGTGTACTGGTCGCTGGTGGCAAAGGCTGACAAGAAGTTCTCCAAGATCCGGGATTTACCTTACTACCAACGTAACAGGTAAAGAACTTTTTTCTTCTTTTTCTGTTTCACCTTTTAGATTTTGAGTTTGTCTWTCTATTCGTTTGGGGTGCTGGGTTTTGTGCTTTTGTTGTTTGATGTAGATAACCTTTGGTTTTATCAGTTGATGGATGAAAAGGATGAGATGAATTGGGGTGAAGATAAAGAAATTAGTGATAAGGGGTCGTGAATTCTTTGGAAGTGGAAACTGTGAGATGGTATAAGGCCTTTGCATTGTACTGTTTGTTTGATTAGGGATCATGAATCGTTTGATTGTATTGAAAATGTAGGTTACGACGAGTGAAAGTATTGAGAATGTTGGCTATTGGGTGAAGTAATTCAGGACCAGTATTTCTCGTCTAATTCTTGATCGCTGTGTTCCATTTGGTGACAACATGCTCTTTTCTGGTCGATTTTATAAATAATCAAACTTTGTGCTATAATCCTGAGTAACGCCCATCCCTTATAGATGAAATTTGTTTGACTAATCTATCTTGGAGGGCTTAGGTTCATGAGAAACGTTGAGGCATAAAAAATCTGGAGGTGTACTTGTGCAAACGAGCACTTAAYGCACAGGCATGGTCTGTGTGCATGTGAACTGACACGAACATACACGTTTGTAGTTCTCCTTTTGTGTTGTTCAGTATACATTTTCTTGATAATCTGCTTAAAGTAAGAAAATGTTTTGTTTAGCTGAAGGGTATTAGAATTTAGGTGAAAAAGGAGACCACCATAGATTAATTGAGGGGCAGCTCGGTGTCCTTGTTCCATGCCCCTTCTTGCTTCATCACTTTCTAAAAGTTTGGACCACAAGCCTATTGCTGCTAAAATAGTACTCAGGTGAACCTGGTTAATGTATSAACCATGCATGAAAATATGTACTTTTCTAGTTGATAAAACTCTTATCAAATTGTCAACCTAATAGTCTACTTAGACTAAGMTTGTATCATAATTTTGAGCTCTTAGTTATATAATTTTGAGCTACGTCGATGGAAGAAGCAATATTTCCTATTTGATTATGTTAGCTAGAGTAATAGCTCAAGCAAGGATACTAAGGYACTATACTTTTTGTGATTGTGACCACAGATATGATACATACTTCTCCAAAGTGTTTAAGATTTATACAGAATTGTGGAAGTTTCAGCAAGAAAACCGGCAGAAGCTGGTTGAAGCAGGTCTCAGAAGATGGGAGATTGGAGACATTGCTTCTCGGATTGGCCAGCTATATTTTGGGCAGTATATGAGAACAAGCGAGGCTAGTTATTTGTCTGAATCATATATATTCTATGAAGCAATATTGACGAGGGAGTACTATAAGGATGGAATGTTTCAAGATGTTAATATCGCACGGAAGCAGTTGAGATTTCTTGCTCGTTTTTTGACGGTTTGTTTGGTTTTGAGCCGGCGAGAAATGGTGTACCAGTTGGTAAATCAGCTTAAAGTGTTGCTTGATGATTGCAAGAGAACCTTCCAGGTTATGATCATCATCTTTTCTTGGCATTCATTTATATAAGGAGTTCCCAGATTTTGTTGTTCATCTCTGATTATTTCTGTTGGTTCAGTTATATATTCCTTACTTGGTACTAGTTGCTTAATTCTGTATTTTTTTTTTTTTTTGGGGTTCTATTTGGATCTGTATTCGTTATTGATGTAATCTCTCAGGAGTTACCATTATTATCACTTCTCATATCTGATAAATTATGTTACTTGGAATTTGTGAAGGTGTTCATATGATGTATTTCTTGAATTTCAGCTACGCCATAGAATAATTCAACATTGGACTGTTGTTCTTTCYAGTTTCAGTGAGCATAATTCTTCTGAGTTTGCATATCTGCTTCTGTTCTTTGGAAAAGACTTAATCAGAATAGCACTTGTGAGGACTAGAATGGAGAAAGGAATCTAGAGGGGTTTTCTGCATATGAAATTTGAATTTGTATACTTCAAGTTAATGTTAGTTACAAGCCTCCAAACTCGGATTTTTTCTGTTAATTTCATTTGGCAATTAAGGTTTATTTGGGYGTAGTTGMTCCCCTGATGACGGGGACAAACCCCAATGCAAAAARCAATTATTTCTTAAATTTTATATGTTAAACGACTAACATGTCTCTAGGGCCACAAAAATGTCAAACCTTTCAATTCTGTCCTGTATAGGCAAGGGGTATCTAATTTTCTTTCTTTTGCAWGCTCAAAATGTTCTGAAAAAGGAGTTTATAATACAAAATCACATGCATTTGGTAGACTGCAACTGTGATTATTTATATTTAGTTTCACTTTGTTTGTTTTTATGATGTTATGGTGATATTGTGTATCCTAGTTCCAAGGGACTTCTTGAACAATTTCATAATACCATAGATTATGCTTATGATTCTAAAAGAACTTGTTTATCTATCTCTTTGGTTGGCGTGAATAAATCACATATGCATATTTTTGTCTCCAGGAAACTGACTTTAGGGAATGGAAGCTGGTGGTTCAGGAAATAGTTAAATTTCTGAAAGCTGACACTGCTTTTATGAATATCAGGCCTTTGAGATATAGTGTTGTTTTGGATCTTCATCCAGATTATCTCCCAAACGCCCTTGAGGCAAAGAGAAAGCTAAAACTCAAAGATGCTTTACTATGCAGCTACCATCCTAATGAGGTGTGTACTTACTTGTCATATTGTTTACTGCAAAAAAGAATGAAGCAGCGCATAAGTGCCATTTGAAGTTTAGTTGCCACCTTAATGTGAATTGTAATGTAGTAATCGTGATTTCCTTTTTTTTTTTCTTTTTCTTTTTTGTTCTTTTTGGGTTGACCAGGTCAAGTTTTCAGAACTCACTATTGACACTTTCAGAATGCTACAGTGCCTAGAGTTGGAACCCAGTGGTTCYTTTTACCAGACAAGTGCAGCTCTTTCAAGTGGGACTGGTGTTGGTCAGAATGGAGCTCCAGGACCTAGTCGTGGGATTTATTCTCAGGATATAACTGATCCTACTTTGCCACCTAACCCACGTAAAGCGATATTATATCGTCCATCTGTTACACATTTCATAGCAGTGAGTAGTTATGTCATCGACTTTTGCTTCATAAAATTTGGAATTCTGTGAGCAGAAAATATGCATGTCTGAATATAATTTTAGCTGATGTTCTCTAAAACATATAACTAGATGCTTGACTAGTTGGATCTTATTTGTTTTTCATATTGGTATACCTAAAGTGYGAATTTYGTGCATACTTTTATTGAAGTGCCGAGCAACACATTATCTTTATACATAACAAGGACTTTGTAATTGGTGAAGTACCAATTTGTATTCTTTATGCCAAATAAAATAAAAGAAGTCAAAATTTTGAGTCTGATAACAATGTGTATTTTCTACTATTAAAGATTTTGCTTGAGTTGAATTTCACGATCTCCATTATACAGATATTGAAAGCTTTAAACTTTCCATTTCCCACACTGCTTTACTTTCAGAAATAAGAAGACCATGGTTGTTTTGATGCACAAGAAAACCTACATGTCATAGCTGAACCTAATTAAATTACAAGGATTAAAGTGTCCTTGTCATATTTATTTTTATATAATTAGTTTGTTAAAAACTGAAGAGCTGATCTTTGYTTATAATTCTAATCTTCTTCTCGTAGAGTAAAGGAATAATTATCTAACTGTACAATAGGTTTCCTGATGTAAAGAATGCGGTAGGTTTTTGAGGTTGTCATCAAAGACTTCTTAGAAAGAACCCTTAGGAATATAATATCAGAAGAAGTCTCTTTTGCAARGCCTGAACATACATGTCCTGACAGGTTTTYTCCACTATTTGTGAGGAGCTTCCTCCGGATGGAATTATCTTGATACACCTATCCGCTTCATCTGACAAAGGTGCGCATATTTCTCTTCCATGATCATTGCAGTGTCTTTTTGCTACGATACCAGATTTTTGCATTAGATCAAGTTTTAAGCTCTAAAATTTGCTTAAGGAAGCACTTTACATACTATATCATCTTCATCCTGTGCTGGAACTACTGTAGGCATCCCAGAAAACATAGTCCAGGGATCTCACTCGCATTCGATCTACTCTGGAGCTGCCTCAACATCTTTATTAAGCTCAGAAAGCAATCAATTTAATCCTCCTTCTAATTACAGTGAAGGGGCCTGCTTAGCTTACCACACTGGTTGCTTAAATATCGGCGTGTCTGGGAATGGAGGTATTCTACCATTAACTAGAATTTGAATTGGAATCGCTGTATCACCTAATTTAGGAGTCGTTCTCTTTTTGTTTATTTCTTTTTCTTCCCACCACCCTTCAAACTTCTCTTGTATGAGGTAATTTCATGTCATTTATTTGGTATAGAGTTTGCTCATCTATACTCCATCCTTTCAATTGCAGAGGCTTTCATCTTGATTCTCCCAAAATTTTGTCAAATATTGCTTGATAATGACCCTCCCCCACTCTTTTGCAATTGAAATGGTCATATAATGGAACTCGGCTTTCATTCTGCCTTTGTCCTTTTTAAATTCCTGTGTTCTGTAGCTAACTTGGTAATAACTGACTGAATGATGGTGAAGTTCTCTCTTTAGAATTGATGAGGCAATGAAGAAAAATGGACCATTTGTAGAGTTAGTTCTGTTAATGTCATGTTCTTAATTTCTTGAAAGTAGCGTGCTTCTTGTTGTGTACTATACGTGTTTGCTGATCCATCTGAAACTTATTGATCATGGAACTCGAATTTTCTTTTGCATTATCTTCCGGCTTTCATGTATCTATATCCTAAGAAATTTATTCTTTCAGGTTCGAATTGCATCTATCCTATTGATTTGGTGCCGTTTACAAGAACTCCACTTTTCCTGATTATCGATYGTGACATTAGTAGAGAATTCAAGGTACATATCCTTACTTTTACTCCTTATTTGAGAACTCATGCATTTCACGCTTACRGGCATTCAGCATTGCTGTTAGGTTGACATGTGACCATGCCTGTCCTTTTTCTGTTGATTGACTCAACAAAATAATAGTTCATTTGTCTCACCAATGATGATATAAATAYTTCATTTTTTTGGAGTTCTTATCATTGATGGTTTTGAATGTACAAAACGTTGAATTCAGGAAAATGGTTTAAATAGCTAACTGACAAAAGAAGTGCCTTTCAACAATTCTGAAAGACAGTTTATTTGGTAACATTCTTTGCTGATAGGAACTTAATAAAGAAGAGACATTGTCGTGGCATTGAATCTTTTATTGAGCATAATTGTTATTTGACCAACTAATTGTAGGATGACTTATGAACAGGCTATAATTGGAGCTGAAAAAGGAGAACCAGTTGCCATGCTCCTATCCCCCACTGCTGCATTTCCTATACCAGCTATGGACTCTTGTCGTCAGCCAAATGGAAGTCTTTTCACCAATTTTCTGACAGCTCCCCTGCAAGCTTTTATTCTTGTTCTTGGTTTTACAAGCTCTGACATTGAAATGGTTTGTTGCGATAACCTTTAGTGCTGAGCTTATACATAATGAAGTTGCAGCAAGTGGCAGTTCTTTATTTTGTTTATTGGTTAATCTGCTTTTTCAGGATACGTTTTATAAGGCTGAGAAGCTGCTTTCCGCATCATTGAATCAGTGGGGATCATCACTAGCCACATCAAACAATCTTAATCCTGTCTGGACGCAAATTATGAGTGATCCATTCCTAAGACGGCTCCTCCTCAGGTCGAACCTTGTTCTTTCGATGATTTCAAGATTTATAATTGTTTCAAGCAAATCTTCATTTATGTTCATCCATTTGTTGATGTTGGTCGTCTCTTTTTACTGCTTTGGTGATCTTGCAGATTCATATTTTGTCGGGCAGTGCTAGCGCTGTACTCTCGAACGTACAGAAAGGCAGAATTCCTCCCTGAGTGCGCCCCTTTTCTTCCTGATAGTTTCCTACCATCAAGCGCTGCATGTCAAACAGCAGTTTTCCAACTAGCCAAGATCTTTGGTGCAACCAGCAGGTTCACCTTTAGCCAAGAAATAGTTGCTCTTGAAATCAGAGACGCCGACGCTGCTGCCGAGGAATAACGTTCCTCGTTATGTATGTAATTCATTTTACAAAATAGGAAATTTTCTTCTTCTTCTTCCTCCCGAGTCCAAATACTGCTGCTTTAGCAACTTACTCATTCTTCTTTAATATTATATGAACTTGGAACTTTTGCTATRGATTTATCCCATTGAGATCGACTCAGCATATTTTTTTGCCAATTAGAATATAATGTGCATATCGAAAGTTAAGAATATATATTGGATATATGTAATAAAAATTATAGTTAAGATATAATAAAGAACAAAGTTCTTTAGCCTTTCATAATATATATGTTTTTTATTTTTTTTAGAATTAGAAAATATGATTATTTATTTGGAGAAAACCCTCTAATGTAGTTGGACTGTACAGTTCTTGACCATGCTTAAAGAAATTAGATTTAAAATTGATTCGATTCTAAAAAAAATAAAGAATAAATATTGATGCGATTTCCGTACCGCTGAACGACGGCGTACGGARAAACTATCATTCTCCTGCGTTTGCCWACTCTGTCCTATTTTTTCTTCTTGGGTTTGGCAGAGCCAATCAAGCGATATTCCATAACCAATTAAAAGTAAAAAGGAAAATTAGAGAAAAGAGGAAGAAATGAGAGATGGGAGATAACTCGCTTAGCCGTTGGGACTTCCCGGCCACGGATWCCTCTCAGTTCCAACACCTCTGGCTTTCCCGCGCCGGTTTCACCGGTAAGCGATCTGTGTACTCTTACTGCCTTGCATATTATTGCAATGTGTGTATATGTTGTCGTCTCTCTGTTCTAAGAGTGGACAGTGTTCTTGCATGGGCCGGCTGCTTGAAGTAATTCCTGACTGGAAATTAGCTGGAGAATTCTATGGAACTCATAAGCTTCGCCTCTCAGAAAGCAAAATATATGTCTTTGTTTTTAAATACTTGAACAAAATTCAATAAGAAACGAGTCTTCTTGCTGAGWTCTTTTGAGTTCTGTTGATTTCCTTGATTTCTACTTCTGTTMTTTCATTGTTTGGTGAAGTCAGTTCTTTCTTTTGCTATATCCTAGTGATCTTAGGTAGTTAGCTTTATAATTGTTTGAAGAGAGCATAGTTCCATATTCTTTTGGTCTTTTTTCCTTTATTCTCCAAGATGTTGGATTCTTTTGTAAAAGAGTATATACTTGTGAACTCAATCAAAACTTCAGGTGGCATGCTATATTCTATGTCATCCAMCATTTCTTGTTTTGTCATAACTTGCACATCAAGACTCAAGGGAGAGCAGTYTTACAGACAACGGACCAGATTTAACTTGTGAAGCAAGTACTACAGAACTGGTTTGTAAAGATATTTTAATCAGGAAAGTTTAAGTTCTAGTTTGTCCATCTTTGGAGTCCCTTATATGAGTGAGAGAARATATCCGRGGAGAATATTACTAACCTATTCCAGAAGTTTTCTTAGTTTTCTAGATTTCAGAATTTGATGAATTTTGGTTAAGCACTTGGAAGTGATCTTCCATGAGTGAAATGAAGCCTATTTAACCTCAACAACTCAAATTATGGCTGAATTTTCTCTTGATTCAATTACATATACTCCACTAATAGTAAACAACATTGAAGAAGAATTGCTGTACTTAGATTACTCAGCCAAAATCAGATGTGATTAACCTGATATGGTGGAGGAAGTTCGTGAATATGATTACTGCTAAATCAAAACTCTGAGGTTGATGGAAATATTTCAGGAAGGGAAACATAACTATCAACGAGAGTTGAAATGACATTGCTTTTATTGTTGTTTGAAGCTTCTTGTTGCATGTGTATGAAAATGAAACTTTTGTGGTTCTGCATCTCTCTAATTTTGTAGCGGATTTTTTTWCCAAGGTCTAACTTGATCATCAAACTGCTGTCTTAAGAAGCCTGCTCTTCAGCAAGTCCAATCTTTACTTACATTTCCATATGATGGGCTTTGGTTGTCTAAATTGTCAACAATACGCATCAGCAATCGACATTCAGCAATGAGGACCAATGGCTTTCCTGATACTGTAAGTTTAGTGAAAGATAATCTCTAAAGGAGCAGAGACTAAAACAATGCCCTCAACTTCCCTTTTCACCACTGCACAAGTAGTTACACCCTCCAGAACCACCATCAAGCAAAACTATCATCCATCACCGCCAGACAGGCTTGCACTTTTAATTGACAAATCAAAAACCACCAAAGACCTTCTCCAAGTTCATGCTTTCCTTTTACGTCATGGCATGGAAAACGACCCAGTCTTGAATTTCAAGCTTCAACGTTCTTACTCTTCCCTAGGCCATCTTCAACATTCAATTGCCCTTTTCAAGCAGACAGAAAAGCGTAATGTTTACTTTTACACTTCTATCATTCATAACCACACCCTTAGTGGTCTTCACAGTGATGCTTTGCTTTACTACATTCAAATGCGTACTGAAAATGTGGAGCCCAATGCATTTACATTCTCAGCTATTCTCAAAGGTTGTCCTTTTGAGTCTGGAAAAGCCCTTCATTGTCAAGCAATAAAGCTTGGATTTGACTTGGATACATATGTAAGAACCGCCCTTGTGGATATATATGCAAGAGATGGTGACGTTATTTCTGCTCGGAAATTGTTTGATGCAATGCCTGAAAGAACTTTGGTTTCCTTGACGGCGATGATTACRGGGTATGCTAAGAATGGAAATGTTGGTGAGGCTAGAGCTTTGTTTAATGAATTGGATCAGAGGGATGTCGTGTGCTGGAATGTGATGATTGACGGGTACACACAGCATGGAAGGCCTAATGAAGCTTTAGATCTTTTTAGGCATATGTTACTAGCAAAAGTTAAACCTAATGAAGTAACCATGCTGTCAATTCTTTCTGCCTGTGCCCAGTTAGGAGCCTTGGAGTCAGGCCAGTGGCTTCATTCCTACATGGAGAATAATGGGATCTCAATCAATGTCCTTGTTGGTACCGCTTTGATTGATATGTACAGTAAATGTGGAAGCTTGGAGGAGGCAAGAATGGTATTTGACAGAATGAAGTTGAAYGATGTTGTTACATGGAACTCAATGATTGTTGGGTATGCAACGCATGGATATAGCCAAGAAGCTTTAGAGCTGTTTAAAGATATGCGTAGGGTGTTTCTCGAACCAACAGATATAACGTTCATTGGTATTTTAAATGCTTGTAGTCATGCTGGATTGGTTTCTGAAGGATGGGGTTTTTTCAAATCAATGAAAGATGAATTTGACATTGAACCAAAGATTGAGCATTACGGATGTATGGTAAATCTCCTTGGTCGAGCTGGGCACTTGGAAGATGCATATGAGCTTGTTAAAAACATGAGCATCGAACGGGATCCTCTTTTATGGGGAACATTACTTGGTGCTTGTAGACTTCATGGGAACCTCAGTTTGGCAGAGGAAATTGTGGAATTTCTTGTTGAGCACGATCTTGCAAATTCTGGAACTTTTGTTCTTCTTTCAAATATATATGCTGCTAGTGGCAATTGGGATGGCGTGGCAAATGTCAGGGCTATGATGAAGGAAACTGGGGTTCAAAAGGAACCAGGTTGCAGCTCAATCGAAGTAAACAACAGGGTATATGAATTTCTTGCTGGTGATTCGAAACACCCAAAGAGTAAACAAATCTACATGATGCTAGAGGAGATGAATGGATGGCTAAAAGATCATGGTTATTCTCCCATGACCGACACAGTACTGCACGACATTGAAGACAGTGAGAAAGAGCGATCACTTGAAGTTCATAGTGAAAAAATTGCAATTGCTTTCGGTCTTATCAGTACCAGGCCAGGAACCACTATCAAAGTTGTCAAGAACCTACGAATATGTCTCGATTGTCATACTGTTGCCAAGCTCATCTCCAAAATCACAGGACGCAAGATAGTGGTGAGGGACAGGAATCGGTTTCACCATTTTGTAGATGGTTCATGCTCTTGTGGCGATTATTGGTGATAAATACCTTCTCTTTTTAGCTGTTCAAAGAGCTGCTGCATGCTTGAAATCTTTGTAAACTAAAGCAAATGGTTTATTTCTCATTGATTATTATATTCTTTTGTGTATAGCTCGTAACTTATTATTCCTTTTTCACCAAAGTACTTGCGTATGACAGTACTTGCCTATGCGGTCTTTACCTTTAAAGGATAAAAAACCAATCTTTCTCTTTTGCCGAGGATGTTACTACTACTTCTGTAGAAACAGAATAGTAAAAAACGAAAAACAAAAAACAAAAAACAAAAAAAAAAAAATGGAAGAAAGGGAAACAATAGCCTAAAAACTACCCGATCCGAATGCAACGAGAAAACTGGACATCGTGGTGTATAAAGACGCCAGTTGAACAATTTGTATCTAAATTCTTTTCTCCGCCAGCCGATTCAGCCACAGACGCCGCCGTCGCTGTCGCCACTGCAGCTCCCTCGGTCGAGCATCCGCTCAGGTCACTCTTTCTTCTTTATTTGTCTTTTTTAAATTCTTCATAGTCTTGAAAAATGTATAGGAGCTTGTTCAAGCTCAAAAGAAGTATCCATAGTTATTGAAGCTTCACTCCAGAAAGCCTTTAGAGCTCMTCCTATGAGCCTCGAAATTCGTTCACAAACTTCTTGAAATTCAGACCTGCTAAAAGGTCAATTTTTTTTGTTCCTGGTATAGAAAGAAAAAAAAAAAAAGGAACATCGATAATGGAACGCCTGAGGCTTCGGGAACTTATTGCTTATTGGATAAGAATTATAAGTTTATGTAAACTAGAATTGGGTTAATTCTATTGCTGTCTTTAGCTGCTTGAGGATAAATTTTGTGGCGTTTGTTCGAAGTTGGAGTTTTATGGTTTTTGTATCTCCRAAGTATTACAGAGGAATAATTACCATGTTTGGTTATAGTCAGGCAACTGGTATTCTTAAGAAACTGGTGGGCACCCACATTTCATTCTGGAGCCTTGGTTTTGAATTTGTGAACATCAATGGAGATGTCGGATGCTTATTGTATCGGTGATGGACATTCAGCAGGCAGGTCAGTTGCCTTAAAATATAATGCAAATAACTAGAAGAATGAGTCCCGGTCTTTTATGTGCAATGAACATGTTTGGTTTTTTTTGTTTTAAGCTTTGTAGTTTTGGCAGTTAAATCATAACACTGCAAAATCATTTATTAAGGTTTACTTCTAGCACATTTTTATCTCACAACTCCTTCTGAACCAATATGGAAGCACTTCCTGGCCACAGAATGACATATTTCAGTGGCTGTAGTTTCTCACGTTCTTCTTTTCTATGACGTTAAGTTATTGCATTAGATGTCAATTTTAATTTTTGWGGATGCAGTGCAGAGAATACAATAGTGAATACCATTGGTGAAGCCTTAAAAGATGACTGCTACTTGAATGACAAACTCCAGTGTGAAGAAGCAAGTTTATGTTTTCATGATTAGGATTACATTGAGAAGATAAAGGAGTTTCATTTCTATCTTGACATGGTATCATTGCCTGCAGAATCTGTTACCTTTCACTTGAATATGTTGAAGTTGGTCGTGGTGCTTGTAATTGTTCCAAATGTTGTGACTTCGACAGTTATTAGGTTGTCCTGGCTTTAGTGAATATGGAGAGGAGAATAAACATTTTGCAACAACGAATATCGACTTAACTTCATATATGCAGAGAAGTCTAGTCTGTCAATCAGTCTACRTAAGAACTATAGCTTTTCCATCAAAGTTTTGAATAAAAAATGTGGCTTAAGCAACCTGCTAATGCTGGAAATGTGTCTGTTGGCTCTTCTCTTCTCTGATTCAGTATTATATCAGAGGTTGCAACTCTGCCTTCTAACTTACAAGACGATGATTGTTGGTTGCATATGGATTTCTGGCTTATTTTCAAGAACCTCAAATATCATGTTGAGCAGTATAATTGATCTGGAGTTGCCAGTAGGGGTGGAGGATTTTAGTCGTGSTAATACTTATTACAGAAGTATATAATTGGCTTGTGAATTGCAGAGATCCTAGGTATAAAAAAGGAATTCGATTTTCTTACTGTTCAGTTGTGTTCTTAATATACTAGGATGGTAGCTATCTGTTACTAATGATGTCCCTAAATAGTCGAATCTTTCTTGTATATTATCATTGTACTAGCTGAATTGTTTTATCACAGGTGAAGAAGATTGTTAAGCCAGGTTGTTCACAAGAAGTGCTTAATGTGGCTTTCACTTRTATGTCCTCACTTGTGAAAATGCTCTCCATGATGTCTTCTGGGCCATATCCCGTTGCCTCACACTGAAGAAATTCACTAAGTGGAAGTTCATGTCAAGAGCATCGATGTTGTAAAGTTGTTGGCTTTTTCTCTTTTTCCTTGTGTTTCTTCACCCCTGGACTGCACTTGCATATAGCATAATTTGACAGCTTCAAATGATTTTAAACAAGAAATGTATGGATCATTTTGTTGTTGGATTAATATGATCTTTTGGAGCAGTATATAGACTAACTCCATGTGATTGCCTTTAATATATTGTAGGTCTTTTATCATCTGTTTGTAATAACATTAAGATAATTATAAAATCATTAATACTCGTTGAAGATGATTTAAGAGGCTTGTCAAGGACAAGGAGACTGATATTGGTTCATTCAATTTTTCTGCATATTTACCACTCAAGGAAGAAGTAAAGGCTGTAGTACATTCGAAGAAGTGTGCAAATATCTTTTGCAATAAGAATTGTTTCTTACATAAGCAATATCGTGTGGGCACTAAAGGGAAGTTGAAGCTTCAACAAGAGAGTTTCCTTAGTATCATATTGTTAATAGGATTTGGAGAATCCTCTAAGTTCCCAAAAAGGTTAACTGATTTCGTCCTCCTTAGAAGCCCTAAACACCCTTTGAGGAACTCCGCATTCCTATATAACTATCAGTATCCTGCTTCTCTCTCAATTCCTTCCTCTGATTATTTTGACAAGATGGCTGTTGCTGCAGTAATGATTAAGTATTCTGAAACCTCTAAAACTTGTGCTGTTACTCCCGGAAATTTAAATATGGTTGCTGGATCATCCTACATACCGAAGGAGAACAAGTTGAAGCCTCTTGGAGAGGGTGTCCGCTTCATATCTCCGAAGGCCCAGACATTCGGGTTCGCGGATGGCATTGGTGGTTGGGCCACATACGGCATTGATTTAGGAGAATATTCCCTTGAGTTGATGAACAATGCCGTACTTTCCACACGCAAACATGGAGGACCTATTGACCCAGTTAGGCCTTGAATGAAGCTTTCTTGAAGACAAAAGCAAAAGGGTCATCAACGGTTTGTATCCTAACAGTGAAGGATGATTATTTGCATGCTGTTAATGTCGGGGACAGCGGTTTCGTGCACATCAGAGGTGAAAAAAATCATATAGAAATCACCAAACCAGCAGCTCTATTTTAACTGTCCATATCAATTGGGTACTTCCACGCATGATTTGAAGTTAGCCCAAAAGATCAAGCGAGTTCTTGCACCAGGAGACGTTCTTGTTCCCGGAACAGATGGTTTGTTTGATAACGTTCACGAAGAAGAAATCGAGGACTTGGCGAAGAAAAGGGGATGCTGGAAAACTCGAACACGCCCGTTATATTGGCTTGGAAGATCGCATCTTTCGCTCTTGAGAAGGCTAAGGATGGTCGAGCTCATACTCCTTTTGCAGCGTTCGAGAGGCTAGAGGCTGGAAAAGAGAAGGCTGTTGGCGGCAAGTATGATGATATAAGAGTACTCGTGGCCTACATTTTACCATCCAGAGTCGAGGAGAGGTCGAAGAAGAAGAAGAAGCGTGGAGAAAGATTTGTTTAGACGATGGATGTTTCGAAGAATTATTATTTATTTATTTATTGCACATCTCAAAATGATCACCTTTAGGTACATGCAGCGAACGAAATAGGCATAAGTTTTCAAGTTTTTTTTTCCCCCCTATTTTGGACACAAATTGAGATTTAAGATAGTCCGTCCACATATTTTTGAAAGAGTGGTATTAATGAACTAGACACATTCGTGAATGGATTTATTTTCTTTTTATTGTTTTTAGATCATTCTCGATTTTTAAACTTTAAAAATATTAAAAAATATGATTACATTTTATATTTTAAAAAATAAACAAGCCAAGAAAATTAAACATGAAAGATATGCCTTCTCTTATCTCATCTCGGAAAATATAGGAAATACATTTGAAGTAAAATTTCTTCTARTTTTTGTTTTAAAAAATTAATTACAAAATAAACATTCAAAATAAATTCAAAACTAAAAATAGAAAAACATAAAAGATCCGTCCTTTTTATAAAATATAAAAAGAGAAAAGAAAAAGAGAGAACCGCTCCGAAAGTACATAGTAGGAGCAACTTCTCGTGAGTTGGGCCGAAATCAGAACAAAAAAGTTATGAGTTGGGCCTTTTACTCATCTGAAGCTCCAAGTACTTGCTCAAGTTTGGCAGAGCAGTAGCCCACTCTTGGGCTTAACAACTTTCTTAATTTGCAAAATCATCCTTCATTTGGGCTTCAATAAAATACTTTAGCCTGCTGGAGTCGAAGAGCCAGTTTCGGCTGTTGGCTCTGTGAGCATCAAATGGGGATGTAAAGAGCAATGTAAATGGCGAACATAGTGTTCGGTAATTCAGCAACTCCTATAGTTGATAAACGAGTTAAATTAAAGTGAAATTTCGTATTTAAATTCTACTTTACTATATATTAAAAGTGTTATGAGTTAAATTTTTTTTTAATAGACTTTGCCAGAACAATTCGAAACAAATCTAAATTGGTCTCAGGCATGAAGGGATATCAAGAGACAAAAACAGTGTTTGATAAATAACAAGAAATGGTCAAAAAAGGAGATTCGCTCTTCCCTCGGGCATCCTACCAGACATTGGCTACTATTTGTGCCTTTCATATTCTATGATTACAGAAATGATCAGATGGCGGAACCATATGGTTTCTTGCTGTCTGGTTTAAGTATCTCTCATATTCCGACGTGGGAATTTTTCCACAAACATCTCAGAGAGCTGCAAATGCAATGTGAATCTTATGCAGAAAAGGAAAAGCAAGGAGACAAGTTTTTTCTGTTAAAAAATTTAATGCGAAACCCTAAGTAAGGTAGGAAAAGGGAGCTTTCGTTTCTAGCCAAAATGTGACAAAGGAAAAAAAAAAAGAAAAAGAAATAGTAATCCTCGTGCTTAATTAATAATATCTTAAAAACTTCATTATTCAATTCTTTTTTAACTTCTTTTAAGAATCTATTTTTAATATTTGACTTAAAATTAAATAATAAATAAATCTTTATTTAAGGAGTTATTTTGGATATGGTGCTAARGTTGTAGTATTTTAAGGTAGTAAATCTTATTGTTGGAAGATCCAAGTTACGGATTGAAAATGACAATAATGATAAAAACCTAGTTAAGGTAAAACCCTTTTTAATAAGGTTTGTTCTCATCAAGAAATGATTGTTGGAAGAATCATACATATATATATACATGCTGCCTTCTATGGTTTCTTTTATTTATTTTTTAATATTTGGATAATAAACACCAACTTTACTTGGATACTTTGTTCTCCAGCTCTAATCACCTCAATCTTAAAATTCATATTAACTACTTAAATAACTTTTTCTGAATATATAATTTCAATTTAATTAGTGGACGGGGGTAGAGGATTAAAGTCCTAAAAATATTTAATTAATTAATGTTTAAAATATAGTTAATTGTGCAAAGCTCAAGGTCCACTTCCAGCTGGTTGCTATCATTGCTTTCACATAGACAAAACCTGGGACTTGCTTGAAATRAGCTTAAGAGTTTGGTGGAACCAATATCTAATATTTATCTAATGGTGCCAATCTTGAAATATTAAGAAATAGTAGTATTGTTTAGGTAGCAAACATGGTGGGGACCTCGGATTTAAGCACGGATTAGGGGAGTTAATAGGTTTCTTTGTGTCCGTGGACGAAGCTTGATTGGTTGATAGTGACTCTGTTGTTGAGATTATCAAGAAAACTTGTTAATTAATTAATGCCGAGTGACGACAAAACTTCCCTCAACACCATTTGCTAGCTTGGCTTCAATGGAGGGCCAAAAAGATGGCCATTTGCTTTGATTTCTTCTTCTATTGCTACTTTTAACAGCACATGATTTAGTTGTGGAGATGCGCAGGATCGTAGGACCGAGGGATCGTTCCATTTTTCTGATTTTACACTCTGAAATTTCTATGATCAACGCATTTATCATGTTTTATGTAATATAATAGTCTCAAGACCGATCTTTTGTTTTTTTTGGACAATTGAAATGCATATAGACATAGAGCAGCAAAAATTCTCACTGCTGTGTATATGAACAGTTAATTTGCTGGTCAAGATTTTGAGGCTCATACAAGTGACGAGATAGGTCTAACTAAACAAAAAGAAAAGGGACATAATCTTTTCTTATTTTCCTTTTAATTTTTCATGTTTGATCTTTAACTTGTTTGACTTGCCTACTATAAAACAAAGAATAAGTTACAATCTATACACCATGAAATAGTTGGAAAAAAAATAAAAAATCTTGTAAGGAGGTTGACTCTCTAAAATAATTGATGGAAATGGCTTTTTCTCAATTATATACTTGTAGGACGGCTATGCTCAATAATAGGCTCTTTAGTTTGAGAATGTCATGGGTTTAGGACTCTATTATTTTCTTTTCTTGATTSTTCAGGCGGCAACATGTATTTGAACTTAGGTCATTAAAATGAGCTTTGTTGGTTTAATAAATTCTGTGTAATATAGCAGCATGAAGAACCTTAAAAGAGAGATAATGCTTCCAAGTGAAATGTGATCGTAACTACTACAAAGTAGTCTGTCAGTCAGGGGAAAGCAGAAAGGAAAAGGATTGAGGGAAGTGGCAGATGGAGAAGTATGATGTAGACAAGGAGGATACTTAGAAGAGACTGGTTAGATCTGCTAGCTGAAGGGCTGATTGGATTTAGATTTTATCTCAGTTCCAAAGTGCACTATGAGTCTGAGGATTCTCGTTCTCTATCTCTCTCTCTCCCCCTCTCTCTCTCTCTCTGTGCACCCTTTTCGCTAAAACTTTTGGTTCCTGTGTTTGTTTAATGAAGAGTGATCTGGCTTGTCAGTGGTCGCTTGTCATCCCCTTGGATTCTCATGAGACTAGCACCACCCCCACCCCAACCACTTGGGTTGTTCTCATAGGGCCTGCTGCCCGAAAATTTGGGACTGGGGAGTGTGAGACTCTTTTTTGGGGTTTGAGAACTACTGAGCTAGGCAGACATGGCTTTCTCTCCATCCAATTCATGCAAAGGACTCCCTATCTACCAACTTCACTGCAACTCTGATCATTTTTCTTTATAAACTCAACTTTGAGAACAACCATGCTTCTGCTTCCCCTAATTAATAATTTTGTATTCCTCAACTTTGATTATCTTGCCATTTCCCCTCAACTCAAACCAACAAGCTGTATAATGGATCGCAAGGAGCCAAGGATAGAGAGCTAGGGGTGGGGGAGGCAGTTGCCCCCAACATTTTTTTCGCATAAAGTTAATATTTTTAAAATTCGTATAGATTTTTATCATAAAAATATCATCTCATCCCCTTAATATTTTTTTTCATTTACTATCATTCCAACAAAACTAAATTTCTAGCTTCATCCTTGATTCATCGAGACCTTAATAGAATGGCTCTTGATGGTGGGTAAACACGAAGGAGTCTTCTTGCTTTACTAGTTTACATACTATAAGAAAAGACAAAGACAGCGAGAAAATGGATGAGTAAAAGAAACAGATAACCATGGTAGTTGTGAATGTTTAGAATAGAGCATAAGACACAAGAGAAGCGTTGGATTCTGAGGTAACATATGCACTCTTCCTTAATACTCCCAATTTTCCGACAAAAATTTTGATGGAAAAGCTGCAGAAATTTGTGCTTAGAAACGCAAAAGCATGAACTGATACTTGCGTTCATGTGATCAAATAGGACTCATCACATGATCTGACATGCTGTCTAAAAGAAAGAGCTGCACTTTTGATTAATAGCTTTTTGCTGCTAAAATATGGTTTTAATTGTTTAATTAATCACTAAGCACTACTGAAATCATTGCCATGACCAAGCCATTTGGTATCATTCTACACAGTGACTATGAATAAGTTAAAAGAGAATGATAATAAATATTTATAATTGACCGCAATAATATAAAAAGAATTTTATCTCGAAATATTATTATAAATAAGATTGCAAGTAACGTGATAGAGGAAAATGAAACCCAAACAATCAGAAGCAAAGCTGCGTTAACATGATGATCCATGAGGGCGGTCTTTGCGGGCATCTTAAAAAGTTTGACCAACTCTTACCGAAAGTAATTGCTGCCTCGTGGGGGAAGAATAGGGTGAGTACGCCTGCATTTGACTTGGGACATGGCACGTGAGTTTCCCATTCCTGGTTTGCGATGAATGACTTATTAGGGTTTGGGTAAATGGGAATAGTTTTTGACAAATGTTGATGATAACATGATGTTCTTGGAATTGTCCCTGTCTCCATTTCTATTTCTTCTGGAAGTTAGCTAAGTTTTGTTGCAGAGTTTCCTAGGTTTCTAGGTTTCATGGATGGACAGGCAAGAGCGATCAAGATCGTCCTTGACAAGACTGCTTTCTTCAAGGATTTCTCTCAGATTTGTTTGGTTGGAAATTTAGATACAAGCATGGACTCATGTATATATGGATGGAAAACCCTCAAGCTATCAATCCTCAAGAATTCATGATTCCTCATAAATTTTGAATTTCGTAATAAGATTCAAACGTTTGAATATATTATGTATTATAATACATTTAGTAATATATATATATATATATACACATCATACTTTGATTAACGTAATAAGAAATGTATATTTTAAAAGATTATATTTCAACTTTAAAAATAAAATAAATAAAAAATATAGATTTTCCCCAACCCTGATACTGAAGTCCTCACCTGAATAAATGAAAAATCTAGATCAGATTCTGAATCTGCAGGTTAATTAGCGAGGCTTAAAAAACTGATGTCATATTGATTATACCCACATAAAGAAATGAGATGGCGCTTTTAATAACCCTACTTATCATACTTGTATTAAAATTCTCATCAATATTTGCAAAAATCTAGGAATGATCTCAATTTGTTCTTTAGGACACAATCATCTTGTTCGAAGATAATAGCTTTAGTTTCTCATATTTTTCAAAAATAAAAATTGAGAGTGAAATTTTAGAACTGAAACTTRTTAATAAGTTTAATAAAATATGCCAAAGTAAACAATATATGATCGACAGTTATCACAACTTCATTCTTGTGTCTTCTGCAATGATGTCCTCTCCTTCTGTTGAACTAGATAATGTATAATTCATATTGTTGATGACATGATAGAATAAATACAGTAAAGAGCGCGATATATAAGAATATTTAAAGTGATTAATTTTTCTAAATCTTATATTAGTATGAAACTCTGCAATTATATTGGAGCTTTGAAAAGTAAAGTAATCAAATGGAGAAGGGTCATTAGCATATTTAAAAACTGGGAAATCAGTTTAATAAGGGCCCCTTCGCATTAATCACCTAATAGATGATGTTGATACTGACTAGTACATAAAAAAGGTAGATAGCATTCTCAGTCTCTTGAATTTTTATTAAATTATTCGCGTAGATGGCGTGAAGTTTCTGTATATATGCACTGCAATACTTCCACATCAAAACATTCATTGAGGGGGAAAAAAAAAATTAAATTTGTATTATTTGAGAGAGCTAACTAAATTAGATAAGTTATATATATGTGTATATATATGTATATAGTACATATTCGTTATTATTATTAGTGTATTAAAAAAAGTATTAAAAGATATATTAAAAGATTTATAGTCATGAATAAAGAAATATTCGCTTCCATAGCCATGGTTGAGGAGAATAGATGGACCTTATTGCATAGTACAGCCTTGTTCTTCATTCGATATTCTATAGTATTATTCTGTTTTTTTTCCTTTTGAAAAAGTGGCATTAATCAATAAACAKAATTATTCCCTTAAAATAAGCAAATATTTTTTAATATGAATGTTATGCATACTTTTGGTCGTGACAATGGCTGCATCCGCCACTTTCTCTCTCTTTCCTCTCTTTCTCTCATCCCTTCCCTCTCTCCACTCGATTCCCTTTGTTTTCTATTCGCTCTAGGGTTTGAAATCTTGTGCTTTCATTTCTTAAATAACCATTAAAAATCGCTTATTTTTATACTTTGCTCAATAATCATACTTTATTTTACTCCCGGTTCCTGTTCTCTTTTGCTCTTCTTGTGTATGGCAGGTTTAGACTTGGGGTCAGCTTCTCGTTTTGTTACTCAGCTTCACAGGCCTGACTTACAGCTTCAGAGACCACCTGACTCTGAAGATGAAAGTAACAAAAACCAGTTTTCTGGTGAAAACGATGATAAGTCTCATCAGGGTCTTGATCTGGTAACATCGAATACAAGTTCAGGCGATGTTGTGGGTCGTCGGCCAAGAGGTCGACCAGCCGGCTCCAAAAACAAGCCTAAACCACCGGTGATAATCACCCGAGAGAGCGCCAACACCCTSCGGGCACATATATTAGAGGTCAGTAGTGGCTGCGATGTTTTTGAGTCGGTTGCAACCTACGCAAGAAAAAGGCAGAGAGGGATTTGCGTATTGAGTGGGAGCGGGACGGTCAACAATGTGAGCTTGAGGCAGCCMGCTGCAGCCGGCTCCGTTGTGACTTTACATGGAAGGTTTGAGATATTATCTTTATCAGGCTCCTTCTTGCCACCKCCAGCTCCACCGGGTGCCACCAGTTTGACCATATATTTGGCTGGTGGACAAGGGCAAGTTGTTGGAGGGAATGTTGTGGGAGCTTTAATTGCCTCAGGACCTGTAATTGTCATCGCAGCTTCATTTACTAACGTGGCATATGAAAGACTTCCCTTGGATGAAGATGAGCCACTTCAGATGAACCCGTCGGTGTCACAACCATCTGGAGGTGGCGGAGCCAGTAGTGGAGGAGGAGGAGGTGGTGCTAACAARCCATTTCCTGATCCATCTTTAGGGCTTCCCTTCTTCAATCTACCGCTAAACATGTCGAATGGTCAGCTGCCTCTGGAAGGAGGATGGAACGGAAACTCGACTGGCCGATCGCAGTATTAGGTCAGAGAGGTTAGGAAATCTATGGATCGTCCCATCATAATCATCATCCTTTGTACATTTAGTTCTTTTTCCTTCTTCAATTTGGTGATTTAAGTTCAACCTTGATGTTCAATTTGTGAAAATTCTCATTTAGTTGTTTSCTTTTGTTGAATTTGTGTTTCTTGATCATTAGTAATGTCGTTGAGTCTAGCTTTCCAGACGAACTCCATAACCATATTTATAGACCAACTTTTCCAATAATCTTACGTAAACTTTTATCCTACTCTATCCAGAATTTGGCTTTCCTCCTCAGATTTATTCTCCACTTGATAACTTGCAAATAAACAAAGGTAGAGATATTATTTTAAGAATTTCTTGCTCTAATATAAATCTACTGTGATCTAGGGGTGTCAAAAACCTTCGAGTAAAATAAGGAGGGAATCATTTTCTTGTTCTTGCTCAGCAAATTATATGATATATACATATTCATTTCAGTTCTATGCCTTTCTCCTTACTCCGGTCTTAGTTTCTTTTGTGTGTGTCTGCGTGTCGTGCATGTTCATAGTGAATAACTTTTTTTATTACCCTTCATTCATATTTGGCAAGTTTGTATTTCGAGTAATTTGGATCCTCGACAGCTTCATAAATCTATCAAGCTTGTATAACTGGCGAAGCAGCGCACAGGTTTAAAAATTCTCATCGAATTCCTAGTCTGTGTTAATGTCCTAATCATTTAGAGGCGTGTCGTCAATGTTATCCGAATGCATTTTGTCCATTAGGAACCCTTTTGGGCACCATTCAAGTATCCAATCAAATTAAAACTTCGCTCTTGTAACGTTTCCTTAATCATATATGTCTCTATTTTATCTGATCAAAACTTTTACTTCTATGCTGCTAATTCTTATGCCTGCTAATTCTTATGCTTCATCTGGCAGCTAAATGACTTCCAGATTCTCATCTCTTATCTAGTTCTGTTAAAGCTTATTGAATAACTTAGTTTATTTAGAAGTCCTAGAACGAAATTGATATATTTATACTCCTAATCAGTCAGGCAAACATCAGCAATTAAAGTATACTATTTGATAGTTCTTCTGCRTCTTCCGAGAAATAAAAGGTTWTTTCTGCAACACTTTGACTTGGYGAGTGCAACTAATATTAGATTGCTTTTGTTYTAATTTGAACACTTGTTGGCCTTCTGCTTCACTTTGTTTAGTCATCTTACTTCATTTCTGAAAGAAAATCAATTAACTCAAACCTTCGTCAGTTGCATATGAAAAACATTGAACGATTTAAATAGACACGCCTCAAGTAATGTTTGGAAAAGCACCTACAGTGATATGGTATTAGGATCTTGYATATTTTAATATACTTTCGTTTCAAATTCCATGCTCAATCAACTAATGCATGACATAACTAAATATATGTATACATCATGCTTTAAATGATATGGTAAAGAAATATACTAAAAGATCTAGCGTGATACTAAAAAAGTTTTGAACAGATTAGTTATTCTTTARACATTGAAATGCWAAGGAATGAGTCCTCCAATAGCATTTTGAAACATATATAGAATTGTGTTTTCTTTTTATATGTGCAAATTAGCTAAACACATGATCATCCTGMTGAGGASTACCTCACTTTTTGCAGCWAGASCATTCCTGTTGAATTAGTTAACTTCCAAAACAAATCCATGATGAAGACTGTACGTAGTCTTTCTGTCACTTTTTCACTTCCAGGCTTGTAGACTTGAATCCTAGTCAGAAGGCCTCGTTCACCTTCTAAGTGTAAATTATCCTTTATATTCCAAACAGAAAATACTAATGAATAGGCAACTTGTGAAACAGGATACTTAAGTGTTCTTGAGGTCATATGATATATATCTGTCCCCAGTTTGATTTTGTATTTCTCCGATCTTCTTTGCATGTTCTATCATTACTCGAGATGTTTACATGAATCTGGACTTGTAACCCATGTGAATGGACTCAGRTGGGGTGTCATCTCTGCCTGCAATTTTTTGTTTAATTTTCTTGCAGCCAAACTGCAAATACAGCTAGAAAGTTTACATCTCTGTAGGAGCTTAATCGATCCWTGTCTTTCTTGTCCCACTAGCTAGGACCAGTCCGATCGAGATGCTGCAGATAAATGATATTACTTCCTCCCAATTGAATATATACGAGTTTCACGTGGCACTTCCTTCGTGTTTCGGTGGTTTCTTTCTTTAATTTTACATGGTGTTGCATGCTGGTTTTCATAACAAGTTTAGTTAATGTTTGAGTTAAACCTAGTTCCAATCAGCAAGTTGTAATTCCCTGTTACATTTTGAGTCCAGTTCATGTTATATAGGACTTGAAAACTTATAAGTTAATTACCAACGTTGCCTGGCCAAKATCCAGCTCCCATTCTTGTCAAATGCTTATGAAATGGATCAGCAAAACCAGGGAGCTGCCTGGAAATTTTAAATCTGGTAAAGTTACATTAAGAATCCTATGTTTGAGTCCGTAGAATGATGTCTGTTATGTATGGTTTCTTATTCAAATCTCAGCGACTTAGGATATATGATTGGATAACTTCCATAACGCTTGAGAATTAATTACAAAATAATCGAATTTCTACAAGGTTGTACCACTTCCATTCGTCTACTTCAAATTTCTTTTATGTCCTGCGATATTTTAGCAAGAAAGAAATCAGTCCTTTGGACCCTAAGAATCGGGCTAGCTTGGTTCTACACTTTGCTAGAACAAAGTTTCTTGAGCTCCAAAAAACGTATGTAGATATGAGCCTAGCGTAAGCTCGAAACCCTTGTTGGGGTGGAGTCGAGCACTATATGATTAAGCCAAGTTAGGTGTAATCAATAATTGAAGGTACACCTGCTTTGATGTGTTAATCATCCAACCTCGTCCAACAACATTTAACTGGTACTGCAACTGGTGGATATGGACTTGAATACCTGGGTCGATTGACCTTCAATAACATTATCCTGTTTCTTCCTTTATATGTTAAAATAAATTTTGGCCATCCTCAAATAATAGACGCGAGACTCTAAAAGTTATTTTTAAGTGATCAAAATGCTTCTTTATCAAGTAAAAGACTTAGGTTGAAGATTCATATATATTTTTAATCCGAATAATCATATTAAAATAATCCATGACAATATGATAAGTAAGGGTTTTTATTTACGTGAGCAGACTAAAACTTGTCCAAGATTAAATTGGATCATCCACAGACTTCTCTTCCTATGCTTCAAGCCTGCAATCCAATTCACTCTGATGCCCAGCAGCAGTTATTAAAGAAAATGAGTCTCTTTTGTAAATCGTTCTTGTTTTTCTTCGTACATCTGCACATCCTAAGATGAACTTCTAGAAAGTTTCATAATCCGAATTGTGTGAGGATGGCTCACTTTTTGGTAGCAAATCCAATGGGAAACATATCACTATTTTGGTAGCAAATCCAATAGGAAATTTATCACTATTTCGGTAGCAAATCCAATCCAAACCYTCTTTAAAAATGATTACCATCATATTGTTCTTAAAGAGTCCTAAATCCAAATTGAAAGATTTATTTCCCGAATTGTTCATTGACAAAGATAGAATGTTGGTCCAGGTACCAAAAGAAACAAGCAATCTCTATGGTGGTCCATTGCAACAAATGGAAAGAATAAACTTCCATTGGTCACATATCTAATCAGTTCCAGTGTTATCAAATACTTACTATATATATAGCTATTTCCACAACATTAATATTCTCCTTTTTTTTTTTTTTTCTCTCTTATGTATAAATTTATTATTAAACAAAAGTTGTTGGTCAACATACCAGGTCAAAGATTTGCTTTCAAATATTTCTATTTGGGCAAAAGGAAAGAAAATAAATTGAGAGAAAACGGTCCATATATCTAAGGAAACTCTGTCCATATACACGATTTGTGCAGTCCCTTCAATACTATATAAAGCCATACTTTGTCCTTCGTTTGCCATTGAATCAGCTTCTCACTTCCCTCTGCAACAATGGCTGCTAAGGGAAAGAAAGAGTTAGCTTTCATTGAAGATCGTACTAACAGAAGACTTTCTTGCAAGAGAAGAACGGCCAGCTTGCTGAAAAAGGCCGAAGAGCTGAGTGTGCTCTGTGGTGTTGACGCCGGCGTCATTGTCTACAGCCCCTTTGACAATCAGCCTTCCGTTTGGCCTCCTGCACCTAATGACCTTGAACGCGTACTCTCAAAGTTCATGAAGCTGACACCGGCTGAAAGAAGCCGGCATATGATGAATCAAGAAGGCTACAGAAAACAGGCGATAGGAAAAATCCTTGATCAACACAGGAAATTAAAGCATGAAAATCGCAAGAAGTATGTCACTCTTTTGGTAAACCTATGTTTGGCTGGTGAAAAGCTGGATAAATTCAGCATCGATGATCTTAAGGACATGGGTAACGTCATCAATTCGAAAATAAAAGATATCGATAGAAGATTGAGGTTTCTCTTGAACCCATTGTCCGATGAACCCACTCAAGGAAACGGTAAGGAGGTGATGGGGAGCTCTGGGACGCCTGAGATTGAGATGCCATTGCCTGAATCCAGTAAAGGCAAAGGTAAGGAAGTCATGGCGAGCATTGAGACGCCAGGGGATGACATGCCATTCCCTGAATCCAGTACTCAAGGCAAAGGGAAGGAGGTAATGGTGAGTCATGGGACGCCATTGCTTTAAGAAGTTCCATTTCCCATTCATGTCTGGTTATTTATTTTTTTTACATATCACTATTATAATAGAGATGATCATGATTGGTGAATGAATTTCTTTTAGTGAAAATCAAGAAATTATTCAGAACCAATTGTGATCGCTGATGGTATAATAGTGGTCATAAAAAAAGACCAGTTTTTCTTGTTCTCCGTGTATCACAATTCTTTCCCTAGTCATCAGTCTTTGTGTTTGTTCCCTAGTCATCAGTCTCTGTGTTTGTTACTGTTACTAGGGTTGTTCTTTCCCTTGCCTTAGTTTTGGAGTCCTCGACTTGTTTGTCGAATTAGTAATTTCCTTTCAATAAAGATTGTAATATAATGTTCTGATATTGCAGTCTTGCTATAAGAAATTCTTGCAGATTATACAATTAAATGTGAATGTATAAGTTAATCCCTCAATTACGCTAGAAAAAATAAAGGAAAGAATAAAAAAATTAATTATGAAATAGTAACAAAGTTAAACGTTTATGAAATTTGTAACGAAAGGTTGGTTTTAGAGTGAATTTTCTTCCTCAATGTAMAATATTTCCAAATATACAAGAGCACCATTCCAATTGCAATCTTAGAGGGAACCACTTTTGCCATGAATGTATCGTGTTTAGCAATCAAATTTTTGATGCGTTTATTATAGTATAATTATYTCTTTTGTTTTTTTTGAAATTTTATCCTTAAATCTATTAAAAAAAAATCGAAGTAATAAAGCATTTTATAGTATAATTATATATCTTTTATCAATCAATATTTTACATTTTTTATTGCTGAATCTATAAAAAATCCCTTTGAAATAATAAAATAGTTATTATTCGTACATATTTCATATCAATATTTTCTGAATAAATGAGTATATTATTATTTCCTCCCCTAATTTATATACCCAATCCTTTCAAATATGATCAATTGCATCTATTTGATAAAATGGAAGTGCACATTTATCATTTAGTCTTTCTAATTCTTTCAAAATACTTTATATTATTATAAAATAAAATAAAACTTTGATTGGTTAGATGTCTATCATTTAGTATTCCTAAATATTTCAAAATACTTCATATTATTATAAAATAGAATTCTTGTTAGTACATTCAATAAATTAATAAATTAATTAATACCCCCTCTAAATTAATACTCTCATCGTCCCATAAGGATAGGCATATTTTCCTCTTTCTCTCCCAAATTATAGGCACATTTATGTTTAAAGAGTACATAAATTATAATTCCCTAATATCCCCTTGATTATAATGCATCATTATCATACAAATAATTTTCTTAATTAATAAAACTCACTTATTGTGATAAATACTTATCTTGAAGCTTTATTAATTCTTACCACAAATTAAACGAGCAAAATTACTTATATTGATAAACACAAGTTTCAAAGTCAATTTAATAACTTATATCAACTTACGAGATGACATTTATTAACTTACCTAATATTGATAAGATATATACGAAGAAAATAAAATATAATAATAAATTAATTTAACTAAATTACCTATATTTCTCAATTTATGTGAAAATATGAGTAGATTTATCTTTATGAGATAAAAGGAGTAAAATTTATATAGTTCCGAAATGATATATAGAGATTTGAATATATGTCTTTGTAAACCCTGCATTCTATTGTATACTTTGCTAACTTCACTTCAAAATTGCAGTAATGGAAAAAATTATACATTAATAGAATGGTTCAATTTATTCCATTAATTATTCGAACCATCACTTTTAACTGTTTACATTGATTTCTAATATATTATATAGATCTTTTGCGTTTTCCATGAAGAAAGAATAAATTTTTGGGGGGGGGGGGGGAGATGATCTTTTTGTGAAGTAAAAATTTTATATAAATTATAAAAAATATCAAGTAAATTATAATAAAATTTTTAAAAAATATTGGGCGGCCACTACAGCTCCACTCTCGTAGCCTCCGTCCTTGATCCCAGTAATTCAATCTCTGCAAGCTGTTGCATCTTCCCGTACATGAAACTAGCTAGCCATAATCCTCTGCAAAACCGTGGAATGTCTTGACCTACGATAGGACAGGGCAATTATATATTTTCTGAGAGAAATCTTCAAGAAGTTCTGAAAAAATATTGACCCACTATCACTGTAATATCATCATATTTGCCACGAGAAGCGTCCTCATAGCTAGCCTTTCGGCTCTCCTCTACAACAGGAGTATAAGCACAATCATCAATAGGTTTGTCATGAGCAAAACTTCCAAGTTTCCAAGCCATCACCGCCATGTCTAAGTTGTCCTTCATTCCTTCTTTCTGTAGGACTCAACGAGTGGTATATTAACCACCTACAAGATCGACATGAAGACAATCAATCAAATAATAATTTTTAAATTCACCACGAATAATTCACCAATTAATTAACCAACTAAACCTCACTGAAATATAATCAATGCGAGATTTATTTTACGTGAAAAAACTCCTCTCGATGCGAAGAGTAAAAAACTACGGGACTTATGCGAAGTCCACCCTAAACACTTCTAGTATTATGATAAGTTAAGGGTATAAGTACATCCAAATCAATTTGACAAAGATCTACAATCCACCAATAATTCCATACATAATAGATCAACAACAAGAGAAGCAAAAGGTGAAGAATATCACCAAAAACACAGTTCTGTCCAGCAGCGATTTCTCTCAAATCGTGGCACCAAATCACAATCCAACCTTTCAGATTAAAGCCCTAGATGTCCCGAACACGCTATCCAAAATTCAGCAAAATGGGACACCGTTTGACTATCGATCGCACCTTTTGATTGTGGCTGCACTAAGAAATTCAAAAATTACATTACTCGAACTCATTTTCTCTCTCTCTCTCTCTTTCTCTTATATCACTTTAGTGACTCTCTTATGTGTGTTATGTGACACGACTCATATTTGCCCTCATATATATAACTCTAAGGTAGTGAGGACCTAAGTTATAAAGTCAAATAGACCTAAAGTGGGCTGAACCCCAACACTTTCACCCGTTCTCTATTTCCTCTTCGTGCACATTATTGAACAACCCATAGGTTCCTGCAACAATAATGTCTCCTCGTGCAAGTACGCGTTTAATCTTCATGGCTGAACTGAGACTACCCAAGCCCGAGGAGGAGGCACTCAATTGAAACGGTCAATTAAAATAGTGCTGCTGGACTGGGGATCCAGTCGACTGTTGGACGTGGACATCTCCCTTCACGCTCTCAGGGATTGCCCATGGGCACGAGTCACTTGGTGAAGACTGCTGCCCAGGGCGACGTTTACTTGGTTCTTCGGACACAATGAGGTTGCACTATAGGTCGGGTAGGCATGGGAGAGGATGGTGGATTCTGGCCAGATTGGTTTGGAGAAATTGCTCTCCAGTTTTGGAAATGGCGTTGTGTGCAGCTGTTTGAGGAAGATTCAGTATAATATCAAGGCCTGGGCTGGGGTATCTGATCCCCTGACCCGCCCCTTTGTAAATATATTTTGTTTATTCATTGGTGTAAAGGGATCTTTTCCTATATAAATATGAAGAATTTACAAAAATGGGATGGACAGCACGACATTTACATGGGTGCTCGCCAACATTGATTTGTTCTGAGTTCTGTAAAGCTTGTGGAACACGCTGGCAATGTAATAGCCAACATTTACAAGCCCACTGAGCTCCTCAAATATCACACATGGAGGATACAATAGCAAAAACCTGTTGATGAAATTGGCGTGGGTGGTGATGTGGTGAATCAGAATATAACCTGGTCTGGTTCCAGATATGAGAAGAAGGCTTCTTGGGGAGGTCATACAAAATGTCTGATTTCAGCTTCCCATACTTTGAATTCAGTAATTGGACCCAAGGGGATGTCGGATTCAGAAACATTTTCCAACTTAGCTTTGATAGATTAGCATAATTTAACTCCCCCCATCTGATTTGGGAAACCAAATATTTCGCCAATTTACAGTGTGAAGCTTTCTGATTCAAATTCTCCAGAGATTGAAGAACTGAACTGGGGAGCTTAATGGTCTGCATTGTGTCAAAGCTCTCCCTCTATTAATGTTCCTCTACACCATGAGTCTGGACTGACTTAGACTGATTTTCTGGCTAGTGCCATTACAGAACCCGATTAAGACTGATTGCATAATTCTAGCTTGAAGAACAGATGCCACCCGAAGTAGGAAAAGATCGTCACCAAAGAAAAGGTGAGAAAAAGTTGACCCTTGTCTTGCAATTTTGATCCCTTTCCTCAATGATGTCCAAGAACTTCCATAGAGAGAACCAAAAGATAAGGAGATAAACGATCTCCTTGTCTAATATCCCGAAATGACTTGAAATTATGTAACGACTCACCATTTCAAAGGATTGATAAGAAAGTGGATGTAGTGCATTGCATGATCAATTAGGTCACCAGAGATGAGAAACCCATTGCTTTGGTTACCCGTTCAAGAAATGATAACTCCACCCTATTATAAGCTTTTCCTAATCCATTTTAAGTGTCGTCCACCCTTTTTTTTCCAGTCTTCCTTTGCAAAGAATGGACTAACTCCTGGGCCAGATGATATTATCTGCTACTTGTCTTTCCGGGATGAAACTGCTCTGAGATGGTTTTGTAAGCTTACCCACTACTCCTTCAGTCGCTTAGCTATGACTTTAGTAGCTAATTTCATAAGAACATTGCACAAGGTAATAGGTCTAAACTGGCTAACCGATTCGGGAGAATCTATTGACTTTGTAAATGTTTATTAATTTTCTACTTTAATATATCAATTCCATTTTTAAATACAGCAACACTGAGATAGTCGATTATGTTAAAAAATTRCATAACTCAACTTCTTATAGATTTCATTCAGAATTCGAATTTCAAATTGGCAAGGATTGGGGAAGGAAGATGTAACAAATTTCTATAGTTTTTAAGGAGTGAATTGGAGTTGGTGGAAGGAACAATAATCTAAGATGGTAAGAATTCACTCTGAATCAAGAAATGTATTACAGAGTTTTGATTATCTACAATTTGATTCACAATAAATATGGATCAAATTGATTCACGTAGTATTATCCTTTATAAATTATCCGGATGGATTTATCCTTTGATTGAATATTTGATTACTCTAATTGAATAGGATAAAGAGGTTAATTATCGATTAAATGAGACCAATTACATGGCATATCGATAAGTCTATGAAATGGATTTTAAATTWCTGATATACCTTAATGGCTTCGTGCTAATTCTTATAATAAGATCTTGGAGGAGCTCCAGAACGCCTTCTGATCAACATTTGGGATTGTCACCCGGGCTCAGGGGCAAGAATTATAGCATTTTTGGGCAGCCCATCAACGGAAGGGCCAGGCTCAGAATTATACAATTAAGTATATTATTCTCATCTGTTGGATTGTGTTCCGGCTCGGCGATTTCTTGGGCAGCCCATCAACAGAAGGGCCCGTTTCAGAATTATAAAATAAATATATGATTTTCTTTTCTTGTCTTTGGCCTTTTGTTCTTCTGAGTGTTCCCATTCAACCCATTTTGGGCTAATTAATTTTATAAATGTGTAAAAGAAATTCTTTATACAAAATATGTATTTTAATTTTATTTTTCAAAAAGTTTAATTTTGAATTTATATTTTTCTACATTTAAATGGGATAAAGTATTTTTATTTGTACTCATTTTTTATTATTTTCCTTTTATTCCATTTTTGTACATTTGGCTCAATATTGAGCCAAATAATATTATTATTGTACAAAATAGCACTCCTCGTCATACTAGGAAATCAGACAGATTTGACACTATCGGTTCTTTTATTGGTATTTGATGATTGTTCCAAAATCTCATCCTTAAATTGCTCATATGCAAGTTCCAATGTGAATTTTAGTGTGTATCCACACCTCAGTGTCACTCTTTGTTAGATCTTATTTAATCTCCATAGTACTGTGAATTGCTATACTGCAGAAATTTTATTCCAAAAACACTTGTGTTCAGATTTTATAATTAACCATTCATTGGCTACACCTTTATTCAGTGGTTCATATACCAAGTGCTTACCTAAGATATCCGTAAAACCCAACAACAYCAATGTAATTCCACAAGAATGTTCACCGTCTCGATAGTAAYMAAAGATATTGCCCACCAAAACCCCAACATCTTCCATAGATACAAAACCATATCTATGGATATGGAAGATGATGAGGTTTTGATGCATCCCTCTTTTCTATTCTTGGCTTCCTCCCCCAACCCCGCTTTTTAATATATCTGTCTATTGAGAAGGTGAGTAATGCAATATGCTGAGATGGGGTTACGTGGATCCGTCGTACTTCTGGGGTTAGATGGAAGTCCTGGAGCCTCCACATTTTCTGCCACTGACCTCTCTCCCTTCTCTCTTTCATGCTCTTTCTACTTGTAGATTCAAAGTTTTCACATAGATTTCTCCAATTTCTTTGAATTGTATTGCACAACCTATGTGCAATTTCAGCAGACGATGATTGATGATGGTGTCTAGATTCTTTTATATTATATACAAGAGTATCGGTGTTAGAGTGGTGATGTGTGAATTTAGTCGATATTAGTTAATTAATTATATCTAATATTCTCAAACTCTTGGATTGAACTCTTCGATATTTAGATTAATTAAAATTTAATTTGAAACATCTTTAGAAATTACTTATTCAATATATCTTATGAGGGAAGTAAGAAAATAATCGACGTAGCTTTAGAAACTTGAAGAGTATAAACACTGGGGAATTTTTTTATTTTCCTCTATTTTGCAGCTTCATTGCGTCCCTCGTTGCCGATGTCTTTATGATGATCTTGCTGCGCCAAGCTTGAGATGAGGAATAGCCCTGTTCGGTGATTTGCAGATCTCACAAGCAGTGAGCAACTAATCTCGAGCTACCTGAAGCTTGTCCTTGATATTATACATATACTAGTATATTTTAAAGCACACAAGTCTACTCATAATCACCAGAAACTGATCTTTTCTATAAACACATCATTCCCTTTCTTGGAGATTTCAGAAATGAGGTAGAAAATCACATACAATTAAGAAGACACCCTAAAAACCCTGTTTCTTCTATTTAGGTTGTGTATCGGATGAGAGTTCTGGAGCTAGAGCAAAGTTTACTCCCCTCAAACAGGCAAATGTCTGCAAAGTTTCTGCTTTTGTTGCATCTCCTCTCTAAACCCATCTCGCATATCAGATATAAAAGGCGAGGTCCATGAACCGAGATGGCTGTTCTCCATCTCCTCCTTCTAATGCTGCGTATGACTTGTGCTGCTTCTCCTCCGACCATCATCGGAGATACAGTCAACCTAGACACCATGTCAGCCGTAGAAAAGTTCATGGTTTTTGATGCCTCGAACCTCCACCACCACTTGTATGTGGCACCATCAGAGCCATAGAAGATTTTATGTCTTTCGATGCATCAAAGTTAGATGCAATAGAAGTGCCGAATACATGATCCACGTATATACCGTTTTTTATGACTTGGACATTTTTCCCAAGCCATCCTTCAACGACTATCGACCTCTCCTCTCTAATCGCTTCTCTCGTAATGCAAAGGTGGAGTGTTTAACTCCTATGGTCGATACCACAAGGATTGATTCCATTTACAATTTTCCTGCTAGCTCAGGTACAGTAAATGGAGTCCATCCATGTTCAACTTCTTATAAGAGATTCTTGAAATATATATAACTAAATGTGAATGGATAGACTTAAATTTCTCAGATACAACAGAAAAGAGAATGGATGAAAGAATGAAAAATTTTAATTATGAAATAATAACAAAGTTAAACTTCCAAAAGATTTACAGTGAAGGATTGGCTTGAGAAAGGATGCTAGCGAATTTTGTTCTTTTAATAATATTTCCAGTGAAGGGTTGGTTTGAGAGAGAATGCTAGTGAGCTTCTTTCTTTTCAACGTATAATATTTCTAAATATATCATTATACCTACATTAAATCCGTTTCAAACTTTTGTCGTGTTAAGCAATCAAACTTTTCATGTGTTTATCATACTATAATTATACATCTTTGAATGATCAAATTGTGAATTTTCATTGCTAAATCTATAAAAAATCACACTGATATAATAAAATATTTATTATTCGATTGTAGGTTATTATGCTAAATCTATAAAATGTCGTCTTGATATAATAAAACATTTATTATTCGATTATTAGGTTATTATTGCTTAATTTGGATATACCTCTCGTTTTGTCATTAAAGACAATTATCCGAGCAGCAAGAAAGAAGAAGAAATTAAAGCTTTTTTGTATTTGAAAACCCTACATTCTGTTATATACTTTGCTAACTTCACTACAAAATTATAGTAATGAAAAGAACTAGTATACATTAATGGAACTGTTCAATTTATTCCATTAATTATTTGAACACAGCTTTTAACGCTTTACATTGATTTCTAATTCATTATATAGATCTTCCCTTCATGCACGAAAAATGAATACATAATTGAGCTCTTTTAGTACAAGATCWTCAAAAGTTTTCATRGTATCATGARATATGCTGYTAGATTCTTGTATATTRCAGTAATRKTGTCTTTMCAAGTTGTTGCATCTTCCCTAACACTAAACTAGCCATAATACTACTCAAAACAGTGGAATTTCTTGACCTACGACATGATAGGGCAAGTATCCATATTCTGGTAGCAATCTTCAAGAATTTCTGGAATAATATATGCTACTAGCAATGTAATATATCATCATACTTGCCACCAGGAGCGTCCTCATATCCAGCCTTTAGGCTCTCCTCTGCAAAAGGAGGATAAGCACAATTATCAATAGATTTGTCAAGAGCAAAACTTCCAATCTGCCAAGCCATCTTCGCCATGTCCAAGTTGTCTTTCATTCCTTCTTCCACCAATTGAGGATTCCCGGACAATGCAAAGAAGATATTAACCAAACTTGTTCGGTAATTGGAGTCAGAATTCGAGCCTTTCAAATTTGGATTAGCAATTACAAGAGCCAAACAACCAGACTCATGAACCAAATCTCATCTTCACCCCCTGCAAGTTTCAAATAGGAATAATAGAAGTAAAAACTGTTGATACATAAGCTTTAGAAGTACTTTTTTTCTTTCTTTTTGATTAAATGAAAATGTTAAAAAGGATGAAAGAAAGAATATCTGTAGCATTTCGACTAGTTATTCTTCCCTAATTTTCTCAACTAGAGATCTTCTAATACWTATCTCCTCTAACAACATCCCTTCTCCTCCTCCGATTATTTATAGAGTTGGTGTTCTTAATGTTGATTGGTGTAACCTAAAGAATGCTTATCAAAGAGTATACTGTCATTCTTTTCATATTCGCCCCTTTCCCCCTTCACTTCTTCGTTCTTCCAAGGTTAGCATCTCATATCAGAACCCCATTTCCTCCCTTAAGGTTTTGATCAGTGGAGATGACATTTATTAGATCATGCATCATATTTTCCTTGATCTGTTTTCTTTTCACTTCCTTAACCAATCTGCATGCTCCAAGTTTAATGTGATTTGATGTTTTCGGGAGTAATTACTGTGCTAATACTTTGTGTGTTCTGGTATAACTGTGAGCAAATGTCTGGCACTTTTGTCATTGAAATTCAACTGGGATACATTATAGAGGAGAAATTACTGATGTATTTGCTTTATGATTTTAATAATTTATCCTTAAGGAACTTGGTCGGATAGATGCTACAAAAGTTGATTTCCATATACATACTTTCCTCAAAATTTTGTTCTTTTGGGGGAAATGCTAAGAGGCGTATGAGTTTTATGCAGTTTGTTATTTAGTATTAGGGTATCTTTTCGTTTTTTGTTTTTTATCATTGTTTTCCTAGCAGCTTGGCTTCAATTGGTAACAATTACAAGAAGTGAACCGGATGCTCATGCACCACTGACTGAATATTATTTTGTTTCCTGTTTATGCCAATCGACGCCACCCTCGTATTGATTCGCCTAGTCATTTTCCTCCTCGTCTTCATTGCCCTCTCCCTCCCCCTCTCAGTGTTGAGTCTGTCCTAGTGGTTTGTTTTGCAATTGCTCTTTCTTGGGCTTCTTGGGTTTTGTTTGGGACATCGGATGCATCGTCTCTCCGAGGTAATTAATATGTATTTATTATTCTATTGTTGGTTACAAGCACAACCATCAATAGCCTTGTCAAGAGCAAAACTCCCAATTTTCCAGGCCATCTCTGCCATGTCCAATTTATCTTTCGTTCCTTCTTTCACCAGTTGAACAACCCATCTTTTTCCTGCAACAATAATGTCTGCAGGTGCAAAAGTACACGCTTAATCTCCATGGCTGAACTGAGACTACCCGAGCCCGAGGAGGAGGCACTCAATTGAAAGGGACAGTTAAAATAGTGCTGTTGGACCGGCGATCTGTATATGACCTCGTTAAATCTCATATGCAAGAAACCACTGTCTCCGACATTAACAGCATACAAACAATCATCCTCCACTGTTAATAGACAAGCGGTCGATGCACCTTCTTCTTTTGTGTTCAAGAAAGCTTCTTTCAGCACTTCTCTTGGATCAACAGTTCCTCCATGCTCACGTATCGAATGTACTGCGTTTGTCATCAACTGACGCGCATATTGCCGGAATCGATTCCTACTCTGGCCCAACCACCAACTCCATCTGTTATTCCGATGGTCTGAGCATCTGAAAATATAAAGTGGGCGTCCTCTGCGAGCGGCTTCAACTCGTTCGTCTTAGGTACGTTGTACAACCCAGCCACCATCCTTACCGTACCAGTATGGTAAAAAAAAGTTTCAGGACGAAGCTCATCTGAATAATTAGCCACAGCAGCAGAACGTAAGCCATCTTTATCAGAACAATCAATTAATCATCACTACAAAGGCAAGAAATTGAGAGAAAGGGTGCAAGACTCAAAATATTGATGTAATTTTCGATGATCTTGAAGTATTTAGGGTTTCAACTTTCAAGATTATAAAAGATCTGATGACTGTTCATCGATGTATAGATGTCGGTACGCAGAATCCCCAAATCGGATTAGCATTTGGTTTAGGTTGAAAAATATTTGCCGGTCCAATTTTTCTTTCTCCACTGATTTTTCCAATTTCAATTCAGCTATTCAATATATTATGTCCCGAGAAAACTCAATTGTCTCGATCTAGCCCTTCTAATATCCTAGTCGTTCCAATGTTGTCGTTTTTTATATTACAATATAATAGAATTTCAGCTATTTTATATTCCATAATAAAAATTCATTTGACCATTCCAGATAGAATACTTTGAACTTAATTTATTAAATGAATTCATTGAATTTTAGATGCATTATGTTTCATAAATAATACTTTAAACATTACTAAATTCATTCATTTTCAATGTATGTAAATTGTATATAATGTCTCTTTCAATACTCAAAGTAGGATAAGGGGATAAAATTATTACAAAATGATATCAGATATTATTCTCATGATATTTAATATATATTATTATATTATAGATTATAGATGTCTATGTTTTTTTCTTTTTAGCTAAATAGATGTCTATGTTATATGTCTTACTTTTATACTACAGTTTAGGGTTCTTCAGACAAAGGGGAAAAAAAAAAAAAAAAGTATGATATAGGGATCAAAGAAAGTTTAAAATCCTCAATATATTAAGATAAAAAATTAAAAAAATAAAATTCGGTAATAAATCAGCCAAAAATAACTTGATTGACATAGTAGAAACATGTCCGACTATAATACACATAAGGACCATATTTTGCCAATAAGTATGCCAGGTCACTGAACTTCTGATACTAACATGTTGGATCCCCTTAAACTGCAGCTCCATCAAAGAACAACCCTATGCCCAGTGGATGAATGCTACGCTTCTCCCACTTCATCAATTAGGATCACTTTGCAAGGCTAATCTTCTCGTACCCTTTATGTTAAATGGAAAATAATATAATATGTATTTATATATAATTAAAGAAATCTAAATAGATTAGAAGAGAAGAGGTATTAGAGAACTTAGATGTATATACACGTCGTACTATGAGAAGGAATACTAGATAATATATTAGGAGACTGTACGCTCCTATAATATTACATTCTTTTCAATGACATTGAAATTATAAATATTCCCAAATAAAAATTTGCTAATGATGTACTTTTCATTTTAGTTTTTCTTCTAATGAGAATCATATACTGTGGATCGCAATCGGGATAACATTAGACATTTTAGAGCAATTAAGTGGCTCCATAACAACATATACTAATTTTTATTTACTTGAAGAAGTTCTTTAAAGAAAAAATAATATAAGTTCTAAAAGTATTATTTTCGTGTCAAGATATAGATCCTTTAAAAGGAATAGCTTTCTTAATACTAATGAGAAAGAGAAGAAGGAGACGAATTGGATATGATGAAAGGGGCAAAATGACAGGATGTATGTATATGTTTAAAACGACATATATTTTGAACGATGTTGTAATAGTTTAAAATGATAAGAAAATTTTACATGCTTTGCATAATTAATTTCAAATTTTTTTTTGTGTAATAGAACAGCTCATCAATTCTTATTTTCAAATCTAAGTCTACCTGTCTCTATCTTTTTAGCAATTACTTTTCTCAATTTACCAGTACAGCAATGCTGCTACTCTAGGCCCGCTTCCCTCATATTTTTTTTTTTTTTGGGTGGTTAGGATGGTAAGTGCCCTTTTGTGGATTCCTACTACTATGAGTCACTAAATTCTAAGATGTGTCTGTRTTTGGTTTTTGTCTTTTGTGTGATCTTTCGTTTCGGATGCGTCTGTGTATGCATTGTTTTGTCAATAGCTAACATCTTGGTCTGGAAATGTCTGAGACAAGAAACCTAACCAGCAATAACAACGAGCTCATATTCAAGAAATGGCAAAAGATTACATTGACACAAACAGAGACAAACATAACTTGACTGCAGACCAAAGACAAACACACTAATACTGACTAACATGACTGTTCGAACCAGCTAATTCTAAACTACATCCGGTCTAGGAAGGTATGTAACCCTAATAACATACATTGAAGGAAGAAATGTGACAAACTGAAAAGCCTGACTGGAGACACAACATGACTAGGAGACAAATTAGAAATTTCTCAAGGAGAAGCAAAGCTATGTGCTGCACCATAATCAGCACCGAAAAGATAGTCAATCCAGTCGAAGTCATCAGGGCCTGCAGGCTGCTCCTGTGGCACCATTGTATTCTTCCCCGATGTGGGGTTTTCGGGATCATTCATGGGCATTGCTGGAGCAAATGCAACATCGAAGTCCTCGTCGAGGACTGCAGACTGCTGATGTGGCACCGTTGAAGGCATGCCCAGTGTGGGGTTTTGGTGATCATTCATGGGCAATTCTGGAGCAAATGCAACATCATAGCTATTGCCAAGGCCTGCAGACTGCTCAACCATTGTGTTCAAGCCCCAGGTGGGGTCCTGGGAATAATCAATGGCTATTTCTGGAGCAGAAACAGGATGGTTGCCATTGTCAAAGCCTGTAAATTGCCTATTCTGCACCGTAGTGGAGATGCCCTGTGTATGATTTTGGGAATAATTCACGGGCATTCCTGGACTAACTATAGGACCGTAGCCATTGCCAAAGCCTGCAGACTGGTTATTTTGCCATGTGGGGTTTTGGAAATAATTCATGGGCATTTCTGAAGGAGCCGCAGGCTGATAGCCATTGACAAAATCTGCAGATTGCTCATTGTGCACCATTACACTGGTCGCCCATATGGGATTTTGGGAATATTCCATGGGTATTTCTGGATAAATAACAGGATTGTACCCATTGTCGAAGCCCGCAATTTGCACATTTTGGGGCATTTCTGCTCCAACTTCAGGCAAATAGCAATTGCCTCCACCTGCTGTCTCAATGCTTGGCATCATGGGCGCTGCAGCAGCTGGTGGAAGAACTACAGACTGTCCCTGAACAGCCTCTAACTTTTGAATGATTCTTTGCCTGAAACAGTAAATTGAACATCTCATCTGGTTGAGATCGGCCATGGTGAGGTCTTGTGCTTCACCTACCATGCGTCCTGACAGTAAAAGTTTGAGTTGCTTCTGGCGGTTTTCCCTGGTCACATTCTTAGACTGCTCCTGAAATTTGCTGAGCATCTGCGCCGTGAATCTCTCTTGGTTCAGCGTCTTTCGATTTTGTTCAACCACTGAAAGCCGCTTGAACTTTTGAATGATGTCTTCAACGGCTGAATGCGAGGGTGGCCAAATTTGAGGCCCTTCATCAAAAGGGCTATACATGATAGCGCATGCATCGACACTACACAGGGTGCTTAACTCCTCAACCTTCTGAAACAACCCCTTCTTTCTTTTCTTGTAACAGGCTTTTCTGCGAGAGTTACTCTCAATGTAGGCCAGTTTCAGGGACCCCCTAGCCATGATTACAAATTGAGTCTATAGAATTAGGAAAACCGGCCGGTGAGAAAGGGTGCATTTAAATGATTAACGATGTAGATGAAGAAAGGGAAGTAAAGGATTAACCATGGAGGCATAGAAGGGAAGAAGACTTCCTTCATGTTCCGGTACATAGCTTCCACTGAAAGCTTCGATATTTATAAGGAGAAAATCAGAAAAGAGGTTACGCAAGTCACATGTTTAAACATTTGAAATCACATTGGGGTTTGGAATAGTTTCCACATTAATTCTTGTTTGAAAAAATGGGTCCACAGATCAGATAAAAGTAATTGATAACACGTACATACTGAAAAATAATTTCAGTTACAAATTTAAAAGTATAAGTGAACTACGTGTACTTCTTTATTTCTATCGAAAAATATAAAGGTGTTAACGATTGTTCTTCTAAATTTATTATGTATTTTTGTTTTTGCAATAAAATATATATTCTTCATTTTATTAAGAAATTTTATCAACTAATATAACAATAAGAATATCAATACCTACTAAAGAACAATTCCACTTATAAATTCAAAAGTGCAAGTGGACCATGTTTGTTTCTTAGTTCCTATGAAAAAAAATATGCGTGTTAATAATACGTTCGTCTAAACTTATATTTTCTTTTATTTTTACAATAAAATATATATTTTTTGTTTCATTAAGAAATTTTATCAACTAATATTATTAATAATATCAACACGTACTCAAGAACAATTTGAGTTACAAATTCAAAAATACAAGTGGACCATGTTTGTTTGTTAGTTCCTACCGAAAAAATAAAGGTGTTAAKGGTCCATTCTTTCTTTATATTTTTTTGTAATAAAATTTATATTCTTCATTTCATAGAAACTTTATCAATTAATATAACAGTTATCTGGCACAGAACCTATCCAGAGGTAACTAGAACGCATACAACCTTTTTGTATCAAACAATGAGTCGGGACGTTAACCTTTTTGTAGAACATGTTGAATATATTCTTACAACCTAGGGCAGTTTCTTTCAACTTAGCAATCAAATAGAGACCCAAAAGAAGTAGAAAATGACCATTAATTTCGAAGGTTTCTCCTAAACAAAATGATTATTAATATCTAAAAAATTGATAAGCTAAACAAATTTTATTTCTCGTTTCGGCCATTTTTGGATCAATTAAGGATGATAACATGATCTCAAGAAAAGGTTAGTATTAGGTTTTTATTTTTGTCCTAAACTGAAACTTTTACAARAGACGCACTTGTAAGATTTAAGAGCGGAGCAAATTTGACTATTTCAACATTTTTCAATGAGGGAATATTTTTATTCTTCTTGAAATTCGATGTTCTCACGAGACTAATCTAAATTCAACTTGAGTCGAGTTCACCGAGTCTGATTCTTAGTTAAAAAAGATTTGATCCAAAACTCTTTTGATATGATGTTATATATAAAAATTGAATACGAAATATTTATTATTGTAAAAAAAGCGAKCAAATTAATGAGAGCAAAAATAAAACTTATTGCTAAACGATCCTAATAAGAAGAATCTAATGGAACAAATACTCTCCATGAGGGMTTACTAAAACTCTGATGACTTTACATAAGATGTCAAAAATTAGAATGTAAAGATTTAAAAGAAAACWAAACTATAATGTTTTAGTTGAAGATACATGGCTCATGTAACATGGGGTTTTTATAGACTGTAATTGTATGTGAATGTCTAGTTAACATTAGTACTATATTCGTCTGAAAATATAGGCCGTGTTAGATCTATGCACACAAATTAATATAACTGAAAATAGCTATCTAATATACTTTCCCTCTCCCTTTGCTTATTTTCCTGAATTGAAGATTAATTCATTGTTTTTCCCCTTTTCTATTTTATCTTTAAATAAATTCTAGTCTCATTTAAAGTATCWTAACAAAAATATAAAAAGTAATCAAATAGTGTAATCAATACATTCAAATAAGATTGATTTTAAAACATATAAATAAGGACAATTTTGAATTTTGCTTTGATAAATGTAAAATGACATATAGTTCAGAAAGAGTATTAATATACCGAAAATGTTTAACGAATCAAATTGATTGAAATCATAATTAAGTAATTTTAAATTAAATTTTTATTTATAGTTTCTATTATCCTTATAGAACATTAACTTTAAAGACATGAATTCGTATGCACTGSTTTTTAATTACTTTTTTGATGATTATTGGTCTGATTCTTTTTGTTTTATGTTTTCTTTCCCTCCTCGGTTGCTATCTCTTTTATGCAGGAAACTTGTTCGTGCGTCTTTCTATAATATTTCCACATGCCAGTGAACAACCTTCATCAAATCTAACCTACCAAATTTCCTTGAAAAACACTTAAACGGAAGTAGATATTCCTTTTTGATACCTAAATTGATTGTCTCTCTCATTCCAGTACCATCCTTTCGTCTTCTTCCATTTCCAAGCCTTCCTATTCTTCAGTCTCCAAGCAGCGATCCAGGAGACGCTACCATGGGAAAGGAGGAAAAGAAAGAAGAAAAGAAAGAAGCGATTACTGCTGTTTACAAAGTAAATTTACATTGTCCAAAATGTGCACAAGATATTTGCAAACCTCTCTTGAGAACCCCAGGTATGAAACCTCGTTTCTTCTTAATTTTAAATTTTTCTTAAACTTTTTTGTTAGCTACTGATTTAATATGATGGCCCTGTTATGATGCTTCCAGGAGTTCACAGTGTAGAGGCCAAATATGAGAAAAACGAAGTAACGTTAAAGGGATTTATCGAGACGAAGAAGATTCAAGAACGGCTACGGAAATGGAGCAAAAAGAAGGTGGAAATAATTTCCGAGACCAAGACCAAGGTAGACGAGAAAAAGGAAAAAGAAAAAAAGGTAACACCAACCACTACTAGAATATATGTCCTTATTTGTTTATCCTCTGAGGGGCTTCTGCTATTTCTTCAGTTTCTAATTAATTACTGGMCCATGATATGAAGGAAGTCATAAAGACGATAAAAGTAAAGGCTTACATGCATTGTGATGAATGCCAGCGTGAGGTGAAAAAGAGATTACTAAAGCACAAAGGTAAACTCACAGAGAAATCTTCATTTGTGAAGTTTTTAGCACCAATAAATTAGATTGAAATTTTCCCCAATTGGAAAGATTGGACTCACCTTGATCTCATGCAGGAATTTATACCGTGAAGACAGACATTAAGGCTCAAACTATAACTATTGAAGGTGTGATCGAGGAAGATAAGCTCATAACATACATGCGTAAGAGAGTACACAAACACGCGGAGATCATCAAGGAGAAAAAGGTAGAGAAAGAGACGACGAAGGAAAAAGTTGAAGTTAAAGTTACAGAGAAAGTCGAGTTCAAGGAAGTAGAAAAAGTGCAGGGGACAAAAACCAAAGAAGGAGACATCCCTTACTTTGTTCACTATGTATATGCTCCTCAGTTGTTTAGTGATGAAAATCCTAATGCTTGTGCAGTAATGTAGAATATACAGAAGTGAGGCCATGGAATAGCAAGCATGGAAGCCTTCTAACTTCATTTTATAGAGAGCACTCCACAGAAGTGTGTAAATGTGATTCAATATTTTGCCACAAAAGTGGAGGTTTCGATGATATTGAAGACATGAGATTATGGTCGATGATTTGTATCACAAACACCATAGCATGGTTGCACCAATGTCATCCCGTCCAATAAACTTTCCTTGATATGAAGCCATATATGCAAGGAAATAAATCATGAACTTTTAGGTCCAGATCGAATAAGAGAAATTATCTTAGATATAAGTCTTGAGACAAAATACATAATATACAGCTAAAATAACGATGCTACTTCGTTTATCATGTCTTTGTCTGCTAAAATTGGAATACAAAAGAACTTCTCAAAAAGCACATCAAGAGGAAGCTCAGTAAAAGGAAAATGCACTAAAATAGAAAATCACAAAGAACTTGAGAACCAAGAACAAAAACAATCAAAAGAATCTGATCCCACTTTCAGGCTACTTAGTTGTACTTAGTTGTTGGACCTCCGCTGGTGTTGATTCCAGAGCCTCTTATTCCCGTGGCGGTGTTAGAGCCAAGGTTGCCGGTGTTAGAGTAGCCAGAGTAGCTGCTGGAATTTTGGCCATATGGCTCCTGTGAAGCATGACTGTGATGTGGATGCTTTTCCTCGTGCTTTCGAGCCTTTTCTGCGGCTTTGTTGACATGCAGATCCATAGCAGCTTCAGCCTCTTTTGCCAATCTAACCTCATGAGCTACCTCCATTCTTGCTCTGGCCAAATCTTTCTCCTCCTGCAAACAATTTAAACCAACCAAAAAAAAAAAAAAAGAAAAAGAAAAAAGGCTTTACGAGAATCGAAACCAAATAGATACTGCAACCTACAATTGCATTGATTAACCATGCAACTCCATATATTCTAAATATTCTTACCTTTTCCTCCTCCAAACATTCAGCTTTGACCTTGCGCATRTCGCTCATATCATGCAATTTCTCTTTGATGGCCTGCATTGTTCTTCCAATCCTTCGTCTTCCTTCAACAAATAATGATTAAAAAATTATCCCGATACCAACACCTATCTTGCAAGTTATATATATCCATCATGGATACCAGACAGTTCAATGCTCCAACTAACATTTCGGACAAAGAGTCTCATTTTTAGTATAATTGTTAGAACCAACGACAAGTGTAATTCATTCAGAGATTTTAGACTTGCAAGATCTGAGGATATCTTTTCATTTGAATGAGTCTTATGGAATAATTATTAAGGCTTCATTCATAGTCGGAAAGTAGCATTTTTTCTGAATTAGATTCGAGAGTAAGAATCATCCTTATTCCTTAGTCTAATTCAAACTTTCAGGTCTGGTAACGTCAATTCATTTTGGAAATAAACAAAATTGAGTGATCTGCAATTTATACTTTAAAAGTGATAGTATAATATATCGGCTTTAAGACACGTTTTAGCAAGGATTGGTTTAAAAATTTGAGAATAGATGACCATGAAAATCTTGAAGGAGCCAGATAAAGGTGAAAGTTTTTATACATTTTAAAAAATATTAATTTTATATAAATTTTAAAATCTTGAGAGGATGATTACTTTTCTGTCATCCCTAACTTCGTCCTTGTGTTTGTCATAATGTCTTTCATATTATATACATGAAAGAGGATTTGTACTGAGAAAACAAGAAATGTATAAGTACTACAGCCACGTTATTAACTTTTGGCATGTAATATATGCAGTTGCTAATTTGTAAAGGAATGAACTTTCTTTACATACGGAAGATAGATTTCAACATCATAAGCATAATAAAAAAAAAAAAAATTGCATACTGAAGAAAGGATTGAACATCATAAGCATGAACAAGGAACAATGGAAATTTCTATTAAAAGGGAAAAAATAAGGTTGTTGCTTTTCTCCAAACTTCTACTCATGGTCATGACCTGCAAGAGAGCAAGATGCTGTCAGCTATGAAGTCTGCTATATATGTAAACCAAATAAACAAGAAAACATGGAGATTATATAGATTCCAGCACGGCATCTCCTAAAAGAGTCACAGACCCAAAATATTACTTCGATCAGGAGAAGCAAACCCACACCAGCCAGAATCCAAGGAAGGCCATGAACATGAAGACCAGAAGTGGAGTTAGAACTGGAGTCTCCAAAAGCTAATCCAGCAGGGAACGGTGTGGATACTGCTCCAAAACCATCTCCACCGGGGAACGACGGTACATTGCCAGAAGAAGACATTGTTCGTCTTTTGATAGTTTGATCACAAGTTGGAGTAATGGTAATTGGGAGTTAGCATTATATTTATAGCCTTCTTGCATGGGTTAATTTAGAGCTGCTCCCAGTTTAGGCACTTGCCTAGAGAATGCTCATGGAGTAGAACGAAGGAGATTGCCTAAAGAACAAGGAAACAGATATGGATTCTTTCTATTATCATCATAGMTATTTTCATAATATATAGAAATTTGGATGTAACATAGAAATGCAAGAGGAAATTAGAAATTGAAAGCTTTTCATATCATATCAAATTTAGTATCTTCTAAATCTGAAGCTCCTCAGTTTAATTTATGTCTTGAACATTTCTTATCGGTTTACCTTATACAACCACTCCCTGTGTAATAAAGTAGAAATGTAACATATGGAAATTTTATTAAAGTAAATTTTTATAATTCATTTAAATAATTAAGAATTAATTTTAACTCATTCCATTAGGATTATGGAGTATTTGACATCTTGATCAATGAAAGTTTGATACGTGTCAAAGATAAAAAGGTTCTACCAATGAAAATCAATGGCATAGTTCGACGAATCAAGTGATGCCATTTCATTCCTAGATAAGACTTTAATTAATCAAATTATCAATTTACTTTACCTATAAATAGAGGTCAAAACCTGGAGAGGTCCAAAAAATTATATTCTGGTCCAAAAACTTATAAGGTTAGACAAGATAGCATACAATTTCTATTCAAACCCAAGATCAAGCTGCAAAATCTTTGAAAAATTTTAAAGAGCTTCCCAAAATTTTTAAAGAGAAGAATCATTCAGAGATCGTAACATTGTCTAATCAAATTTATAAGAAATACTTTGTTCCATATATCTCTATATTTTAAAGACGAGAAATTCATATAAAACATGTAAAGGTGTATTACATTTAATAATCTCACTAAATGATTAATTATAAAAATATGCTAAAAAATTTGATAGGCTACATTTAGATATTAATAAAAACTATTAACAAGCTRGGAATATCTCATATATGGCTAAAAATTATAGCAAACTATTCTGCTAAACTTATATTTTTTTAGCTGCCGACTTAAAAAAGTTTATTTCAAAATTTAATATAACTTTATTTTTATTTTTTCAACATATCAGTAAACAATAWCTATTTGAGAAAAGAAGTTCAAGTDGCCTTTTCGAATAGCTTCTTTTTCTAATTTCTTTTTTCAATTTTSATAAATTTYTTTAAAAAAATAATGGAGAATATCTCAAACTCAATTATCTGTACACTTRAAATGTTAGGTGCACATCCTTCCATCAAATATAACTCTAATCCAAGGAGGATATTTGAAACCATACAATATCTTTTTCTTTTTCTTTATATATATATATATATTGTTATTCCTTCCCTTTTCTTTTCATTTTCACTTTCTGGTAGGTAAACAACAATTAAGAATCTAAATTTATTCCTTTCAATATTCAGTAATCAAATTATTGATTTCTCTCTCTTTAAGCCTCCATTAGTAGCGGCATTGGCCGGAAGCCGGTGAGTAATATATCCTTCTCGTGCCTGYTACTTTTGATTTAAACATGACTGAATTTGATTAAAAGATCGATATGTGGTAGCCATGAAGGCGATTGTAGTGGGGAGATGGTGCGTCAAAAGAATAAGGAGATGGTAATTGGTGGGRAGGAAGAAGGAGATGGCGCAGAAGTAGGAGGTGGGTCGGGGAAGCAGTAGAGAGCATGGGATAGTTGACTGATGGGTCGGGAAAGAAGGAGGAAGCTGCTGTTGGTTGTTGATGGGATGGAGATGGCAGTGAGGGATGGTGATTTAAGGAAGAACATTGCTGTGAACAGGTGGTGGATCAAGAGAAGGAGATCGCATGCCCTTAGGGGCACTAGCGTACTTGCATGCTTCTGTAGATGCCATATTGGTAGCATAGCAGTTCAGTACACCAAATATGCAGATTTACTAGCTGTGATTATCATTTTTAGAGGTCATAAGAGACTATAATCTTGCTCTCATAGGTATAAAAATAGCAGAAAGGAGGTTGAGTTTCAGATACCAAGAATTTACAGCTAATCATATGTCCAGATCTCCAGACAAAATAAGAGACTCCCTAATCCACTCAAAGAAAATAGAACAAATAGCCAATGTTGCACAGAGAATCATAACATCGACAAACAGAGACAACATAACAATAGTTGATTGATCCCATACATGCACGCTTCATCTTCTGCGTAACACTAGCTCCCTCGGTAAGTTGAGAACGAGAATGGGGAGAGCAGCAGAGGGACATGGAAATGCTCGAACTTCTGCGACTCCCTGACTTCAAAAACAATGGAGACAAACGGGAAAAACCCACTAGGATTATATTTGCCAGTATTAAAGCTAATTCTGTAGATCCCTGGGTTGAGAGAATCAATCATACTAATCAACTGACCACTCCGTCCATCTCTATCTGTCACTGAGGAGCCTTGAATTTTCCAGTGACCTACGTCAGCCTCATTAAATACAGATGGTGGGCGATCGCCATCCCAAGTCTCCAACCATACTTCAATACCAGAAGCTGGACATCCACGTGCAGTGTCCAGAACATGGGTTGTAATGGGAGGGCGAGTCCTAGTCGGAGCCATAGTTGTTTTCCCTGTAGAAGCGTCACTAGCAGTCAAATGTGCTCCGATAACATTCATGCGATCTTCTACATTCGAAGACTTAAGTGTCACGCATAACATACAATATTAAGACAAATAAATCAAACAAAATAGACTTCAAGTGAAAAATTAAAAAGCAACAGTAGGTAGACAGGGAAGAGAAAATCAAAAAGCACGATGAAAATGGATGTCAATATGATCTAATCTAATAAGTAATGGAAGCAAGATAAAACAATTCCCCAACAAAGAGAAAGGAATGGTTGCAGGCAGAATTTATGGAAGCAGGGCAACACATAAGAAATAGAACAGTTACCTAATCCATGTATTTAACAGGTAAAAGTGCATAAAATTTATTAGTTTCATGAGACACTTACAATTCTACAGTAGACAGATCGCAAAGCAGTATCTGAAAGGCACTACGGACCATATTGACAAACATGCCAAATGTGACCAGATATGATCCCCAGCCTTTAGATYAAACAATAAAAAATGTACATCTCGACCCTTGGACCAAGCTCATAGACATCCAAGCATTACATCTCTTTGTTTGAGGCACTTCCAATGAAATAACCAAGACTTGAAACCAGACTCAAATGTGCATGTTGAAATTGATTGTAGTCTAACTAAGCATGGATGATTGTTACCATATACAAGAAACACTATTCCTTARCTCCGAGATTCCACAGATTTCCAGATATTCATCAGATTCATGAATCTCTCTACTAGGCATATCACAGCTGGAGAGAATAGCTAGAAAATGGCAGAGAATCATCTACTTTTAGATCTAAGAAGTCTTAAATTGGCAAACCTTATACAGTAAGCATATCCGATATTGACCAATTATATGATGGAAAGGTTTGACAACAATGGGATAACTGAAGAGAGAACTACTTAGCTGCTAGAAGCATAAGAACTGGAGTTCAAGCCTCCCCTTATGGGGCCAAACAAAATTTCTTGAAAACAGGATTAAATGACTTGAGCATAAAAGACAAGGTGTAGTTCTTCTCATTGAGAATCCAAACATGTAAATCTCAAAAGACAGGTGACTCTCAAAGATGAGTAATGCTGATGCACATAATTAGGACTAAATAGCATGAGCGGAAAAACGAATGCAAAGGGAACTACCTCCTGCTTTTGTCACAATGTCAGCAGAATAATCTCCCTTAGCTCTGGCAGCAGCATCTGCTTCAACTGAAAAAAGCTTGGCAAGACGCAATTCTGTTATTCTCATTTGCTCCTGAGCAGCAATTTCAAATTCAACTATTGGCCTGTTTGCATAACGCCTCTGCAAGTTTACCATTAATAAGCAATTTGACTCGTCGGATGGCAATTTAGTKCATAAAGTTTTAATCTCTGATCTGATTAAAACCTCTTATGCCTTCATGAAATGCAAATCAAACTTTACCTTTATCTCAGTAAGAATCTCAGGGGTGCTCCTTCCAGATGCACATATAAGAAAGATAAAACCAAACTTTTGCGTGTAACGGACGTTCCATTCGAACAACTCCTGTAGAGTAAAGAGGCCAATAAATATCTTAAAGTGCATAAAAGTGGTGCACATGTTACAGGAAAGGAAAAAACTACAATTTGCACTGCTGTCCTCTTGTCCCAATGTTAAAGATTAACAAAGTAGTCTTTTAGTTAGACAACAATTTTTAACAAAAAATCCTATGCTTCCCATAACAAGTGCATGATATAGGCTCATTGGCTGTTAACATCAACTTCCACCCAGAAAAATATGTTCCTAGAAGGCATAGGCTGGTATTTAAGGTGGGGGAAAAAGGAATAAAAAGAAAAAAGGAAAAAATAAACAGCTGGTAGAGAGGATGTAGAATACCTTCAAGCTAGAATCAGTGGCAGTGGCTAAAGCTGTCGACTGCTCACCCTTACTCCACCTATAAAAGGAGATTTTCCATGTTTCATTAAAATGATGCAAATGTAGCTTAAGACATAATGATAAAGAAATTCTGCTTAATAAAGCAACTTACAAACCACCCATAATTTAACAGAATCTAGATAGAAGACTGCAAAGTCGCCATAGGAATGAACTTAGAGAAATGAAAATTTAGGTGAATGCTGAAAATGCAGAATGTTCAGTCACTGCAGTTACTTTCTTGTACCAACATGGTGAAGCTAAAACTAATACAGTACCAAAACTCATTAGATGCCTATTGGCATGCTGTTATCTGGGTCCTCACCTATGACTAATATTAGAAAACTTTTTGCAGTCACCAATAAACGGATTCAAATTGTTGAAAAGAGATACGAAATCACATTTTTACTGAAAAGACAAAATCTGATGGTTTAGTAGCTAAAATCAGAAAGCTATCTAGTGTAGCTGTTGTATGAGATTTACCCGAATCAAAAATCCGTAACGAAGCAGAACCTAGTGACATAAATCTCTAACTGATGTCCTAGTGATCATATTCGAACCACACGGAACATAATCCCAAGCAAGCAACTAAAACCCAATATTCACTTATAAAGTRTGTAACTTACTGAGCACTAGTGGGACTTCTGTTCTTCTGTGAGAGGCTTTCACCAATTTGCGGATGAGCTGCAAAAGCTTCCAGCCAGCCGGTAACATCCACCTAAAAATACTGAACCTATCAATCCAAAACCCCAATTAAGGGGGAAGGAATCAAACTACTGTTCCTATGCTTTAAGATTCATATACAGAAAGAGAGGACCTTGTTGAGCCAGATATCTCTAGCAGCATCAACAGCTTGATGGTAATTAGAGAAAGGACCAGCCAAGACCATCTCTTGTGCAAATTTGCTGCTTCCACAGCATGCCAAGAAATCTTTCTCATCAAAGACAGCCATTGATTCCGTCCTCCTCTTCCAGACGCTCCTACTCACTGTTTTGGTAGTATTTCTTTAGCGACTGACGAAATGGAATATGAGATTTGATCTCGAACGGTAAAGAAACACAAGAAACGAGCACCGTTGTTTACTGCTGCAGGCAGACCAGCAACTGCGACCAATGTACAAAAGTTATTTTCTTTTAAACTTTTTTTTTTATGGTAAAAAATTGAAAACGTTCAAAGAGGCTAGTAAACATCACGCTTTTAGTCTCGATAAACGACTGAGCGCGTTTTCTACAATGTCCAATCGTTCTTCCGCRTTATACCGGACTGAACTGGGGGCTAGCTTGAGAGCAATCGAGAACCATGGCTCCGGTCACTCCAATCATCTCAGAAACCGATCAGGTGCTTCCTCCTTTGAAATTTTCTTTTACTGGTTTAGAATATCTCTCCATTCCTGATTAAGCTAGTTTTTCTTTGGGTCGATTTGGAGATGGGTTTTACTTTAGTAACCAATTTGGTTGATGAGACAAAGAAATGCAAAAATGAAAAAAAAAAATCTGAATTTCCAAATTGATGATGGAAGGAACAAAACTTGTCTTCTTGATTTTTGCTGAAGGAATTGCAACAAGTAAAATTTATTTCAAATTCTGCTGAGTTTCTTATTTGATTGCAAAAGGCGCAGAAAGTGTTAAGAAACTTTAGGATAATTCTCACTTAGAATTCGTATACATTGCTTCTCTTTCGTAATTATAAGCATTATTGTTGAATTTGAATCCGGGAATTTGGTTTTTGGCAGGTTTTAGTMGAAGAGAAGTCCTCTATAAGGACATTGGTATTGAACAGACCTAAGCAACTAAATGCGCTTTCTTTTCAGATGGTATGAGCTTATGAGTTTAATGATCATAAAAAATTTGAAGTTTTTAATCCTTCTGGCTCAGTGTTCTGGTGTTAGTTATACTCTATCATGCATATGTGAGAAGTGAAGACATTTATTATTATGTTTCTTCCTTAGTATTCTACTGCTTTTAGTGCACTGGGGGCTTCTTTTGTATCAAACACATACATGGCTGATTTCACAAGTATGGGTTGAGTGAAACAAGTATCAATCACCATGAAATGTTTAGGTGGGAAAATTGTTTGTCTTTGTAAGTTTGTCTACTTTGAAAACTAGATTTTCCAAAGGCTAACAGTCCTGGCCCATGGGGTTTTTAGAGTGGATCTTTGAAGTGAAGCTCTGGCAGTGGAGAAACTTACAATGTTTTGGGAAGAATTGAGACAAGGATGTGGGTCACAAATTAAAATGTCAAATTCTGATGTTGTACATGAAATAGACATGGCTAAGGTGACTAACTCATCCTATAAGCGAAGATTTGTGTCATAAACTTTAACAATTCTGCATGGATAAAAGAAGTGCTGGAGGAGGGAACTTCGTTGAGCTTGAGACTTTCAATTAGTTATGATTGGCTTGTCTCCTCAACTTTTCAATATTTTGAACATATGTGCAATTTCACAGATCTTTTTTATGTGCCCAGTGGCCGTCTTTCATTGTCATGAAATGGAAGTTCCTTGGAAAATTATCTGATTCCTTTACCTACATCCTGATATTGTCCTCTAGGAAATGGTTATCTTTTCTTGCTTATATTTTCCTGCTCTTATTAAAATGCATGTCGTATGCAATTCTACTATGTTACTTTTCCTTCACTGGTATGAAATAGTGCGAGGTTGTTATTTTTATGTGTGATATGTAGTTAATCCCAGATGTAAAGCTTTGGTTCTTTGTGGAACCATGTTGGCACAAATGAGCCTTTTGTTTGTACTGTTATCAGTGTGTATTTATTGACTTAAATTTCTCTGCTTATTCCTAGATATCTCGACTTTTTGATCTTTTCCTTGCCTATGAGAAGGATCCCTCTGTGAAGTTAATTATTGTGAAGGTATGTTTATTTGAAGGTTCAAGCAATTATTCTTGTTATTGCAGACGTGGTAATCGGTAATCTGTTTCCCTTCAAATAATTCACAGTGACTTGTCGTGGATGTATGAGTAAGGCAACTTTATATGCTGCTCTATGCTTTCGCTACTTCATTTCCTCTGTTAGTTTCTTTGAGTAAGGAAATCCTTATTTTTCTACTATCGAATTGTAAAAGGCTGAATACGACATCATTTTTCATGTGTTCACTGTTATTGGAAAATGATCAGAATTCCATGCCTTTTTTACTCTCTTTGTATTTGGAGTGCAGTCTACCTAATTGGCATGCCTTTTCAGGTCAGAACATTTGAGAATTTCCCTTTGGCTTTCTTTGTGGATATTAACCCTCAGGCAGCAGAAAAAAATCGAACTAGGGACTAAGGAGGATTTATGCAATGCTTTTGGTCTCTAACATTTCTGTTCTCTTAATTTCTTAGTACTTGTTCTTGTGAACAAAAGAGCAGTCTTCCAAAATTATGTTTTRGATTAGACTCTTTGATTAGATAAACCTTATGCAAATTATTTACCACAAAATGRTGGTSTCYTGTTCGCAAACCCTGGCACAAAACTAAAGGCAATTGAAGGCCCTTACACTATAGGATCTTGCTGGCATTTCCAACTATATGTTGAAATTATTACATTGTTCAAATCAAAAGTATCCAGGAGTTTGTTTTAACTCTAAAAGAAATATTTCGTGGTAAAATTCTCAATGTAAGATTGGCAGGAAATTGGAAGAATTGTCATCTTAACAAGATTTGGGTGTTATAAAGCAGTGTTTACCTCCAGTAATAATCATTCTATGTGGTTTGTCCTGTATAAAGAATAATAATTAACTAAATTTTTGGATTGAAGCTTCTTGAATTATATTCTCATTAATCTGTATGATAATTTGAGCTTATCTTCTCATTACAGGGGAAAGGAAGAGCTTTTTGTGCTGGAGGTGATGTTGCTGCCGTAGTTCGTGATATTAGTCAAGGTGAATTCTTGCTCTGTTCCTTTAATTTTTAACTGATCTTTCTCATTCTCTTGGTTAGGCAGTGCTTCGATCCAAGATTAATAACCTTGATCTGTTGGTTGTATTTGATAAGAGGAGCTTATAGGTACATATTATCCTTTTCCATTAGGTCTCTTCTGGATGTGGGAAATCACGGATATGTAAACTTATATCTTAAGTTTCACTTTCTAAATTTTAATTTATAACTTTTACAGGGACTACACTGAAGCCTAGACCTTTTACTGGTGGATCTCAAATAGTTACGTATAGGCCACTTCTTGGAAAAAAGCTTTTTGTATATGGAGTTTATTGAACTTCTTTGAGATGACAGTGCAAAATCTGAATAAAAATATCCATTCTATATATTTTGAAGCTAATCATAGTTTCTGTTAAGACAGCAATCCTCTTTCTAATGTTGGACTTGAAGCTCCGGTCTCTTGGTCCCTCGGAGATTTCTTTATACTTTATTTGTAATAGAGTTTGATTTGCACTTGATAAAGTTATCAAGAAATCTAGTGATAATCTTTTCCTAATCATTGCATGCCTATAGGATTAAATATAACATCTCAAATGCGGTTGAAGCATTACTTTTGTTAATTGAGGTTCTCTTTTTCCTTTTATCAACTTACATTCTTCAACAGTTTCTTGGAAATTGTCAACTGTCCARCATGAACTGGAACTTACATGATTTGTTGTTGGTACTGATGCAAATGGTACCTCATGATGTGCTATTTGCAACAGGAAATTGGAGATTAGGTGCATATTTTTTCCGAAAGGAATTCACCTTGAACTATTTGATGGCAACATACACTAAACCACAGGTACTAATTCATAATCATATGGACTATTTGCAGTTATTTATGTCTTTTCATTTGGAGGGGTGCTTAAGTCAGTACTGGACTGATTTTTAAATTATCCAAATTTCTTGCAAATGCTTTGCAATCTGTTTTGAAGGTTTCCATTCTCAATGGAATTGTCATGGGAGGAGGAGCAGGTGTCTCAATCCATGGTAGATTCCGAGTTGCTACAGAAAATTCGGTATTTATTTCTTCCTGTTTTCAAATGGGTGTGTTCCTTGCATGTTATAGTAGACGTAAGTTTTCAATATTAGAGTTGACAACAATGCGAGGTAGCTAATTTGTAATTCAGCAGACTTATTTGTTGACCAAAATTTCCTTGCCTTGGCTTTCTTACAGGTGTTTGCAATGCCTGAAACAGCTTTGGGGCTTTTCCCAGATATTGGTGCCTCTTATTTTCTATCAAGACTGCCTGGATTCTTTGGTAATCAACTTATCTCAATCCCAAAATAGCTATATAGCTAAATTTAGTACTACTCTTAGATCATAAAGGTTTCCTCCTATGTTCCTCCATCTCGGTTACATTGCAGTTTATGTATTTCAGTGAGTTGCTTTTAACATGTATTAAACATATACTTATTTTTTAGTTTCTTGAATTTTATCATTGAGTAAGACACATGAGTTAGTTAATAAATCAATTAGTGCTGAAACCCACTTTAAACTCCAGCATGCTTGAGTTTACTAGTTAATCTAACCACATTTCAGAAGTTTCCAAGTTTACCATGTAAAAGTTCTTTAAAGAGTACAGATATTTTTTTATGCTAGTGGAAATTATTTGACTGCTCCTTGGGAGGGTATATTTGGTCACAAGGAARTTTTGTATCATGTTTAGTATTAGCACACTGCAGTTGCTGGTTTACATGATAACCAYCATGCTGTAACGGAACAAATAAGGAGATAAATTTTAAAAGGATGATTGGATGGATGTGGTGGAAACTGCTGAAATTGATAGCTCTTTGTCCATTCATACTAATTGTTCACTTGAAGGATTAAGCTACACCATCTTTATGGCTTTCCTATCAGTTAAAATAGACAATTTGAACTGAAATTGATGTAGAGGTTCCTTTCATATATTCACACATGCAGAGATATACACATCATATATTATACCTTCTTGATGAACCTCTTTTCCTGTTGCAACGTACATTAACTTTCGAAGACTGTTTTGGCTGGTGCAATCTCCCATATTTGGGATCTGACTGACCCTTATTTACAATTATGGTTGCAGTTTTGTATCTGACAATGATAATAGTTTCAGTAGTTAGTGGCCATAGGAAAAAAGTACTCTTTATAAGCCATAAATTGGTGATCTAAGTTTTGTAACAACTGATTGTGCATCTTAGCTGACTATCTACGGCAGGAGAATATGTTGGCCTAACAGGTTCTCGCCTGGATGGTGCTGAAATGCTTGCATGTGGTCTAGCAACGCATTTTGTTCCATCAGAGGTATACTTCACTATTCCTACCTTTTACATGTGGCCCTTTTAGTTGGTCTGAGTTTTGGGTGAAAGGTACAATTTTCAACTGATTCATTCASAGTATAGAACTTTCTGTGTCAAATTGCTTCATTTYTCATTAGTTATGATTGTAAAATTGTGTTGATGGTGCAATTTTATCCTTGATATCGTCTCATCTGATCTTGTCCTTTCTTCTGTGTGGATATGGACATAAATTATTGCTGGGCTTGTTTTCCGTAAAATGCTAAATAATGAACCCTAATTGGCYAGACTGCTTAATAAAGTGATCTACTGTATGCTTCAGTATGCAAAATCCTACATTCTGAAGTAGTAAAATATGTCTGATTTATAGCATTTTCTGCCTTTTCTCTTCAGGCGCAATTTAATTCTCTTTTGTTATTCTATTGCTGGCAGAAATTATTGTCCCTGGAACGAGAGCTGTATGAAGCAAAATCAAATGATCCAGCTATTGTCTCCACCATTATAAGTAAATTTTCGTTATTACCAAACTTGAAAAACAATTGTGCATATCAACGGTAAGTTCTGTTGTTAAATGCGCTTGTTTGCCTTGAAAGAATTATTGTATCATCGGCTTATTCATTGAGATTATTTAAAAAATCTATTGTCATTTCCTGGGTGCCTCATTTATTCTGGTTTCTGAAATGTCTGCAGGTTGAATTTAATAAATTCATGTTTTTCTCGAAGAACTGTTGAAGATATTATATCTGCACTTGTAAGTTGCAACTTACTCAAGTTTCGTGGATCCTTTTTCTTTGTTTTRGACTTTGATCTCAAGTAAACTTCTGCCAGTCCTCTCTGTTCTTTCAACTCTCTAGTGGTTCATTTATTGTTGTTCTTCTTATACAGGCAGAAAAAGAAAATTCTGTAGATATATTTGACCAGAATCTAACTTTGTAGGAGACGGAGGCTGCTAGCAACAAGGATGATTGGATTTCATCCACAATTCAGTCATTAAAGAAAGCGTCCCCTACGAGTCTTAAAATATCACTGAGATCAGTATGGACCAATCCTGTAATTCTTTTCATGCATCAATCAAGCCTATTGGGGTAGTAGCATACTGCATTGATCACTTCTATCTGCATGCATGCTCCTGGTCCTAATTTGACGAAATTGACTGATTAGTAAACAAACGAATTTTCATATTTGCCCCCTTAACTTGAGCAATCTGTGAAGTCTGCCTTCAGAAAGCCAAGATCAACCCAAAACCAAAAAGGAAAGGAGAACGATTTGGTTGAAGGTTGAGGAGAAAGTATGTCTGGAACAATTTAGACTTTCAGATTATTCACAACTCTTTACCATGATACCTATGATATTGTTCTTTAGAAAATACCCGAGATACTTATAAAGGAAACAGATGTTAGCAYTGGTGAGTGAAGAAATGGAAGAAACACCAAGACTATAAAATTGAAGATGGTTTTTGAGAGACGGATAAAGTTATAGAAATCAGAAAGATCATATATTCTAAACCATCTTGTTGTTTTCCTCTATTGCAGATCAGAGAAGGGAGGCTCCAAGGTGTTGGTAAATGCCTTGRCCGTGAGTACAGAATGGTTTGCCATGTCATGAGGGGAGAAATGAGCAAGGATTTCTTTGAGGTGTGAATTCGATCACCTTWGTCCTTAAATATTTTTCATTTRAGATGACTAAAAGCGTCTTAAACTTTTAGGGTTGCCGGGCTATACTTTTGGACAAGGATCGGAACCCCAAGGTGAATGGCACTCAGATGTTCTTTGCATTTGCAAAGTGTCTTATTTCTGTAACTCACGAATATGTCTTCTCTCATTTTCAGTGGCAACCTTCTAAGTTGGAGGAAGTCAGTGATGAAATGGTTGATCGGTACTTCTCAGAGGTGGATGATGAAGATTGGGAGGATCTTGAACTCCCATTAAGATCAAACCTGTCTTCACATGCTATTGCAAAGCTCTAATGGTAATTGGCAAATAGATTTGACTTCATAGAACAGTCATTACCATAAAATAATACAGGGCAACCTTATTATAGATGGATCATCTTCCTTTTTCATTATTTTTCAAATAATTCACATGATTTTGTGAGAGACGTGAGGATACAATGACTTGCAAGAAAAGGGKAAAAAAGCAAACTTCATAAGTATAAGAGCAGCATGTCTTATATTTATAAATATATTATGTTGGTCTTGCTTTCCCACTGAATCAATCTTCATCTATCTTCTCCAACGACGYATCAGTATGCAGTTCACTGGGCATCTTTCTTTGTACTCTCCTCCAAAAACCTATCTTCAAACCTTTCCAGGTGCATAATGACCTCATGATCTGGGCAAAGTCGCTCTGGATAAAATCCTCAACTTCACCCACGTCACAACCCATCACTTTCTATTAAGTTTTTCAACTGCAAATTAGCCTTTGATTTGACTAAATATGCATCAAATCCAAAAGTCCATCAATTATTCGATTAAATATATTTATAATTAGAGTTTACTTTTCGATGTTTGATATACTCTCTATGATACTCTCGTTACTGTACTATAATAACATGAGTCATTTCCTGTTAAATGTACATGCTCAGCTATGACATCCTTTAAAGAAATCGAAAACAATGTCAAAGAAAACTGCAAGAAGAGGCCATAACATGAAGCGGACAAATTGGACGAATGGAAGATTTTTCCTTCAATGGATATCTAAGACATCAATCTATGAGTTCTTTATTCGAGTACAAAAATGTTCTTTAGTATATTGAGAAGCTAATTGGAGGCATGACAAACATCTCAACCTTTGACTGCACAAAACTATACAAATGGACATACCTAACTTTGCCAATAGTCGGTAGCTCAATCGCTCGAACAAATAAAAACCGGCGATTGGGTTTGACCATTCAAAGGGGCGAATTGGAGCCAAAAGATCGGTTGAAACTTCAGGGATTTTCATTTGAGTGACATTGACCAAAGATTTTTAATTATGGAATATTTTTGTAATTGTTATCTTAAAAGAAAAAATAAAATAACAAGTAATTAAACTTTACTAGTTTAGTAGCTTTGGTGGGTAAACTAAGATTCTTCTTGACTTGCAAAGATTGGTTCTCAAACTCAAAGTGAGGGAATTAAAATCATCAGCTTCTATGATAGCTATGGATTGCTTTGTTCTATTTCTTTTATTTTTTATGAACTATAATAATATGACAAAAATATAAGAGGAAGGTATTAATGGATACGTTCAAATTCTTATCTTACAGTCCTTGTCATAGGGTTTACTTTTTGCAATAAAAATATTTCGCTCCATATATATAGAAGATTAAAGGATTAAAGAATAGAATATGATTGTAGTTGTAACGCAGGAGACTTCGATTCGAGATTTTTTTAATATATTTTCTAATAAGAACACGATGTGCATATATGTATAAACGCTTTTTAACTCTACCTCTAACATCCCTTCTTTCTATCTTAAGAATTTAATGTATACACATTATACTCTTAATTAATTTACTAGAGCATGTGTAACAGGGAGGAGTATAATAGAAGATATCTTTGCCACTGCCTCCACATATGGTTTAGACATGCCAAGACTGGCTCTGCTTTTTTGTTTCTTGAATGCAGTTGAGCTACTTTTGGGTTTACAACTTCCTTATGGTCCTTTGAGTTTTAAAGGTAATTACAGTTTTGGATTTTTCTTTTTTTCATCTTGTAAGATTTCATAATTACCTTATAAAATTTCCTCATATAAACTACCATTCACAAACTCATCAGAAAAAAGTTACCACGTTCATGGTCAAGTAAAATAATGATAATATTAAGTATAGTAATTTTTTATTATGCATATACCGTAAGTAACAAGTCAGTATGTTYCAATCAAAGTAGCCCGAAAGCTGCAACACATGAACTCCGTATCATGAAACACTAAAGAGGAATATTTATATGTGTTGAATGGATTCAAGAAGGCTAATTCTCAATAGCAGTAGATTAATCTTTCAGTAATGAGTCAAAAAAACGTGGTTCAATTAAAATTAATATTGAATCTTCCATCTCAGCATTCACTTACAAAAAACAATTTCTGATAAATGGATGATTTTTATCATTTCACTCCATTGAGCCATATTTTTCGATTCAATGTTGAATCGTAATAGCATTGCAAGAACACAAATGCTAAAAAGAAAAGGATTGATCACATAGTAATGATCATATTATTACACATGATATTCTTTCAAACGTAGTGATACGTGACAAATAAATAAAACAAACATGATAAGACGATTACATAATCAACTCTATTAGTAGTTCATGTATAGAAACAAATTGCAATCATCAATCTCAAAACTTGACCAAAGAAAAATGAAAAAAAAATATGTATATGAAATTCGATTGAATTTACATACTTCTTCTCCATTTTGTTTTTGCATTTTTTGTTCATATTAGTAAAAGTCATTTTGCAAGCCCAGATAATCCTTGAGATCCCTCGGAAAACAAGGGTATCGCTTCCAAGAATCTCCATGTAACTTGAATATCTTGATCACTCTTTCCTTGGTAGTTGAAGGGCCACCCATATGCAAAAGTGTCACAAGCTTCTTTGCTGATCCAAACATGAGCATTTCCTCCAGAACCTGTTCCGTGGGATGAGAACTGCTAATCAGCCACAAGATCTTGACCCCAATCTTTGTAGCAGTATTGGAAACATTCAACATTTTCTTTGAGATTGCTGCAATTCCTAGACCATGTTCGATGAAGGCGAGTCGGCCATCGGCACATTCACATATTAACTTGATCAAGTGCATTATTCTCTCGCATTTTGATTTGTTGGCATCAGGCAGAAGCTCAATCAAAGTACAAACAGCACCTGCTTCAATGGCTTTTAGTCTGCTTTTCTTGGATGCATCCAAGATGTCAATCAGAACTTGCAAAGCACAAGAACTTGCCTTGGTGCAGATTTCATCTGATACAATCTCTAACAAGGACTTGAAGAAATCAATTCCTTGATCCTTKATTACATGGTTCCAATGATAATCAACTTTCGCCATCCGATGAAATAGAGAAACTGTGCGAAATCTTGCTTCTGCACTTCCTCTTTGAAGCATGATAGCAAATGATTTTATGCACTCGGGCTTCATCAAAAGCTGAAGTGCTTCTTCATCTTCTTCYGATAATAGGATTTGGTTCAACAATCCAATAGCCTCTTCACAAGCTCTGAAAGCGATAAAATCCGAACTTTCTACTAGAATTTGTACAACTATTTTAACAAGAACTTCAACTCCACCCGATTTCTTAAGGTCAAGCTTAACTTGGTGATCTCCTTCAACCAAAGAACTAAGTTTCTTCAAAGAACTCACCTTGAATGGGGTCGACTCGATCGTCTTCAGTAGCGTAACTATCTCTTCGTGCTTGCTAGAAACCACTGGTAGCGATGAACTTGATTTGCATTTCCCAGTTTGAAGCCATGCTTGAATGAGCCTCTTGAGGGTATGATTCGGAGTCATCTCCAAACTATCAATAAGTTGCATTGTGGCTGGACATGTGTTCTTCTTGTACATATAGAACCATCTCTCGATGTTCTTACGTTCATATGTGACACCTGTGGAGATTGTGACGGGGTCCTTCATAAGCTCCATGGAAATGGGACATCTGAAATCTTGAGGAAAATCCATGATTGGATCTGGAGCTGGATTATTCTGCATCTCCATTGGAGCTGATCAGAGGAGTTCCACTAGTTGTCAAGCCTTTATATATACACAAAAATATACAATATTTGAATATAATTTTCTAAGAAATGTATGGAAGTTTACCGAAAGAATAAATCAAAGTCAAAACTCAATGATGCTCTGAAAGCAGCGTAAACTCTAAACATGGAAGCAACTCTCACCATATTGGGAATCTTTTTTCTCCACTTCACCCAATAAAAGGAAATATTATTACTTTTCCCCTATAATAGTTTCACACAACATCTCCCTTTCCTGGCTTGTATGCTAGTAGTTAGATGTCATAGAGATCTTCTAGTGCTTACTATATGCYTCAGTTTACGATGTGTATATATATTTAATTTATCTAACACTTCATCTATTCTATTTGGAGAATATCGTGCACTGATTAATATAGTAGAAGATGCATAAAGAATATAATTTTATAAATGAAAAACAGATAATGATATTAGCTACATTTCATTATGACTTTCACAAATGATAACATAACATAACATAAAATCGATGGGTCAAAAGTTGAATGAATGGGTTTGCGGACCGTTTGGGGGGTTGACTTGAGAATAAGAGTAGATCTAAAGTTGCGCAAGACATCCATCCCATGGATCGTTTTCATTGGACCATTTACTAAAACATTAAAATGAATATTAAGAATACTTGGGACAGTGTTGTAGAGTAGTACTCAAACCAAGRTTACATAAAACCGGCGAAGACTGCGATATGGCTGTTGAGCTGCCTCGCTGACCCTCTCCCTACCACATTGCCACAACAAATTGGAGATTAAAATGTCCAAGTATTGATATTCGACGTAGATATATTTTTTAATACATTTCGAGAGTTAATTATATATACATTTCGTACGTTACTTAATTTAATAAAAAATATATAAAATCATAAAAAATTAAAAAACTTTTAATATGGTATATGGAGGTGAGAAACGGACAATCATAGCATGAACCACTAGCAATTAAAGGGAGAAGCATAATGATCGTGACCAAATCATAACTAGGAAACTGAGGTTAGATAGGAATTACCTTTAAAACAAAAGAGCAATAGTTGAAACTTATTAGTAGTATCTCTTGAATAAAGAAAATTATATGTGTAAGTTTAGATAATAGGAAAAGAATTGAAAATTACTTCTTAATGAAGAAGGTTAAACATATATTGAAAATTATATTATTTTTATAATCTTACGTATTATTCATTTATTCTGAAATAGGAAGAATATTTTTGGCCTTTTAAAGTCCAATTATATTGGATGCGGATCAATTTTATTCCAATAGTAATATCCCAAAATATATTCATTTCAAGATATTTCATAGTAAAAATATGAATATAATATTTCACACGAGAGAGTATAAATAAATGGAGAATAAAATAATATAAGCTGATAATGAGAGGAGTGTGATGCAATTAATTAAAGTGTTATCAGTCAAACTTCATTGATGGATCATTATTGTACTTGAAACTATATAATTATGCCACTAAAACAATAATAATTCTTCCGAAAAAGAT
>MEJB01000006.1:4911417-4929857 GCA_001752375.1 Rhazya stricta
ATCAATAATATATAGATATACATATCATATTATTATTCATAATATTAAAATATTTTGAGCATCCCTTGCCCATGTATCATGAACGGAAAAAGAAAAAAAAAAAAGAAATATTGTTTTCACCGCATCGGGCATAGACCAAACAAATAGCCACAGGCTTTGTATRTTCGAGTACTAGTAGGCTTTGTGTTTAGTTGGCGCWGATGACCAGACACCAAACAAAACCSGTTCAGATAGAATACCACGTAGSCCATTTTATTGTGGCAGGCCTTTAAAGTTAACGAATGTCTCAATTTAGAGAATTCAAAAGTTTCTACAACTCTATAATCACGATCCAAATAGCTCATTTTATCTGAAGAGGGTCGCTGAGTTCCCTCTCTTTTAACCTCAATAAAAAAGAACATGATATGAATACAGTGAAATCATTTCAGTGATCAGAAGCTACAAAATTCCAAGGAATGAGGACATGCAGGCAGTAATTTCGATTAGGAACACCTTGGAATGGGGTCTAAGATATAGTGACCAAGCCTTCCTGTACGATACAGATCAAGTAATTTAGCGGCAACTTTACTGTGATCATGCTCCTCTGGTTGGAGAGTAATACGAAAAGCACTCCGCAACATAGTGAGCTCTGCATCAATAAGCTGTAATAAATCCTGTTCATTTTCCAAATTACCACTGAATGATGAAACAGCCTCAAACAGAGTCCGCCGAACATCATTGACAATAAAATCCTGCAAGGAAAAACGGTAGTTTCCATCTGCAATCAGCACATAGACTACAAGGAAAACTATACAAAACAGTTTGCTGAAGCTGGTCTAGCATGACCCTTGAGGATGATGTCATTGAAACAAAGATGCAGAAACCTTACTTTTGCAACATAAATATATTGTGGGGCTTTAAAAATTCTGAGGGAAAAATACTGGGATGTCTCTGTGATTAGTCCAATGAGCTTCAAAAATCAGACTAAACAGAATTTTTTTTTTTTTTTTCCTCAAAGAATTCCCTTTTGAATCATGTATATGTTATTGACTAGTCTTTGGAATAGAGAGGTCTATCAACAGTYCTAGATCCAACTCTTTCAACATTTCAAACATTATCTTCGTTCGAGATTTATAAYCTACATATCTTTACCTGTGTGTGATCATTTGGCCTCATTCTTCTCCTTTCCAAATGAGAATTCCCAGAAACTTCACTTTCTTTATGAATATTCGCACTGGCAGAGAACTTTTCCCATTTCTTGTATTCATCACTCAAGTTAAGAATAGAGAGAAAATACTTGGCTAGTTCTATTTTACCGACAATAAAGTCACTGATAGCTCCTGCAGTTGAAAACTCATCTCATGAGAGGTTGATGGGAATTGAAATTTCTAACTATTCAATGGACTCGCCAAAAAATAAGTTGATTACCTAAATAGAGTTTTATTTCATTTACATACAAAAGTGCAACCAAGCTGACGGAAAGGATAAATTAGAACCATCAAGTAGGTGATTGCACCTGTCAGAGCTAGTTTGGAGCATACTTCTTCATCAAGAATCTCAGGCGGCAAGACACCGGGGGTATCCAAGACATAGATATTAGGATGGCTSGCAATCTGAATTTTGAGAACCTCATTAGAAGGCAATAWAAGTAATCAAGGAAGGACATTGAGGAAGAAGTACAGAAGACTAGTCAGATGAAGTTTGGCAGGTATWGGATCATAATCTTGTCCACATATTTGATAGCAGGCCAAAGGAAGCACAGAAATACTGAATACTGAGGCAAGTAACTCAAATCAGAGATGTTACTCCTCAGAATAATAAGCTTCCTTAGCTTTTCATAGCGTCCAAATCAAGCTTCGCAGACAAATAATAACAAAAACCATGCAGTTCGCAGTTCTTAATCTAGCTTATCATCGTATGGAAATATCACAATCTTGAATAAATGAAGTAAATAAGCAAAGAGAAAATACTTAAACCTTTAAGCTGCTAATAGTTTTTGTCTCTCCTGGCTCTGGACTGATAGTGGCATGCTTTAGCTTCCCTTTCTCTAAAGTCAGCAAGCATCTCAGGACATTAGCAACCATTAATTCAGAAAGGAACAAGAAACATAACATGTTAAATAGATTTAGGAAAAGACAGCCAATACCAAATTGGTAAAGGTAGTGTACCTGCAGCACTAATCCTTCCAACCTGATGCAACGAGTTAGCAAGGGCAGACTTGCCGACATTAGGTATTCCAACTAGCAATACTGTAAATGTGTGCCCAGAATGAATGGTCKTTAATTCCCTGACTCTGGCTTGCAGAAAGTTGAGGAACTGTAAGATGTCAACTTAAGTGATGATCAGTTTAATCTATTTAAACAAGATAACAAGTTGGTAAAGTTGATGCTTATGTGCAAAGGCAAGAACTAAATTGCAAAATGATAACCCTCGAAACAAATACATTTTAAGTTCTGGCTAAGATTTTATTTACGTAAAATAAGCTGAATATGAGAATTATTTCTTAACTCACAACCACCAAGSGAGATCGTAAAAAAGGGCCTGGAATTAAAGGAAGAAATTTGACTAGTGAAAATTGCTATATTCTTTTTCCAATTTCAAACTGTTTTAACTGGTCCATGAGGCAATCCAAGCAGCAGTGACTATTTATTTSCAGCATAATCATAATACATCTCAGAACCAAAAGTTCATACAAAAGATGCTATTATGAAGAAGGGATAAAGATACACCAGCACCKTGGTAGACAGAGAGTGAAAGAATTTTGCGATGAGAAAACAGCTTCCAGCATTACCTCATGGATGTTGTCCTTATTATGGGCATTGACTCCAAATGAAACAGAGTTTTGTTGATCAAAGTACGTAGTCCACTCCTGAATAAGAAAATTTTAGATTCTTTGCATACATTCAATGCAAAAGCAAAATAGAAATTTGATAATTGTCTAATAAAACCAGAATATAAATTTCTACAAGCGCAAAAATAAGCACAATCACGGCAATATTCAGATGATATGGATAAGTGTTTGACAAGGAAGCATCTTTAGCAGAACGAAGGTGGTGTCGCGGTAAAAGCCGCAGAGAAAGTTCACATTTTGTTAGATCCCTAGCTTCTTTCTGTATCATTTTAAATTTTACGAACCAACTGCATTTACTATGGAGCCAGCGTGCCAAACATTTCTTGTCTGTGGGCCACAAAAATTCAAATATAATCACCTTTATGTTTGATCGTTTTGCAAGGTCAGTCTTGTTCAAGACTATGATGCSCCTTGAAGAAGACAAAAGAGCACCGAATTGGTTGCAACTTGATGACAAAGGAACCTACAAATTTACAAGAGAAAGTGTAATACTCTAACAAATTAAAAAAAAAAAAAATACCAATAAGACATTCCGTCAAACACGTCATTCACAACATACGGGGTAAATAACCTGAGACCATAACCCAWTGTTCTGGTTTGTATGATCTTACCCTGGCGTCTCGAACTTCAAGGACAAGATCAACCAAAGGGATACGTTCAGCAATAGCGCGAGAAGCAGCAGCCATATGGGCAGTGTACCACCAGCTTGAGCTTTTATTCTTAGCCACTTCCTTAACTGCAATAGCTAACTTTTGAACTATACTTCCAGTAGCAGTTGTTGCCATGACACTGAAAAAATTAAAATTGGTTTGCGAATACTCGATTCTAGATCGAAAATATCAGTTAGATTTAGATTTGATTCCTGGTGTTTTAAGCCCATATATGCATGTACGTCTACATCTATTGGTCATATGATTCTCTTAGCAAACTTCCAAGTATCTAAAGCCATCGAAACTGATACATGGATATGCTGTTGAATTTGGAAAATGTTGGGGAATAGATGTAATTACAGAGTAAGGTCATCACACGTCAACTGTAATGATGAAGCAAGAAACGCAGAGGCAACCGTCTATGGGCTCGTCAGGAGAGAAGATGGTCGCGTCTCCACGATAGGGATGACGGGAACAGCTTTTGGGCCATCTATTACGAAAACACATCCGTTTTGAGGCTACCCACTGGGTGGATCTCTAACTCAATTTTCTCTTCCTCTTTTTCTTATCCTTTTCTTTTTCTTTTTCTTTTTCTTTTTCCCTCCTTGGTCACTAATTTATGATCAGGCAAATTACCGCAAAAAGTGTGGTCTTTCATACGAGAGTGATATTAGCTGCTTAATAAGAACTATCTGCATATGAAGTGAAGAAACTTGAGTGGAAATGGTGATTATGCAACTGAGTCGATGCAATGCCASCCATGCTTAGACAAATGGAAACATTGTCTGCTGGGTCCAAGTTTCCATTTGATAAGTTTATCGAATTTGTCAATTGATAGTTTATGGTCTGTGATTTCAGAATCAAATGCAGTTAAGTAGTACTGTAATCAAAAAACTTTCTGCACTTATATAAAGGAACACAGGGAGTTCTTCAAGAAGATTGAAAACTTCTCTTTACAAGTATTTTATTTATGATAAAAAGTGGAGCCTGAGATGGTACATTGATCATTCCCATAATCATCTGGCTACACTTCACTACAAAACGTTGTGTGGTACTGAGCAGTGAATATTCTTCTACTTCTTTTGAACCATCTGAAGGAGACGTGTGCACTAGATGCTTCTTAATACTGACTTTCAGCCAAGATCAATTCAGTTCTCTCCAGTCGGCACACCTGCAGCAGAGACTTTCCTAATCCTTCCCAAGCAGTTATCCTTAGGCCTCTGATGCGGCAGAAACATCACTGGGCATTCAGGGTTGGCCTTCTCAAGCCTACAAAACAAGAAGCAAAGCAAATGATTACCAATTTTTTTACTTGATAATTATCAGGAATTGCACAAAATTTCCAGACTACTTGTAGTTGAGGAGAAAATGGTGCAGGAAAATGGAAATTTCCAGCTTGGCCAGATCATTTCCAGGGCACAGCCTGCTTCCAGCTCCAAAGGGAAGGAAGGTTCCTTTGGTGTAAGATTCTGCAAATTCAGAGCATTGGACATATTAACATTGGCACTACAAGCAGCACAAGCGGCATAAGTAGATAGGATGCGTGCAATATAAGGCTTGAAATTATTTCAAACTTACATCCCGTCTTGATGGATCAAATTTCCTAGGCTCTGGATAAATTTCGGGGTCAAAGTGAACCTCCCTGAACCAGGTCAAAGCCTTCCAACCTTTGGGAATGATACAGCCTGAAAGAAAAGACAATCTAGTTGTTTTAACAGAAAGATTAAACAAAAAGCAAATACAGWGCATACTGCAGGTCCTATCATTTGCAAAGCTCTTTCAAATTCTATGCAAATAAATTTATGGCCTTTAAAGCTCCAGATAGAGCAGACGGGTAGATCTTGGAGAAATCTCGGGCAATGAAACTTACCATTGATATTGACATCCTTTTTTGCCTCGCGGAAGACCACAAATGAGAAGGTGACAACATGCATTGTTTCATCAATGACATGTAAGATTTTCAGCAGAAAAGAAACTTCTCCAGTTACTAGAATTTGAATGATTAGTGCAAGTTTGACCTTCAAAATGTACAACAGAATGAACTGCTCTGGAGAGGTACTCCATTTTCCGAATCTCTTTAAGTGTCAAACTTTGTCCAGGTTCCCTGGTTTTAAGTATTTCCAGTTGCTCAGCCTGCAATTTTGTCCATTATCCTATTAGCAGAGGGAGTTTCTTAAACTTTTAACAAATATAATCAGTCACATCCAACTGATTAAGAAACTGAAGAACAACAGGTGGAGAGTATGATTTACTCTTGCTCTCTGGAAGACCTCAGGGTGCTTCTGGAGAAACACAGTTGCCCACATAGAAACGTGGCCAGATGATTCATGACCAGCATTTAGGTACATGATTAGAATATCAATGATTTCTTCATCGTCCAGCCTTCTACTGTTSTGATCCACAGCATCCAGCAGATGATCCATCATATCTTTCTTCTCTGAAGTTGGATTGTTCTTTTTTCTGTGCCCTTCGGCCAGTCACTACTGATTGAAATATCGCCACAAGCTTCTTACGTGCCTGAAATTTAATTGGAAATTCGATTCACAACATCATAAACAAAAGGAAACAAGCAAATATAATTAGAAGCTGAGCTAGCAATAAGATAGTAAGAGCTGACCTTGAGTGCACATGGGATGCAAACACAGGGATGTTAATAGCCATTGCTCTAACACCATGCTTAAGGGTTGTCTACTCCTTTTTCTAAGGCTTCCATAACGTGACCACCAGCAGCACTCAGAAAGACGTGAGTAGTGAGCCGGAAAAGTGAGCCTTCTGAGTTCAGTTAAAAACTCAATTTGACCCAGCTAGACCATTTCTCCAGTGCTGCAATCACATTTTGCTAAATGTATTTCAAGTATACAGAGAGTGCTTCATGTCCATTCACCCGTGCTGCTGTCAATTTTCCAAGACGCTTGCGCTCTTCATAGGAAATGCCAATGAATGACTTCTCCCCTATCAGAACAACTGTTGAAGTTGGCCATCCAGGCATCCAGGCTTCATCGTCAGTTAGAACTTTTCTGCAGCCCTCCAGTGTGGTAACAATGACACTTGGGTTACCAAACATCACTGTCTTGTATATGCCTACAGGTCCATACCTGCATTTTGTTCATAATATAGGATCTAGTTTCAAAAGGAAGGAAAGAGAGAAAGGGGTCTGATCAGTGAAGGTAAGAAATTGTTTTAAGTAATTATCTAAAAGGAGCCCATATATTAACTAAATAATTAATTTAGTAAATTTTAAGTTTCCTTATTAGTGAAGGGCATGAATCTAACTATTTCTAATGCATGTAAGAGATCTCCTAACAATATGGCTATTCAGACAAAAAAAGAAATGGAAGAAAGAAGAGCAGTGCCATGCCAATGTAGCAGGTGAAAACTGATGACATAGATGATGATGTAAGAGAGGAAAGACACTAATGGAATCTAGTTAAGCAAGGTCTTTTTTTTTTTTTTTTTTTTTGGGGGGGGGGGGGGGTTGAAAAACATTGGAACCAGAACCAATTGGAGGAGAAAGATGTGCCATAAATAATTTGTGAAAGAACTTATCKTTTTGCCTTTATGTTACAGAGATTCCTGTTGGTCTCTCAGAAAGTGAAAGCTGAAAGGTATTGTGGTAGCGTGAGCAATCTTCTCATCCTAGACTGAAGTGTTTGGATGTAACAGGTTCGATAGAATACAACGAGGGAAAAAGACGAGCAATATCGATCACAATAGGAGAAAGACAGGAGTTTTCAAGCCCACGTAGGCATTGATTTCGACTTTTTGAATCAGCAAGAATTTGATTTTTTTTTTTTTTTTTTCCTCTCTCGAAGGTCTTGTTGATCAAATCAAAGCGGTTTTTAGTAAATGAAAGTATTAATCTTGCAAGGACCTCAACCATGGTACTCGGAACCAAAATCCTAAAATGGGAAGGTAATGTTGAGTTCATAGACTTCAAGCACTGAAAAAGACCGACGGGAATGGATCATTGATCACGTCTATAACTAGTTACGGGAACATGTAGATTGCTCGTGTTTTATCACACCTGCAAGTAATGAGGGTGGGGGCACACACAGAGAGAGAYAGAGAGAGAGAGAGAGAAGAAWAGCTGGAGAAMAATTTGTTGATGAAGGCATCTGGATTACGGGACTTGAAGGCTCGAATTTGTTGATGAAGGCATCTGGATTACGGGACTTGAAGGCTCTGAGGAAAGAGCACATGTTGCCAATGAAAGCAAGCCAAGGTCACCTGGAGGCAGTTTAGACCTCTTGTCACCCAGCTTGGATTCAAACCGCCATGAATTGATGCCGCCAAGCTAAATGCAACAAGCCCACCAAGAAGAGACGTAAACAGAACGCTGATGAGTCCCAACTCCATTAGATGAGCTTGAGTAGTAAAGCGATAGCAAGTTTCTGATCAGAATACCAATCTGAAAAAGAAACGAAACTTGGGTTTTCAGCTGAGAGAGCAAAAAGGACAACTCTCACAGACATATCCCTCTTATCAGTCTTTTTTCCCAAGTCCTATGTAACAAACAATATAGATTTGTATATATATGTCTACACAAAAACAGAAAGAAAAGAAAGATAGAAAAGATGAAAGGCTTGGGGGGTAGGGTTATCATATATCTATTATAGCTATATATAGGGAGAGAGATGTGAAAAATGGGATTTCTTTGCTGGCCTATATCTGTTTGTCTAGTCTATAGCATCTTCTAGTGTAGACKCTCTGTGCATGTCTATTGGAAGGCCTAGCAACATGTTCCTGTGGGCCAAAAGAGTTCAACCCCATCCCCACTCGCCCCCCAACACCTCAGGGTTAAGATCTCCCAGAGTACCCTGGATGTGGGTCTTGAATCTTGATTGACACATAAAATTCCATTAGCGCTTGGTGACAAAGGTAAGGTGGATGTTGTAGCTGAACTAAAATCTGAGTGCAAGTCTGATTATGACTGTTGGCATCATGTGCAAACTTTTCAGAAGCAAAATTTTCTTATGATCCTCAAACTCAAATGGCTAACTATTGGTTGAAGGCTTTGCTCTAGTTTTCTCATATACGAAGATACAGAGTAAAACAAAGACCAATGAGGCTAAATTCAACATCATTTCCTTCGATATACTAGTAACTGGAGCATTTCAACCCCCAAATAAAAAACAAAAAAGTACTCAAAATCAAGTGAAAATCTTTGGAATCAGAGGATTTGAAAAAGAAACAACAATTGATATTTTGTGRTTGTGTCTGCGAACTTTCATTATCAGGAATCAACTTATTTGATCCACAAGATGTATAAATCATATGAAAAGAAAGATAGTTCACCCCAGCCCCTACCCAAAAAGAATTTCTGGAAAAAAAGAAAAGAAAAAGAGATTGTATACATTCACAGGAAGACTTCTCACCTAGAAGGCTTGCTGATGAGGAAGAGAATGAGAGATTTGTGCTTCTAACTGTTGAGRGAGGCCTTTATATAGGGAAAAGTTTACAATAGATAGGGTTTCAGATGCGACGTATTTTGTGGTTGGTGAGATAGTGTTGGAAAATCAATATATGATTGTATTTTAGGAAAACTCTAAATTAGCTAATTAGCAGTAAATCATTGTATTTTAGGACAATAGTTTTTAGGAGATATTTGTTATCCTTGCAATCACTGATTTAGTTTCCTGATTTAAAGGATTTGTCTATGTTGTAAATTCTATAAAAGTCTGATCAAAGGATGGAAGAATTAACTCCCGAAAAACCTATTTTCTAGGTGATAGAATTTTTACATACCTAATTTATTGTGGACCATTCTTTTGGTATGGACATCTCTGAACCTTAGGTTATGCGTCAAAGATAGGAATGCTGCATTACGTTCTGCTGGTAACACAAATATCTAAAATGAATTTAGATATATAATGCATCTCAATTCATTTTCATTCCAAGCACATAATCTAGGAGGAAAACTATATGAAACACGCTGAACAAGGTCTAGCATGAGGATGATGCAATTGAAACAAAGATGCAGAAACCTTTCTTTTGCAACATAATGATATTGTGCACTTTAAACCTTCTGAGCYGAAAACCACTGGAATGTCTCTGTGATAAGTCAAATGTGCTTCCAAGATCACATGCTGAAAAGAAAATTTTTCTTTAAAAAATCCCTTTTGGATCATGTATATGGTATTGACAGTACTGATCCAACACTTTCAACATTTCAAACATTATTTTCCTTCCAGATTTATAAACTGGATATCAAGTACCTGTGTGTGATCATTTTGCCTCTTTCTTCTCCTTTCCAAATGAGAATTCTTAGAAACTTCACTTTCATTATGAATAATTGCACTGGCAGAGAACTTTTCCCATTTCTTGTGTTCATCACTTGAGTTAAGATTAGAAAGAAAATACTTGGCTAGTTCTATTTTACCGACAATATAGTCACTGATAGCTCCTGCAGTTGACAACTCATCTCATGAGAGATTGATGGGAATTGAAATTTTTAACTATTCAATGGACTGACCAAAAAATAAGTTGATTACCTACATAAATTTTTATTTCATTTATATACAAAGGTGTAGAAACTGACAGAAAGGATAAATTAGAACCATCAAGTAGGTGATTGCACCTGTCAGTGCTAGATTGGAGCACACTTCTTCATCAAGAATCTCAGGCGGCAAGACATCAGGGGTATCCAAGACATAGATATTAGGATGGCTTGCAATCTGAATTTTGAGAACCTCATTATAAGGCAATAAAAGTAATAAAGGAAGCACATTGAGAAAGAAGCAGAAAAGACTAGTCAGATGAAGTATGGCAGGCGTAGGATCATAATCATGTCCACATATTTGATAGCAGGCCAAAGGAAGCACAGAAGTACTGAATACTGAGGCAAGTAACTCAAATCAGAGACGTTACCCCCCAGAATAATAAGCTTCCTTAGCTTTTCATGGCATCCAAATCAAGCTTTGCCGACAAATAATAACAAAAACCATGCAGTTCATAGTTCTTAATCCAGCTTATCAATGTATAGAAATATCAACTGACACTGGACCAAACTACACATTTATGCAAGCCTCACAATCTTGAAAAAATGAAGTAAATAAGCAAAGAGAAAATACTTAAACCTTTAGGCTGTATTTTTTGTCTCTCCTGGCTCTGGACTGACAGTGGTAGCTTCCCTTTCTCTAAAGTCAGAAAGCATCTGAGGACATTAGCAACCATTAATTCAAGAAAGGAACAAGAAATATTACATATTAAATAGATTTAGGAAAAGATAGCCAATAACTAAATTGGTAAAAGTAGAGTATCTGCAGCACTAATCCTTCCAACCTGATGCAATGAGTTAGCAAGGGCAGATTTGCTGACATTAGGTATTCTGTCTAGCATTATTGTAAATATCCGCCCAGAATGAGTGGTTTTCGTTAGGTTCCTGACTCTGCCATGCAGAAAGTTGAGGAACGGTAAGATGTCAACTTAAGTGATGATCAATTTAATCTATTTAAACAAGATAACAAGTTGGTAAAGTTGACGCTTATGTGCAAAGGCAAGAACTAAATTGCAAAATGATAACCCTCGAAACAAATACATTTTAAGTTCTGGCTAAGATTTATTTACAAGTAAAATAAGCTGAATAGGAGTTATTTCTTAACTCACAACCACCAAGCGAGATCGTAAAAAAGGGCCTGGAATTAAAGGAAGAAATTTGACTAGTGAAAATTGCTATATTCTTTTTCCAATTTCAGATAGACAAACTGTTTTAACTGGTCCATGAGGCAATCCAAGCAGCAGTGACTATTTATTTCCAGCACAATCCTAATACATCTCAGAACCAAAAGTTCATACAAAAGATGCTAATATGAAGAAGMGATAAAGATACACCAGCACCCTGCTAGACAGAGAGTGAAAGAATTTTGCGATGAGAAAACAGCATCCAGCATTACCTCCTGGATGTTGTCCTTATTATGGGCATTGACTCCAAATGAAACAGAGTTTTTTTGTTCAAAATATGTAGTCCYCTCCCGAATAAGAAAATGTTAGTTTCTTTGCATATATTCAATGCAAAATCAAAATAGAAATCTGATAATTGTGTAATAAAATCCATAATATAAATTTCTACATGTGCAAAAATAAGCACAATCATGGCAATATTCAGATGATACAGATAAGTGTTTGACAACGAAGCATCTTTAGCAGAACGAAGGTGGTATCACGTGTAAAAGCCTCCAAGAGAAAGTTCATATCTTTTTAGATCCCCAGCTTCTTTCTGTATCATTCTAAATTTTTTGAACCAACTACATTTATTGTGGAGCCAGCGCGCCAAACATTTCTTGTCTGTAGGCCGCAAAAATTCGAATATAGTCACCTTTATGTTTGATCGTTTTGCAAGGTCCGTCTTGTTCAAGACTATGATGCGCCTTGAACAAGACAAAAGAGCACCGAATTGGTTGCAACCTGATGACAAAGGAACCTACGAATTTACAAGAGAAAGTGTAATACTCTAACAAATTAAAAAAAAATACCAGTCAGACATTCCATCAAACACAGCATTCACAATATTACGGAGTAAATAACCTGAGAGCATAACCCAATGTTCTGGTTTGTATAACCTTACCCTGGCGTCTCYAACTTCAAGGACATGATCAACCAAAGGGATGCGTTCAGCAATAGCGCGAGAAGCAGCAGCCATATGGACAGTGTGGCACCAGCTTGAGCTTTTATTCTTATCCACTTCCTTAACTGCATTAGCTAACRTTTGAACTATACTTCCAGTAGCAGTTATTGCCATGAACACTGCACAAATTAAAATTGGTTTGCGAATACTCGACTCTAGTTCGAAAATACCAAGTATCTAAAAGCCATCAACACTGATAATGCTGTTGAATTTGGAAAATCTTGGGGTGAAAGATGTAATTGCGGAGTTAGGTCATCCCACATCGACTCTATGATAACGCTATAAACCCAGYGGCAACCGTCTGGTTCTATGGGTTCGTAAGAAGGAGAGATGGTTGCGTCTCCACTATTGGGATGAACAGCTTCCGGCTAACCTGTTACGAAAACACATCCAGTAAAGGCTACCCACTTCGGTGGATCTCTGACCCAAATCTTTTTCTTTTTCTTTTCCCCTCCTTGCACACTAATTTATAATAATCAGGCAAATTYCTGCAAAAATGTTGTCTTTTATATGCCGGTGATATTAGCCATACTTAATGCTGAGTCATAAGTAGCACTACCTCAAATCCTTTCCTTTTTCTGATCTTCATGATTGATACTGAAAAAGGTAATGTTTTGGAGAACGGAGCGAGAACTTTGAATTAAACCACTGTCAGATAGGTCCAAGTTTTTCGTGCTTTCAGGGCATTTCCAATTATCGAGTTTGTCAGTTGATAGTTTATGGTCTCTGATTTCTGAATCAAATGCAGTTAAATAGTATTCTAAATCATAAAAAAATAAATAGAGCAACACAGGGAATCTCTTTAGGAAGAGTGAAAACTCCTCTTTACTTTTATAAGTATTTTATTTATGATAAAAAGTGGAGCCTGAGATGGTACATGGATCATTTCTTTAATCAACTGGCTACACTTCACTACAAAATGTGTTGGACAATAGGAGAGTTGTATTGTACTAAGCGTTGAATCTTCTTCTGCTTCTTTTGGTCCATCATTGATAGAATTGTGTACTAGATGCTTCTGAACAGCCAAGTTCAGTTCAATTCTCTCCAGTCGGCACACCGGCAGCAGAGACTTTCCTAATCCTTCCCAAACAGTTATCCTTAGGCCTCTGATGAGGCAGAAACATCACTGGGCATTCGGGGTTGGCCCTCTCAAGCCTACAGAACAAGAAGCAAAGCAAATGATTACCAATTTTTTGGCTTGATAATTATCAAGAATTGCATAAAAATTCCAGACTACTTACMTGTAGTTGAGGAGGAAATGGTGAAGGAAAATGGAAATTTCCAGCTTGGCCAGATCATTCCCAGGGCACAGCCTGCTTCCAGCTCCAAAGGGAAGGAAGGTTCCTACCTTTGGTGTCAGATTCTGCAAATTCAGAGCATTGGACATATTAACATAGGCACTACAAGCAGCAGCAGCATAAGTAGATAGGATGTGTGCAATCGAAGGCTATGAAATTATTTCAAACTTACATCCCATCTTGACGGATCAAACTTCCTCGGCTCAGGATAAATTTCAGGGTCAAAGTGAACCTCCCTGAACCAGGTCAAAGCCTTCCAACCTTTGGGAATGATATAGCCTGAAAGAAGAGACAATCTAGTGGTTTTAACAGAAAGATTACATAAAAAGCAAATACAGAGCACACTGCAGATCATGGACTTTAGAGCTCCAGATAGYGCAGAGAGGTAGATGTCAGAGCAAATCTTGGGCAATGAAACTTACCATTGATATTGACATCCTTCTTTGCCTCGCGGAAGACCACAAATGAGAAGGTGACAACACGCATTGTTTCATCGATGACCTGTAAGAATTTCGGCAGAAAAGAAACTTCTTCAGTAACTGGAATTTGAATGACTAATCCAAGCTTGACCTTCAATATGTATTACGGAATGAATTACCTTGGAGAGGTAGTCCATTTTCCGAATCTCTTTGAGGGTCAGACTTTGACCAGGCTCCCTGGTTTTAAGGATTTCCAGTTGCTCAGCCTGCAATTTTGTCCATTATCCCATTAGCAGAGAGAGTTGCTTAAACTTTTATCAGATATAATCAGTCACATTCAACTTATTAAGAAACTGAAGAGCAACAGGTGGAGAGMATGCTTTACCCTTGCTTTCTGGAAGACCTCAGGGTGCTTCTGGAGAAACACGGTTGCCCACATAGAAACGTGGCCAGATGATTCATGACCAGCATTTAGGTACATGATTAGAATATCAATGATTTCTTCATCGTCCAGCCTTCTACCGTTCTGATCCACGGCATCCAGCAGATGATCCATCATATCTTTCTTCACTGAAGTTGGATTGTTCTTTTTCTGTGCCCTTCGGTCAGTCACTACTGATTGAAATATGGCCACAAGCTTCTTACGTGCCTGAAATTTTAGTTGGAAATTCGAGTTACAACATCATAAACAAAAGGAAACAAGCAAATACAATRAGAAGCTGCGATAGCAATAAGATAGTAAGAGCTGACCTTGAGTGCACTATGGTATGCAAACCCGGGGATGTTAATAGCCATTGCTCTAACACCATGGTTAAGGGTTGTGTACTCCTTTTCTAAGGCTTCCATAACGTGATCACCAGCAGCACTCAGAAAGATGTGAGTAATGATCCGGAAAGTGAGCCTTCTGAGTTCAGTTAAAAACTCAATCTGACCCATGCTAGACCATTTCTCCAGTGCTGCAATCACATTTTCCTCAATGTATTTCAGGTATACAGAGAGTGCTTCATGGCCATTCACCGGTGCTGCTGTCAATTTTCGCAGACGCTTGTGTTCCTCATAGGAAATACCAATGAATGACTTCTCCCCTATCAGTTCCACTGTTGAAGTTGGCCATCCAGGCATGAAGGCTTCATCGTCAGTTAGAACTCTTCTGCAGCCTTCCGGGGTGGTAACAATGATACTTGGGTTACCAAACATCACTGTCTTGTATATGCCTACAGGTCCGTACCTGCATTTTGTTCATAAACTAGGATCTTAGTTCAAAAGAAAAGATYTCTTGTATATGCCTACAGGTCCTTACCTGCATTTTGTTCATAATATAGGATCTTAGTTCAAAAGAAAAGAAAGAAAGAAAGAAGGGGGTCTGGTCAGTGAAGGTAAGAAATGTTTTAAGTAATATCTAAACGGTGCCGACATGTTAATTAAATAATCAATTTAGTAACTTTTAGGCTTCCTTGTTAGCGAAGGGCATGAGAATCTAACTATTTCTAATGCATGTGGGAGATCTTTCAACGGAAGAAAGAAGAGCAAAGCCACGCCAATATAGTAGGTGAAAACTGATGACATAGATGATGATGTAAGAGAGGAATGACACTAATGGAATCTAGTGAACCAAACAATTCTCTCTTTTTCTTTGAAAAACTTCAGGAACATTTGAACCAGAACCAATTGGAGGAGAAAGATATGCCATAAATAATTTGCAGAAGAACTTATCCTTTTGCCTTTATGTTACAGAGGATTCCTGTTGGTCTCTCAGAGAGTGAAAGCTGAAAGGTATTGTGGCGTGAGCAATCTTCTCATCCTAGACTGAAGTGTTTGGATGTAACGGGTTCGCTAGAGTACAACGAGGGAAAAAGACAAGCTATACCGATTACAAGGGGAGAAAGACAGGAGTTTTCAAGCCCATGTAAATATTGATTTCGACTTTTTGAATKAGCAAGAATTTGATCTTGTTTTTTRCTCTGGAAGGCTCTCGTTGATCAAATCAAARAAAATGAGTGAAAATTTCGATGTGTTTAAGCGGTTTCTAGTAAAATGAATACAATCTTGCGAGGACTTCAACCGTGGTACTCAGAACCGGAATCCTAACATGGGAAGGTCGTGTTGAGTTCATAGACTGCAAGAATTGAAGTTACCGTCGGGAATGAGCCATTGATGATCACGTCTATAACTAGTTACGGGATCATGTAGATTGCTCGTGGTTTATCACATCTGCAAGTAATGGGGAATTGGGGTACACAGAGACAGAGAGAGAGAGAGAGAGAGAGAGAGAGAGAGAGAACCTGGACACGAATTTGTTGATGAACGTATCCGGGTTGCTGGACTTGAAGGCCCTGAGGAACGACCACATGTTGCCAATTAAAGGCAAGCCAAGGTCACCTGGAGGCAGCTTAGACCTCTTGTCACCCAGCTTGGATTCAAAGCGCCATGAGTTTATYCTACCAAGCAGCCACCTCAATGCCACGAGACCACCGAGAACAGCCGTGAAGAGCACGCAGATGAGTTCTAACTCCATTAGATGAGCTCGAGTAGTGAATCACTAGCAAGTTTTGGGATAGGAACACCAATCTGAAAAAGAAACGAAACTGGCGTTTTCAGCCGAGAGAGTAAAAAGGACACCACTCCTCACAGACATATCCCTCTCATCAGTCTTTTTCCCAAGCCCTATGTACCAAACAATATAGATTTATATATATGTCTACAGAAAAACAGAAACAAAATGAGAAAAGATAGCTATAAAAGATGAAAGGGCTTGAGCGCTAGGGGAATCATATAGGTATAATAGCTATATATAGAGAGAGAGATATGTGGAAAATGGGATTGCTTTGCCGGCCTATATCTATTTGTCTTGTCATGTTGGCTAATGTCGATGGCATCTTCTCTTCCAGACCCTCTGTGCATGTCTATTTGAAAGCCTTGGTTACATGTCCCTGTGGGCCTAAAGACTTCAATCCCATCCCTCCCCCCAACCCTCCTGGGTTAAGACCTTCAGAGGCCCCTGTGTGTGGGTCCTGAATCTTGATTGACACATAAAATTCCATTAGCACTTTGTGACAAAGATCAGGTGGATGTRGTAGCTGAACTAAYAATTGAGTGCAAGTCTGATTATGACTGTTGGCATCATGTGGAAACTTTTCAGAAGCAAAATTTACTTATGATTCTCAAACTCAAATGGCTAACTATTGGTTGAAGGCTTTGCTCTACTTTACTTATATACGAAGTTAAGAGTAAAACAAAGACCACTGAGGTTAAATTCAACCACATTTCCTTTGATATACTCGTAACTAGAGCATTTCAACCCCAAAATAAAACAAAGAAGTACTCAAAATCAAGTGAAAATTTTTGAAATCAGAGGCTAGATTTGGAAAAGAAACAACAATGGACAATTTTGTGTTTGTGTCTGCTAATTTGATTAGCAGGAATCAGCTGATTTGATACAACAGATGTATAAATCATATGAAAATAAAGATTGTTCATCCCAACCCCTACTCAAAAAGAATTTCTGAAAAAAAGAAAAGAAAAAGAGATTTTATACATTCACTGGAAGACCTCTCACCTTGAGCCTTGCTGATGAGGAAGAGAATGAGAGAATTCTGCTTCTAAATATTGAGATGAGGCCTTTATATAAGGAAAAGTTTACACTAGATAGGATTTCAAACGTGACGTATTTCGTGATTGATGAACTAAAATTTATACATATTTAATTTGTCGCGGATCATTCTTTTTATGTAAATGTCTCTAGATGTTAAGTTATGAATTACGGCTAAAAATGCTATATTACGTTCTATTAGMAAAAAGAATATTTAGAATGAACTTAGATGTATAATGCATCTCAATTCATTTTCATTCCAAGCATCTAAATCCTTCCCTCAAAAGACTTAAATCAAATATTACCATGTAAGTTTTTCCCAAAATGTGAGACCTGAACTCTTTCCCCAAAAGAATTAAATACATTCCAGTTATAAATGGATGGAGGAAATTGAAAAACAAGGATTTGCACCTATCCATGTCCTTATACACCCAACATTTTCCTTTCTTTTCTTTTAACTAAATTAAAATATTCATCAATTATCATCGTTACGCATTTTCTTTTGTTACGGATAATTATACGTGAATTTCTTTATAAGAAATGAACTTCATACTACATTCACAGRGTGTTCTTTATATAATATGTATATAAATTTGTTTACATAATCATAAATATTTTTTCATTAGTCTCATAATGCATATTGGTTAATGTAAACCAATCCTAACCGAACTAAGAGGTTAAAYTGGGAACCATAGGTTAATTTGGACAGAGTATGCGCATATTATGAGAAAAATACTTACGTAAGTCACGTAAATGATTACATAAATATATTCATATTATAAATTTTAATAAAAATACTAATAATTTTTTAAAACTCGTGATCTATAGACATTATAGTTTTCCTAATGATTTATAACAATTAAGTAGTGTCCGATTCATTTCACCCCCCACAAGGGAGACCTTTTGAATCACATCGATCGGCCCCTTATAGGTAGGTACCTATCTAAGTACCATGATGTGCTTGCTGGAAAACAATTCATCCCATGCTTTTGTGGATATTAAGGAAACCGCTGTTCTCCATAGGAATCCCA
>MEJB01000006.1:4932432-5067493 GCA_001752375.1 Rhazya stricta
AWTWWTTWWWAAWTTTTTTATTTGWATTCCGTCACTAGTTAAGACTAGTGAATTCGAATAATGTAAATCGAGATCGATTAATATGCCAATTGATTGTATTTCGATTTCCTTTAAAGTAATGATTAGATTTTTATGATTTGGTGAATAAAAAATTATGCTAATTACCATAGACTTTTTTTAAATTCCTTGATTTTTAATAAAAATATAAAGAATATTTGTATAAAATGCTCATGAAAATCATAGACTAATTTCTTCTAACATTAAAAAAGACATTGTCATACTACTACTAAGACCATTAATGTAAGTATAAATGATGTTGGAGATGAGCATTTTGCTATTATTAACATTGTGGCTTTTCATTAAGTAAACAAGGGAGAAATGGTCGTTAAGCATTTGGTTGTCATAYTACATGTTAGGCTACTGCTATTGTATGACGAATCATGTTCAAATTGCACTTAGACTTATTTGCTATTGTATTAAACGTTGTTAGAGTATCATGTTCGTGTTCGAGCGACGAGGCGTATTATGAAAAAATATTAGATAAAGATAAAATTATTAATGAACGGATAATGAATTAAAAAATTAATTGAAAAGAAGTTTTTGAAATTCGTCTAAATCACATTATGTTACTTTAATAAATTTTTTTCTTTTATACGCATGAGTCGTTGATGTGCTTGAGATTACCAAGGAAGACAGATTGAATGCAGATATAATAGAGATGAAGCTAATGACGTTTTATGTTTGTTAGAAACGTTTAATTTTGCACTCGTCTTGCATTTGATTAAAAACAAAATGTGTTAGGAAATACTAATGTTACTTTTAACTCTAGCTAATGTGGAAGGACCATGAATGAAGAATCGATTACGTAATTGAACGGGAGCTGACGGGATGAATGATCATTATTCGAGTAACATTGACAATGAACTTATTATTTACCGATCTTCTACTTTCATCTTATATATTCCAGATCCGGTACCAACCTTCTACAATTGAATGAGCGTGGAGCCGTGAACACCTTCCTCAGAAAATGGATTGAAAACGTAAACAAGAAACTCCACAATAAATTCAACCTGATCAATTCCCCAACATTACCAGTTCACTGGAGCATCATTCGCTTTGGGGCAATATCAAGAAAACAACCTTCACTGGCTAAAGAAAAATTCCACAACAAACCCCAACCCCCGCCTTTCTTGAATCTTCTCGGTCCCCCAGTTTCTCGTTATCAAATCTATAATAGAAAGGTCTGCGGAAGTTCCATTCTTTGAAGTGGGCGGTAGACATCTCTCGACAGGTTTATTTAGGAACAATTTGGCTCTATCAAAGGTTGGGGTTGATGAAGATTTGCATTACCTGAAAATTCGCAGAAGATGAAAATCATCCTCATCCTCATCCTCATCTCCATCTTCATCTGCATTAAGATCTCCATTTCTCCTTTTCTTTTCCCTTGTCTTTTTAAACATTGTAATGTTTATGCATGTTAGCCGCTGAATTTTATTCCAAAACACAAACAGAATCGGTAAATAGTTAGAAAATAATAAAAATAATAAAATATTTTCAACATGTTATAGTCAAATATTCTCTTTTACTTTCTTTTAATTTTTTCTATATATAATTTGCTAGCTAAGCATGGCTAACAAAACCTTAGTCCAATGATAAGTGTCGAAACGCTTTGATCAAGAGGACAAGGACTCAACTGTATATAAATTTCTTTCTCTCTTTTTAATGGAGATAATACTCTCAAGTGTACACTCTAAATTTTACTGTAACAGTTGGAGAAATTGACGAGACATCAAAAAGAATTCCTAGCCGCAGTTCAAAAATTTATCCTTTCGCTTTCGGCCAAAAATTAAAAAAAAATTATCCTCTGCTTCTTTTGTTTTTTTGTTCTTCTCCTGATGCAATTGCTTCTACTTTTAAGTCGGCAAGAATGACAGGCCAGKGATGAAATCTCGTTTTCGTACCATGTAGTATTTGGGTCTCTTCGATTTTCTCTTCTGACTCCATGTAGGAAAGTGAAAAGAAAATAAAATGGGAGAAATATCTCGAATTATGAACAATCAAGGAACAGATATGGAGCCAAGCCAAGAGAAACAAGAACCTTACCTGGAAGCCAAAAATGTCTGTTAAAATCTTGAGAAAGCGAAGGCTGACAAATACATGAAAACATAAAAACCCAGAACCCAAATAGACAGCAAGTTTGGTAAAAAGGAGCAACCCCGAGAACTCCATTGTCTTCTTCAATGATGAATACCAACTGGMGTTTATCMACTTTCAAGTTCTGAACATGGGGCATCCCATGAAGGGCCGTTCTTGTCTCRGAAGGTCCAGCCTCTGCACATSGTGGCCTCTTCTATTGTAGGCCTCTTGTCATTTACGATKATTGTTGCACATGCTCACMCAACTAATTAGATGAMARTGTAGRCCTATCKCCAATGCTTTACATGCTGGATAAGTTTGTAGAAGAAAATGTATGGGAACTGTAATCGGGTTAAATCCCTTCCCTGTTTCATGGGCAATTGACATCTAATTCCATGGTCATTCTGTGCTCGCAAAGTGAACATATTGACAGGTTGAGATATTTTCATGGAGGACATTGACGAACAGAACTAGTCAGATACTGTTCAATCATACGAGATGCAAATAATTTGAACAAAAATCTGGGGAACATCATAACTGTTGGACTGCACGGAAGAATAGTTCTAGCATACTTCTACGAAAAGGGGTCTCTAATGGCAACCACTGGGCTATGGGCATCCACCACTGAAACCAGAACCAGATAATAAAGAATGATCATGGCAATATCTAGCACTATTTGGAAGATGATTGGAGTACTCGTAATGAAAATCTATTCCATTCTGGAAAAGGCGAAACATATTCACTGCAAAAACCAATCCAAGAGCACTGCTCTCCTAGCACAGAATTAGATTTTTTTTTTTCTTTTTCTTTTAACAGAGTATAATTGGTTGCAATGGTTCCATGGCTACAGGTCATATAAATGTAGACAGTAACTGCAGACTAGGGTGGGAATAGTTTTGTACTCCTGTATCCTGCTACAGGAGGAGTTAGGAACCAAGAAAACGAACAATTTTGTTCAGGCTGATATTGGACTCATATTCTGCAGCTTATCTGATTGGGGAAATTATAACTCCTTTGTTCTCCTTTGTTTTTGCCTGATTCTCTTTACTTCTATCCAAAATAACTTAAAAAAATAATAGTTCGAGATATCTAACACCACTACCCATCCTCAAGTTAGCCACTTTTGCTATGTTTCCTCCTTCACATCTCTTCTACATCTCTGTTCCCCTGTTATTGGATGAGAAAAAGGTAGCTCCAGCACGAGTTTCACCACCAGTGGTAAAGAGATGACCTGCATTCAAGAACCTATATTTACTCGGTTTCCCATTCAGACATGAAAACCTTTATCTTACATTCATCGTCAATCTCAAAGTTTATAAACATGAGCAACTACATTACAAATTTACAATGAATACCAACCAGCTTCCTCGTAATGTTTTTACCAATCAACTCATTATACTTGCAACTTCCATTACCTCAATCTTTCGCTAGTTCTAAACCTATTAGAAACTGAATCAATATCAATGCGAATTAAGCACTATTTCACCTGAACAAGCTAATACTAATACCAAAGAAAGGATATAGCCAACAAACTACCAAACAGATTAGCATGGAAACTTAATTCAAATATTCTCATGCCCAAGAAAGGAAAGCCACAAGTATATTAGCAACTAAACGACAAATAAATAGCTCATGATCAACTCAAAGGTAGTAAGATCTCTGGCCTGAAAAAAAAAAAATACAAAAATACAAAACAAAGAAAGAAAAAAGAGAGAGAGATAAAATTGGGAAGAAGGAAAATAGTGTACGCTAATGAGCAAAACATTCATGACAATAGTCAGCAAAAGCTCCATGGTATTACAAACAGCAAAACATGTATTCAATTTTATCGGAAACTTACAGATTCAAGTGAGGTACTCAACTTGTTGACAAATGCACATAGCTTGCACTTAATATCCACAGTTATTATCTTTAAATCTCTAGATAGCATAGAAAAGTTTCAAATGGCAGCCATATTCACAGATACTGCATTGGAAGTTAACCCTTAAGATCACCAGGCAAAACTGGTAGAGCTTTACTGTCTGGTGACTCTGAGTAGGATATCGAGATCAGCTTAGACCTATACTTATCTTCTCTATCACCTTTCACAGCTTCAGCGACATTCTTATCACTTAGCTTCTCAGTTGAGTGTTTGTCAGTAGTTTCCTTTTCTGGTTCTGAGTAGGATATGGCAATTAGTGATTCCCGAGTCACCTCCTCAGAAACCTCTATTCCGGAGTTGTTTTTATCCATAAAATTACTGCTTTCCTGTGAATATCATAGAGATGGTCAGACAGGAAAATAGAGCCCCATGTTCCATTTGTTCAACTTAAGCCCCACACTCATCCCAGATACATTTTAAATTGCACAAGAGTGTCAGTGTAGAGATAAGTTGCAAAAAAGCAATCATAAGTGTGTAGACAGCAGCAAGGAACCCTACTGTAGCTGCAAAGTAAGTAACAGATGCAGCAATGGATTCGAGATGCTTATTCTCAGAAAATTTTGTGAAATCCTCTACCAATCCAATTTATGGGACCACTGGACTCAGCCTAGTATTTTATGCAATGTGAAGATGTCTTGGACTAAAATGAACTATAGGAACACTTGGCTTCTTGTGTACTTTTACAACAAATCTAAAGATAATAGTAATGTAWGGTGAGATCAACAACTTTTTAGGTGCAGAACATGTTTCTTTTCGGGAAAAGTGGCAAATATCTTAACAACCCAAAATTAAAAGCAAGCCACTAAAATAGTACAGAGGTCCTGTTCTCCGCTGCTTATAAGAGGCTGCTTTTAGCTTCTTCTTTTAAGCCAAAAGCCATTTTGAGCTATTGTCATTTGTTTGGAAAATCAGCTTGGAGATGCATTTTTTAGACAACTTCTTTTCGAAAAGCACTTTCTTTTCAGCAGTCTGAAAATAAAAATAAATATAAGCTTAAGCGGACTTAAGCGGACAGGCCCAGAGACACAAAAGGACTATATTTATGCTAAAGGACYCATGACCAAATTCAAAGTATTAGAAATCACCAATAGGTTCAATCTATAGACTGGGGACTGTGACTCTTTTCCAGATACTAATATAAACAGTGAATCCTYCATAACAGCCATTTGTAAGTAAGATTGATACATCACCATTTCAGCAGTACATAAATCCCAATCAACATTTCTGACAAAAGATAGCATCCAAAAGTTTCCACACTCACATTGACAGCTAAAGACATCTGAATCTTCACATCAAACCCAAAATGAGCAATATACACAGTAGCTAAAGATTTACGGTTTCTAGCCAAATGTACTGCAATAAGATTCTCTAGAGAGAGAGAGAGCATCAACAGATCAGCTTGAAAGTAACAGGCTAGCAGCTCAAGTTCTATGGAACCCCTTGAACTCAAGCATCTTATGATTGCAAGACTGTCACTTCAGAGTTACTGCTCCAGGSTTCAACATTTCTAGACTCCAAACCTACCACTAGCTTAGACGCTGCCTCCTGCCATACCACATCTCCATTTTCTCCAATTGCAATAGTAACACAATACAACCCAAATAAAGTCATGGAGCACGCATCCRAAACTTTAGAGTGCAATAACAGAACAACATTGTGGTCATCAAGACAGAAAATTGTAGATTCTTTTGMAAACCAGATAACTTATATACTGGATAAGAATAGAACAATTAGAGGAGATATACAATAATACATGACTCCATTATTACTATCAAAATTTGAAAAGTATTTTAAGTGCCAGAATAAATTCTCTGTACTCTTAAAGKTTAAAAAAGGCAATCTAGTGGCAGAGGAATTATGACCAACCAAATTCTTCAAACAAATAATATAAGAACCAACATCCAAGAGAACATAATGCCCCGTGTTTCTCCATGTGATCAATCTTTCATCTAATCAGGGCTTCCTGCAATTAAAGACAACCTTCGAAGCATAATTTATCTCACACAATTTAAACTGAGATCAGAAGTGTTAGCAGCCAACTTCCACACCTCCCAAAATTCTCAATTCCACATCTCTTGTTGTCTTGCATATAGGCAAAGTTTCAACTTTAACCCTTGTAATTAAATTATCCAACCTCAGAACACATTATTTCAAACCAATTACGTAATTTACGTTTAGCCGTGAGTCCTTGTCGACCAAAGAGACAAAGAAATCTCATGCAAAAACAAAAAAAAAACCATACTAGTATTAGTCAGAAACTTTTGAGGCCCGTTTTATGCTACTAAAGAAGATGCCTTTGCAGGACCATCCATCCTCAATCCACTATAGGATAAGCAAAGAAATATAAAAACGCGATGAACAGAAATCCCTTACAGCCTTTTCGTTTTTTCTTTTTCGGCTCCAAAATGTTATCTTGCAATAAGGGCCTAACCGATTCCTAACTACAAACGCAACTTTAAAGATCCGCTAATTCAAAATATCACATCTTTTAACTGTGAAATCTTGAATCAGTACAGCTTAATCAAATTTCAATCACACTTCAAGAACATGTCAAGGTTCTCTGGGAATTGCAGCAGAAGAATCCAAATTATAATGCCGAAAACATATAAACAAAAAAAGGTAAAAGTTTGACGTTTTCCTTATCTGTTCATCTTATTACTTCGATAAATTCAAGTTCCTCTTAGCGCCAAAATTTATTTTAATTAGCACCAGACTACGACTTCCCAGATGTAGAAACGATTAATTCCAAAGTAGATTTGCAGGGATAAAACGATAAAAATCAAGAAATTTAATTAGAAAATAAGCAGAAGAAAGGAAAATTATACCTAAATAAATGGCAAAACACGGTGTTGTCAACGGCTTAACCTGGTGACAAGTTACGATAATCGAGCATTTTAAATGGTCATTTATAGAAAGGGTGGCGGTWCTCATGTGAGGTGCACGTGGACTTCAAATTTCTGACCTGGAAGCATTATCCATGATAAAATTATGGATATTTCAGCTTTGATCCTTTGAAATTTTTATTTATCTCAGTCCCGTCCCCCTCAACTCCTTGAATTGAGTTCAAAATTTAGTGATAAATTGATAAACAAAACTTAAATAATTTTCTACTCATACCAAGGATTGAGATGGACTAGTTCGATGCAAAACCTCGGACACCTGTGTAGAAGCAAAAAAATATATATTTTTTAATTACACGATATGAAAATTTTTAATTTTTTTATTCGAGAAAAAATAAAAAATAAAAACTACTAAAATGTATCATATTGAATATTTGAAGTGAATGCATTGAAATTTTATTGTATGATTTAAATAATTAGTTCACATAGTAGATGTATGAACAAAATACAAGAGGGCTAAATTATAAAACGATGATATATATATATATATAGTTATACAATGCATGTAAATATTCGATATTTTTATAGAATATTAAAAATATGTAAATATATATTTATCTATCATTTAAGATCTTTTAAACTTTTTGTATTATATTTGATAAATTATTATTTATTCTATTTTATATTTCGATTTTACTTGAACTTGTCAAGTAATCTTGATGATTTTCGGTTGAAATCTTATTATCTGAGTATTATATCAAGAGGTTGCAAGAGGCAAATCGAGAATTATTTTCAATCACATTTTGTTGAAAAAATCGTTTATTTATTAATTCAAAAAATATATATTTTAACTCATTTCGTTTTTATCGATGTATTTATCATCTATCATCTCATTGAATAAATCGACTCGTTTTTTAAAAAGAAAATGAAAAGCAATTTAAGACAAAAAAATGGAAAAGATTTGCTCAATAATGAAGATGTGATATTATTTTTGAGGATGAATAGGGAAATAAGCATATGTCTGATTTCACACAACGGCAGGAGCAGCAGCATCGCTGCAATGTGAAACAAAAGTGCTTTTGATTACTGACGCCAGCAATTGTAAAGTTTGTAACCGCAAAGGTCCCAGTGCCTTACACTCCTCTCTCTCTCTCTCTCTCTTCACGTGCTCATCATCAACTTATCATGTGACTACCCCGGCAACGCCAACCCCTGAAGCCCAAGCCAAACCAAGGGACACCCAGGGCTCATCAAAATCCCCTTGTTACTGTCTCCTCCAATACATACACACACAATACCRGCTAGTCACAAAGAGTCAACAAGCTCTTCACTGACCTGCAAGAAAAAATTTTTTTTCCCTTCAATTAGGAGAACCCATTTCAGTTTTCTATCTCAGAAAGAGAGTGAGTAAGCAAGCAAGAAGGGGTACCAACTCACAGAAAGTGATTAACTGTGTGTACAGTCTATGTGAGCATAGTAAAAATGGGCTGTTTTCAGTCCAAAACTGCCAATGTTCAGTCTCCTGACCAAGAACCCTCTCAGCCTGACTCTAAACCAGATCTTGGTATTACATTCACTTTCTTTTCCTTCTTATTGGTTCTGTCTCTATTTCATTTGTGTGTAGTTGTATATGTGGTTATGAATGTATGTGTATATTTATATGTAGAAAAGATTGTTTTGTGCCTCTCTATTCGTGTCTTTCTTTCTCTGTTCTTCCTTTTTAGGTTTTGATTTATGGTTTGCTTGCATGTTGAATGTTGATCAAATGCTTAATTTTCCTAAGGGTTTTATTTAATTCTTAAGTCTACCATTTCTTTTGTTGTGTTCTCTTTCCCTTCCTTGCTATAATATGCCTTTTTGTTGCTTACATGTGTTTTGTTCGATGATTGGCTCTTGACTTTTGAAAGCGATAAAATTTCATCTTTGCACTTACTTCAAGATAAAAAATTTCCTTTTATTTCCTGGTCAATCAAATTCTGTGCAATATATCGATTGGTAATGATGTGCTGAAATTTTGACCGTCTTACCACCTTCAGAATGCACATTATTGTCCATACAATTAGAAATCTCTCACTTTTCTTTTTAAATTCAATCAAGTACTTAAAGGGTGTTTTATTTTTCTGTTTGATGTTGGTGAAGCTAATGGGGACCAGATAGACCAAGATCAAGCGCCTGCATTTAAGGAATTTGGCCTCGCAGAACTGCGAGCTGCCACAAATGGGTTCAGCAGTGAACTGATAGTTTCTGAGAGTGGAGAGAAAGCTCCAAATGTTGTTTACAGAGGAAAGCTCCGAAGCAACCGGCTTGTTGCCATTAAGCGCTTCTCAAAGCAGTCCTGGCCTGATCCCCAACAGTTTGTGGTAGATAGTTTTTTCTTCACTTGGACATATACATCTTATTGGTTGTTCATACATTTTATTATGATAAAAGGTTCAGATGAGAAAAAAAAATATAATAATAATAATAAAAGGGAAACTTCTGAAGTTTGATGGGTCATCTTTAAATTATGACTGCATTGTCGTTGTATTTTTCCCACTATTGATTAATAGTTTTTCCCCTTTTAAGCAAAGTCAATTTATTGATGTCAATCTTAGTGTTAATGGTGCATTTTATAGTAAACTTGTACTGAGATCACCATTAAAGGCATATGCTCTAAATTGTTAAAGCTGAACTACATGGAACGGGATAGTTGTGGATGTTTAATTGCCCTGTTGATTCTTTAATTTAGAAGCAATTCATTAGTTGGATTTTCTAGAAATCTGATTATACTAATTGCAGCATGAGTTTGCTTATTCTTCTATTATCAGAAGTTGCCAGAAGTGCTAATAGATTTTGGATTCTGCATTTGTTGCTAATCTAGAGTCCTAATTTAAGTCAGTTGAGGTTATTCGACATTATGTTCTGAATTATTTGGTAGCCTTGTTGATGTGTGAAGTTGCCTTTCTTTGGCATTGGTTTGATTGATATTTATTTGTTTCCACTGCTTATGAGATCGTGTCCTTCTGTTGTTTTTGTTACAATACTAGATAGCCTTGTTTCACTCTTCACGAACTGATTATGCAGGCAGAAGCTGCTGGAGTTGGCAAGGTTCGGCACCGAAGATTGGTGAACCTTATAGGATGTTGTGCTGAGGGAGATGAGCGTTTGTTGGTGGCAGAGTATATGCCCAACGATACACTGTCAAAGCATCTTTTTCACTGTATGATTATCAAGTTTTTTGCTTTGTTTCATGTTTCAATAGGTTAGAAACTTAAACTGTTATTTGAATATGATTGATGCTTAATCACCGTGACAGACGGAGAAATAAAGTGGATGAACATAAATACTATGTTGGGTGCCTCATTTACAGCACAAAACAGTACTTACGGGGAGTGGTATGTGCTAGACAGTGGAGCTTGAGGGTCTCATTGGGTCCTTTCTCCCACTTTCTTACTGCTATGCTCCTGAAAGTTTGATGCTTAGGTCAATCAATTCACATGGAAGTTATATTAATTGAGAGTTCCTCTTTAGTATTTTGAGATTAGATCCCCAATTTCCTATTAGAACTCTAAATAACTAAAAGGTGCTTCAAGTGACTAACACTTGGTATGCATTATAGTGAAATATGAAATCTTGGAACGTTTTTCTGAAGAAGACCAAATGATCTCTTGGTTTTGATTGGTGGACTATGAAATCCAACCTGCCTTGAACACGTTGACTATAGTGGGTGTTCTAGTGTTTCTGACCATTGATTGTTGTTACTAATTTTGCACTTGTTAGGAAATTTTACTATGAGAATATTATTATAAATTTGGGTATCCTATACACATTCCTGGTGATGTCAGCAAGTTTGAGTATCTTGGATAGTGATTTTTGTCTGTTGCATTTCTTGGCAACTTAAAGGGAAATATCTTACCAAAGTTTTGTATGTTCTGTGGTAGATGCACTACAACTTGTGTTTTGTACTACTTAGAAGCCTCACAAGAGGGTTTGAGAAATTTGGTCAAGTTGACCACAAATGACAGAGTTTGTTCAATAAATTGAAAAGTGTACTATAATGTAATTGAGGTTGACAACGGCCAAAAAGGAGGGAAAGTATCATAATTTTATGAAAGCATATTCAGTTTGCAATGCTGTCACACAATTCAAAAGTGTGTTGCAGAAAGAAAGTGTTTGAAGTAGTTAAAATGATGGGAATTCTATTGTCAATCTTGCTGCTGATGAACCTCAACTCAACTTTTCTATTTCATGGCCGCTATTGGAAATTATTACTAGGAGGATGAGCACTTGTTGCAATCGCTTCATGGTAATTGTGGCCAAGACATATTTAGATATGGTATTTATGAGCAAAACTGTGCTACGGAATGCATACAACTTTACCTTTATTCTGTTTTGTTGGATATTCATGATTACCTTCTGCCTGGAGTTGTATTTCTATTTTTCTGGTTGAAAAAGTTGGCATGGCTTTGATATATTGCCTAGATATTTGTTATTATTGTAGTCCCTGGAAAATATTTTTGATTAATACTTCCTCTACCCATTATTTCCGGTAAGACTGCTGATTTTGGTAATCTATCTTGAGAGGATGATTTTCTTTTGGGGTATTTGTTGTTCTTATATGTTATATAAGTCAGTCTAAGCAATAAGGACATCTCTTATTAATCTGCTTCTTAGATTCCTTTTATGCTTATGCTGTTAACATGTATTGGTTTAATTTGCTTAATCCATGAACTCTGCAGGTAAAGTTTACTTCCTATTTGACTTACATTTGCAACAAGGTTTTTTTCTTGACTTGGTTTTGCTGCTTTTGACCAATCATGCAGAATTTCATCTTTTTGTTGCAGGGGATAAACAGCCATTGCCATGGGAAATGCGTGTTAGAGTGGCTTACAATATTGCACAGGCTCTTGACCATTGCAATTCTGAGAACCGGAAAATTTATCATGATTTGAATGCTTACAGGGTTCTTTTTGACGAGGTAGCCTAATTTGTGTGTCTGTGTATGAGCACATTGCGAAGGATTGTGCTGCATATCATTTAATTGATGTACCATCCAGTCGAGTGTATGTAGTACAGTAAGAGAATTTGTTTATCTCACTGTAACATACAACTGCTATTAAAGTCATTTATGCAGAAAAATCAATGGATGAAGGAAATTTCTGTAAAACCTAATATAGGAATGGTTTCCTGAGTGAACATTGGTGTATTGGTATATGCTGGGGGAAGTATCTCATTTTATTGGCTTGGGGTGGGGAAATGGTCCTGGGCCATCTTGATTAGGAAGGTGTTGCTTGGATAACAGGTTTTTCCAGTTGTGTGGTTCAGTTGTCAGGAAAAGAAAAAAAAATGAAAGACAAACTTACATTTGACTGATTCCCTATCTGTGGTGGTTCGTTCATATATTTGATTTGGGATCAGACTAGTGGAGAATTGTTTGTGTATATTAGAATTTGCATCCGAACACAACATCAGAAAGTGAATCATCAGTCATCCATGGTTCAAGTTTTAGTATTCAATTTGTAGGAATCTAGGTTATAGAAGTGCATTAAAATTGTGTTATTCTATCTTTCGGCAAAAAGACTGAAACTTTTTTCATAAATTGTTTATATATCTGAATTCAAGTTCCTTTCTTCTACCAAATTCAGTGCATTTCTTCTGTAACTTCCACAGATACCTTAGTAAGCGAACTTTGTTTGCTCATTTTAGTTTCGAATTAGCATTCCTATACACTGGGTGATTTAGTTCTTTCTTAAACAGGAAGGTGACCCACGGTTATCTAGTTTTGGTCTTATGAAGAACAGCAGAGACGGGAAGAGTTATAGCACTAATCTGGCTTATACTCCACCGGAGTTTTTACGTACAGGTAGATAGTTAAGGCCTATGTGGTTACCTAATATGTCATTCAAATTTTACCTTTTCTCATCTGTTTCCATTTTAAAGATAGACACACTCTCTCTCACACACAGGGGGAGCTTATGAATGTTAATATATGTTTTTGGGTCTGATGACATTCTTTGTCAAGCTTGACCGTGGTCTCTTTATGTGTCGTCTTGTGGATATAAAGATATGCTTTGTTTTATAAGCTAACTTGACGATGTCGGATAATCCGTTCCAGTTCCAGTTGCCATTTCTAATCTTCTTAACTTGACAGATTTGGATCCTATACTGTTCTTCTTTCTTACATAGACATGGATACCTGCTTGCTGACACAGTGCCATGTTTGTCTGTAAATTTCTTTGTTAAACATAGAAATGTCAACTTTATTTTTGGTGTCAATCAAAATCAATTAGCTCTGGAGGTTGGACAAAATTCACAACTTGAGTTTAGTCATTATTACTGATTGGCTGAGAAAATGTAATTACAAAGATAAATATGAATATTGAAGGTAATTATAAGTTTAATTATTTCTTGAAGAATAATGAGATTTTATAAGCAGTCATATCACGTCTTGCGCATTGACTGTGCACTGGTCTTTTGCCCCACTCGATTGCTGCAAAATGGAGAAACAATTAGAATTTAGTAATCCTTTTTCTTGTTATTCTTAATTATTACTTAACACTTCCATATGTTGACGAGTTATGCTTTACTAAAAGACCCAACATTTGAATTTGCAAAGATGAGATGTCAAATTCAAGCTTAATATGCTGCTTCTTTCCCATTTGCTTTTTACTGTCTTTTGTTGATTTTTGTTTCTCCAGGCAGGGTTATTCCGGAAAGTGTGATATACAGTTATGGGACTGTTCTACTGGACCTTTTAAGTGGAAAACATATTCCTCCAAGCCATGTATGTATATTCTACTTCTAATGGATACAATGTTTGACCATCTTCGCATTTTTGTCTTGATTTCTATGGCATGTTTGTTTAGCTTATAATTGGCCCATGATCATCCTGTATCCTCTATTCTAACAATAGTTGTTGGTATTGAGATATTTAGATCCTTAGCCAGTACCATCAAACTCATTATACTGAAAATTTCACGTGTTTATCATTTCTATAGGCATTGGATTTGATTAGAGGAAAGAATGTACTATTGCTTATGGATTCATCCTTGGAGGGACAATATGCCAATGAAGATGCTACTGCATTGGTGGAACTTGCTTCTAAGTGTCTCCAGTACGAGGCTAGAGACCGCCCTGATATCAAGTTTCTTCTTTCAGCGGTGACTCCCCTGCAAAAACAGAAAGAAGTAAGCTCTTTTTTACAGTTTCTTTAACAGTTAACTTTTCAATTGTTTCATGTATTGTACATAAGAGCTACGGATCGATAGTTTTGAGGAAGTATATTGATTGTCTTTGTCATGCTTAGGTTGCTTCACATGTGTTAATGGGTTTGACAAAAAGTCCAGTTGTACTCCCTACTATGCTTTCTCCTCTTGGAAAGGCTTGTACTAGGATGGACCTCACTGCAGTGCATGATATCTTGCTTAAAACAGGATACAAAGATGAAGAGGGTGCAGAAAATGAGGTGAGCCATTTTTTAATTCAGTATTTAGTATCAAACTCAAATAAGAGCTTCAAGTCAAAAGAAACTTGCATGGAAGTTGAGCTTGGCTTCTGGAAGGAATTTAATCATTATTAGCACTTCAATTGGTTCATGTTTTGGTTTCGCATCTTCGTTTAAGCATTTGAAAAAGATATGACTTCTCATTTAATTCAGTTATGCACATTTGAATAGATCAATTTGCTATGGTTAACAATTGCACATATGCATTCCAAATAGAGCTGTCACTTACGTCTTACTGGACTTTCTTGCAATACGATCTCTTTAAAGCTCTCATTCCAAGAATGGACACAACAAGTACAAGACATGTTGAACACAAAGAAGTTTGGCGACATTGCATTCAGGGACAAGGACTTCAAGAGTGCAATTGATTATTACTCAAAGGTATGTCTTTTGTGAAGCTCGGACTCAGTCATGTGCTGAACAGTATTTCTTATTGCTTGTAATATTTACCTTTTACCGAGGTTATTTTGATGTTCGCTGTGCGTTTTATGCTATCCATCCTTGGAAAGGATAAAACCGATAATGATTTTTAGTAAACAATAGAATATCATCAACTCTTATTGCTCCTGCCTTTTATCTTATTACTCCTGCCCTTTATCTTATTGCTCCTTCACATAAAATCCTTGCAATCAAAGCATTAATGAAGTTAATCTGATACTTATTTGTATCAAGCGCCTCACAAGCTACAACTTTCTTCTGTCTTATGCTTGCTAAAATGCTAATAATGCGCTGTCGAGAATTTCAGCCTCGTTGGCCCACCTAGCTTAAAACATAAGAATGATTGGGATTTTCGAGTCGTTTGTTTGATGTAAGCTAATGTGTGTGATATTACTGTTGGTTTCTATACATGCATCATATTAGTTAGACACATTGCTCATGATATTAGATGATAGGACAATGGATATTATTTTTTTCATAGACCTACCTTATATGCCACGTAGCTTAAGTTTTCAAGGACTGATGAGGTTGTTTTTCAAAACGCAGTTGGTTTCCATGATGTCTGTTCCTTCTGGTACTGTATTTGTGAGGCGAGCTCTATCCTACTTGATGATAGGCCAACCGGAGCTTGCTCTAAGGGATGCTATGCAGGCTCAGGTTTGCTTGCCTGAGTGGCCAACTGCATTCTACATGCAGGCCCTAGCGCTATCTAAGCTTGGAATGGAAACTGATGCKCAGGACATGCTCAATGATGGTGCTTCTTTTGAAGCTAAGAAGCAAAACAGTTGGCGCAACTAGATGACAGCCCTCACGAGGGGATCACAAATTCACAAGCACTTTAATCTGTTTTCAAGTTAAAATTTTTAGAGACTGGATCAGGAATCCTCCGGTTGATTATCCAATTCAGTGAGGATAACTAAGAGCTTAAACTACTTCTCTGTTGTAGCAGAAATAGTTCCATGTGAAAAATGTACAAAACAATTGTGATGGCAAAAAGCTGAGTAAGCTAGTCACTGGTCAATGCTATTTGCATTAAGCTCTCTTTCCTGCCCTTGTCTGAATGAATCCGGGAGGAAAAAGCCTTATAATAGTTGACTGAATCTCGGGGTAAAACTATTTCCTGTCATTGTGCTCAAGACCTGTATATTCCGAGTTATAATTTTATGGTACTTTCAGAAAATTGGCCTGAACAGAGTATGAATGGTGCAACTTTGATGTAAATGGAGGAGATTTCTCAATGGACAAACGAACCCCGATGGAAAAAAATATCTGTAGATAGTGATCTGAGATGTCTGTGTTTGGAAAAGGTGAGGCAAAGCGTTAGGTGAAGCCCATCTTTATTTGATGCATACTAGAAGTGATAGTGCAGGTAAAGGGACTATGACCTCACAAAGACTACATTCTGGCATCACATTGTACATCCATTAATTCACAGATTCAACATTAAGAAGCCTTGTGTGGTGCTGGGTTAATGTACTTATAGCTCGCATCTACTGTCCTGCAACCTCGTTCTTGGCTTAAGTTTAATTGATCATGCCACATCCTTTATGTAGGCTGAAATTATCTCAAAATGGGTTGGTTTATTAAACGTATAACAATAACATATGAAACTCAACTTATTATGGCACGATCAGTAAAATTAGAGTTTCATTCCTATAACGCTAGTTTATTGAATTCTAAATGTAAATAAGAGTGTTTATTTTCAAAATTTTAGAAAATTTTTGATACCAAATCCAAATCATAATGATGGCTAATAACACTCTTGCTTGTCAAACTTTGAAGCAAACCAGTTCTTATCCACCGCCTAAAAAGCCAAAAAAAGAAGACATGTTGAACAACATGTCTGAAATATGCATCATCTCATTTCCAAACCGACAGTGAAAAGGTTTGAAAATTCTTCAACTTCGTTGAAAACAGCGGTGGCTATAGCTCTTATAATGGGTGCCAGTTCATGATAAGCAACAAAGCATGTCACTTTACCCCATCAAGATATTTGAGTGTGCTTATAATATAAGCATATGATCATCTTTTTCTGCTTGGCCTTTTCGAGTGATAAGCACTGCAATATGGTAAGCCGTGATTGAATTGAGTACGAAAAATTACGTTTCAAATTCCTTTCTTTTTCACCGGCACCCAAGAGTGATATGATGTGTTGGAACCCACTCCTTCTCCGGATAGCCAGCCACCGGGCCTGAGGATGGGGTTCGGCTTGACTGATCTCAAATCGTTGAAAAGTTTAAAAAGCTGGTTCGGGAGCTGTACCCCGTCTCACACCAAAGTCTCCACTAGTTACCTACCAACTTTGGAGTTTTGTTTTGTTCTAAAAATGACAGCTTGAATCGAGCTTCAAAAGGACATGAGCCGCTCACGTCCTTTTCTTAATAACCAAAAACCGCGATGTCCTTCAAGTGTTTGTTTAATTGCTTTGCTGGGTTAGTTTGTACCCATTTTTGTGTTTTTGTTGATAGGCATATTTGTGGAGTTTAATCGTAAAAAATTGCTAATTTTGGACTTTCTGCTCATGCTAATGAAAGGGAAACTAATATGACTTTTAGTTTGAAAAATAGTGCTGCCTATGAAACCTATAATTTATGATAAGCTCAATCTATTTTGGGCCATAAAAAACTGCCACTATCTTATCRGATAAAAGTAGAGAAGACTTTAGTATTACCTTAAATGTCAAGAAACTTGAAGCGCATCGATCAATAGAAAAACTTTAAATCTTTTAATACAAACTCTTCTAATGCATTTGACATTTTRTTATTATATTAATTAAAATTGTCAAAAAACAGTAATAAGCAAAGGACATCTATCTTGTCGTGTCTTCATTTTTAACTCTTAAAGATAGAAGAGAAAATGTGTTAAAAGAATTAATAATATATACACATCATATTATTAATGTTAGAAAAATTTATAACAAAAAATTATACTAAAAGATCTCTTACCGAATGAAATCTCTTAAAGAAAGCTATTCATCCATAATTATTATTTAAGCTGTTTAAAAATAAGCAGTAGCAATGAAGAATAGAAGTGATTCATAGGTCAAGAAGGAAACAAAAAAAAAAAAAAAAAAGGAATAGCTAATTCACTATCGAGCGGACAGAACTGAAGAAATTTGGTAATGGCATTTTGTTTTGCTTCATTTTATCTTCTTACACAACGTGCCCCCAAAATCAGCTGATTTCTCTACCCGAATATTCTGCTTTTTATTACCTTTGTCTGTAATGGGTGTGTTCCACTAATTCAGAATAAAACACTAAATTAATTCATTTGTTTTTTTCTTTTTGCTGCAAATTGAGTCTTTACCAGAAATATTAATCTCCAACTATTAGAGGAGCCTTAATATTAGTCAAGAGCATAACTCGCATTCTATATAAGATGAAAGTCTATTTATACTAGATAAGAAGGGAGCGAAATTCGACTCARGCATTGAATTCTTTTATTTTCATATTTCATAAATATAATGTAAAATATTTCTAATTAAAATATACCCAAAGCATTCATKAATCTTGAATATGTTTGTGACTAAAGAAAATCGGCTTAATAAAAATARTTGCAKATAAAGCATCCCATATTTAGTAAAAAGACGTTTTCGTGTCATCAGTAGATGACTGCAGTGGATATGCACACACGATCATTACCGAGAACTCGTAGGTTTAGACACGATTCTATGCTACTAATGATAAAGCCATCCAATTTGCCGTGGAAGTGATGATGATACCATTTTTTTTTTTTTTTTCCAGTTGTACAAATTTTAAATCAGAATGGCTAAAAATTTTACTTGACGTGTAAGGCCTCTCTTAAACCCTCATACACTCTTCATATATATAAAAACTGCGCCTTTTCTTTCCTCTTTTTCCTCTAATCTCAAAACCCCTACATTTTGTCAAAATTTTCTTCTTTAATGCCAACCTAATTTGGTTATTGAGTGTGATTCTCGGATTCTTTCTTCATGATTCTATGTTTCTAGTTTTCCGCAATTATTCGATCACATTAGTCAACTCAAGCATCACGACTGAATTCATTTTTTATGATTTCGCATTTTAATTTTGTATGAAGATTAATTAAAAATTTCATATCTTAATATTTATCAATACATAATAGTTTTAGGAAAATTTAATTTCTTGTTTCACTATGGTTTAAGAAAAATGATAATTTTCCACCGACAAATGATTCGTGAATATTAATTATAAATTCCCAATTTTCTAATTCACATTGTGCTTTGCTGTTAGGTGGATAAAGTTTGTGAGATTYACAACAACCTTAAATAATTGTCTCCAAAAAGAGAAAAGAAAACCTTAAATAATAGATCTTGTCGGAAAATCCTTAATTAATTTTCAGAGAATATTTTTTTATATTTTGAAGATTCGAAAAAAATTTCGAGAGACATGCAATGGGAAACCTAACTGGAAAAGTACATATCATTACCTAATTTCAAGAACTATAAAATGAGGTTAATTAATATTCTAAATAAACTTATAATAAAAAAGATAATGATTAATTATGTCGAGTACTTGCTTGAATCATTATAAAAGGTGGACATGGTCCGTCAATGGTTAGCTAATTAATGAACAATGGTTGAGTTGATTCCTAGCAAAACAACCTAATAAGGCAAAGGGAGCTTTCCTAATTTTTGGGGATAACTTATTGAGCTCAAATTATTTCTTAGTTGGAACTGTATTTTTATTTTCTTATTTTGAATATTCTATCCTTGTGTTCTGATTCTCAAAGTGCAAATCAGTCAAATACATAATTGTTGAGTTATTAGGTCAATACAATCAATTAAACTCATATACTTTTCGCACGATTATTGGTTCAAGAAGTTTGATATCACTTAAGCGAGGTTTTGTATTTGAAACCTCTAACCTAAATTCAGAGGAACTGAAATCAAAGATTTCGAATATCGAGTGATATTAAGAAAAGAAAATTAAATTTTCACTAATTTATTATTCCTAAATTGAAAAACACCCTACGCTAGATATTAAAAGAAAAAAAGATTAATTTTCATTAATTTTTTATTCTTAAATTGAAAAACACCTACACGAGATATTAAGTTCTTCTATATATTAGAATCCTCGTAGAATATCAATAATATCTTAGGGCTTATGGGACATAAAATGATGAAAAGGCCAGCTCATGATGACCTCTCTATTATGTCCTTTTTTTTTCTTTTCTTTTTTTTAAAGGATTCCCATCCCACAAGCTAGGGAAAGAGTGGAAAATTAAGAGCAAATTGGAAGAAAATTTGGACTCCATATATATGACCWGTAATCTACTATTAATACTATAAATAACCATAATTCCTATTCACATAATACTATAAATAACCTTTAGTAGCCGTCCTTTTTTTTATTCCTTATTAAAATACTTAACGGGCACTCCATTAACCATAATTCCTGCATAGAAAGCTGTAGGATCCACAGCCAATAACACCACAATGTGCATGTGTGCATTCTACYCATGCAAACAAAAATTATATACATAGTACAAATATTAAACTCGATATTTAATTATTCTAATATTTTTTTTATTTACATACTTGATTAATTTAAAAATCGATTATACTATAATTGAATCTTTACATATGGCGCAAAAGAATCCTGAGGAGGGAGATCATGTGAAGTTCACAAAAATAATTTTTTGCCAAATGTAGGTGTCGGTGTCAACACAGCTTAATGGCAATCTTGAATCTTCATACAATATGAACCAACACAGTAGCTTTAAGTATGAGTTGAGACATCAAATCAATATATACAAATCATGAATATTTCTGTATCCAACCATATCACGCTTCTTCTTCTTCTTTTTTTTTTTTTTCTTTTTCCATGTATATATATATATATATATATTCAGAAATGTTTCTTCCAACACATTGCTTTGTCACTATCTTCTGTTTTATCTATACGACTTTGATCCATCAATATTGGCCTACCTCTCTTTGGTGTTCCCTTACGTAATCTCAGTATCAAGCCCTCGGAGGTTTTCCATCGTGACACTATCTCTATATATATGAGTTCATGTCTCCCTCCTCTTCTTGCTATAAACTTCAACTACTGGTTCCCAGAAATCTGATCTCCGCTTCTTCACCGATTGATTGATCATTTCACAATATTTAAAAGCAACAACCCTGGTGTCGATTGCATTTTGATATCGCGATGGGGAAATTTTCTTGCRTAAACATTGTGAAGATGGTTAGTGAAGTGTCTGCTTTTCTTCTGCTTATTCTCATTTCTAGCTTCATTGGCCAGCTTTCTTCTTTCTCATGACTTTCATGGCTGGTTAACTCTTCTGATTACTTATAAGCTCCTCTCGGGTACTTGTAGCTTCAGAAAATTAGGCACGACATAGACAGAGAGAGCTGGATAGGGAGAGATTAGATATTATCACATTCAGAGCAGAAAACTGCAGTATATCAGAGTGGTGACATATGGGCAGCGATAGAGATCTATGTTATGCATGTTCGATATATATAGTAATCTTCACCATGATTCTTGAATGAAGATAGTGATTTCAGAATTCAGAATGTTGAATATATAGTATGCARGGTCACCATATGTATAAGTTAGTTCACATATATACGTCTGGTTTGCTATCATTTGAAAACAATGATGAGAGAGTTTCAGAACTTGATGAGAATGACCTTTYTTGGCTTGCCGTGTTGGTTTTGTTAGGMAATCAAATGCACTCCATAGRGTATTCATGCACCACGACTGAMAGCGAACACTTCCTGTCATGGCTCCATGCATGCTTTTAAGTTTCCATACATTCCATTTATTTTTTTTTRRWATAATTTATAAAGAACACAGTACATGATACATATTCTTCATGATCATTAGAGGAGTCCATTTCTGTCTCTTTCCTCTTTTATGCACTTTTGGCTTATTTGTGGGTTCTGATGATCAGACGGAGAAGAGGAGAGTAAGTCACAACGTCGAATGTACCCTTGACGGAACGGTGGATKAACATGGTCAGCCTGCAATTCGTGATGGAACTGGGAATTGGGCTGCTGGCAATCTGTTACTCCGTGAGTGAAAATTATTTTTCTCTATCATATTTAGTATCTTTTTAGAAAATATATATTATGTGAAAAAAGAACAGTCTTCAATTGAAATATACAACCATCATATATCAGGACTCTTATCTCTTTTATCCTATTCATACATAATTAATAATTAATCAAAATTACATAACATACTTTCCTAAATTATGAATATGTAAGTGGAAATCTATCTTTTAGAATTCCCAAGTCTTTTAGATCACTTTATATTTTTATAAAATAAAATAAAATAAATTAATCAGTTAGATGTAATTCATTGGGTGTATTTAATAAAAATGTAAGTGGACATTTACTACGTAGCATTTTAAGTCTTTTACAAACGCATWTGTTTATAAGATAATATAAAATTTTTTGGTGGTTAAATGGATGTTTCTTTGGAAAATATATACATCCGATAAATGAATTAATTATTAAATTATTGATTAATTAATATCTTCCTTAAATTAATAGAATTTGTAGAGTCTCAATGTTATTAATAATTTATCGGAGCTCTGCTGTACTATAGCTTTAAACCCGAGCCTTGAAATAATAGAGTAATTTTAAGATGAACCCGTCTCACTTCTGGTAGTCGCTAATAAATTAATTTCCTGTTTGATTGGAAAATTTCCAGTGAACCAAGGTCTAGCCACACTGGCGTTCTTCGGCGTCGGGGTAAACTTGGTGTTGTTTCTGACAAGAGTGATGGGCCAAGACAATGCAGATGCAGCTAACAACGTTAGCAAATGGACAGGGACGGTCTATGTCTTCTCCCTCCTCGGAGCTTTTCTCAGTGACTCCTACTGGGGACGATTCAAGACCTGTGCTGTTTTCCAAGCCATCTTTGTCATTGTAAGTCTTATTATTCTTCCTTCAGGTATTGGAACGCATGTARATACATAAGAGATCAGAAGTCCACAAATTATCATATAGATTTCTCAATTATCTTTAGATCAGTAGTATTCAGTGGAATGATGTGAATTTGTTTCGTTGCAGGGCTTAATGTCATTGTCATTATCATCTAACATTTTCTTAGTCAAGCCTAATGGCTGTGGAAATGAACYCGTTCATTGCGGTTCTCACAACGGTCTCCAGGTTGCGCTGTTCTACACGTCTGTCTACTTAATAGCGCTTGGATATGGAGGGTATCAACCGAACATTGCAACCTTTGGGGCGGACCAATTCGATGAGGATCATCCTCAAGAAAGTCACTCAAAGGTGGCTTTCTTTAGCTACTTTTACTTGGCCTTGAATCTTGGATCGCTCTTTTCGAACACAATTCTTGGCTATTTTGAGGACGAAGGAATGTGGGCAATAGGTTTTTGGGCTTCTGCTGGCTCTGCTGCTGCTGGTTTAATTCTCTTTCTTATTGGAACTCCTCGATATAGGCATTTCATACCTACAGGTAATCCTCTTTCAAGATTCTGCCAAGTTGTGGTCGCTGCAGCAAGGAAATGGAAGGCTGAAATCCCTTCAAGTGGGGATGAATTATATGAAGTAGAAGGAAAGAAACTCGCTAACGATAGGGGTAGAAAAGTACTCCATACTGAAGGATTCAGGTACATTTTACTGCTGAGAAAACATTGATTTCCATTAAAGAATTGCAACTGGCTAACAGCAAGTCATATCCTTCATGAACAGATTCTTAGACAGAGCAGCTATAATTYCATCAGAGAAATGGGAAGAGAGTGATAGATGGCMCCTTTGCACTGTGACTCAAGTAGAAGAAGTGAAATGTATTCTAAGACTTCTTCCAATATGGTTGTGCACAATTCTTTACTCAGTTGTCTTCACTCAAATGGCTTCCCTCTTTGTAGAACAAGGTGCTGCCATGAGAAGTACGATATCAGGCTTTCACATTCCTCCAGCAAGCATGTCCAGCTTTGACATTCTTAGTGTTGCAGCATTCATTTTCTTCTACAGACGAGTTCTTGATCCCATTGTTGCCACTCTAAGAAAGTCGAAACCAAGATCCGGAGGGCTAACCGAGCTCCAGAGGATGGGAATTGGCCTAATCATATCCATCATGGCAATGGTTGCAGCAGGCATGGTGGAGCATTTCAGGCTAAAATACGCAAGAAAAGACTGCTTAAAATGTGATAATTCCAGTTCTTTGAGCATTTTCTGGCAAGTCCCCCAATACGTACTGATAGGAGCATCAGAGGTCTTCATGTATGTCGGACAATTGGAATTCTTTAACGGGCAGGCGCCGGACGGATTGAAGAGCTTCGGCAGTGCCCTGTGTATGACATCCATATCACTGGGAAACTACGTTAGCAGTTTGCTAGTGATCATAATAATGAAAATCTCAACTTCTGATAAAATGCCAGGATGGATTCCAGGAAACCTCAACAGTGGTCATTTGGATAGATTTTACTTCCTTTTAGCTGCATTAACGACTGCTGATTTCGTTGTCTACCTGATCTGTGCAAAATGGTACAAGTATATTAGATTTGAAGGAAGAAGTTTTCAGATTAAAGATGACAACCATCAAGCTGACACAAGAGTGTAGATCTTCATTGGTTCCATGATTCTTRTATCATCGCTTCAATCTTTGATGTTACAAAAAGGATAGGTGGAATACTCTTGAGGTCATAAGGATTGCAATGAAACCAGGAGCTGAACTTATTGGTTCTCTAGGCTGAGCAACAAATTGTGATTTTGCAAAACAGAGTGCATTTTGAACTTCAAAATTTTCTGCCAACACTGTCAAATTCTAAATTGAGTTGTATACGATGTCTCCATGCTGTTTACTCGGTGTAAAATACCTTACTTACATTCTTTTTATTATATATTTAACAAGTTTTTCTTTTCATTTCATTAGGAATGTTTATTAAATAATATATCTCACCACGAAAATATTTAAATGTGCATAATACTTATTCTTTTATTTATTTTTTTTTTACGATAAATGATAGATTTACAATATTTTTGAGTAGAGGATGAGTTGAGTWAGATTAGTTATTCGAATATACTAAGGGCAAAATAATTGAGACCCTAGTATATAGAAGGGAGGGAGAGAGATCAATGAATGAAGAATTCTGCTACCTCCATTGCCTGTATACTACTATCCGAAATACCTCCAGCCGTGGCACTAGCACATCCTGATCCTTTGAATTAGTCACGAGATTCTGGCCTCCCGGACATTCACAAGGACGGAGACTAACGCCTTGTTGATTTAGAGCTTTTCAGCCTGATTCTTTGTTGAAAAATTTGTTCAGTGGGGTCTTTTTGGGAAAGAAAAAATTGGTGGGAGTTTAAATTTTTTTTCTTTTTTTCCAAACTTTTTGAAGAAAATAGTAAAAGGGATTTCTAATGGAGGTTTCAATCTCTAATGGTCCTTAAGAGATTTCGTCCTTCGACATAAGCATACCTAAAAGATACAATTGTTCTTTTTTATAATATTTGATGCTATCTATTATATGTGATATCGTTTTAATGCAATATTTATTTTTATTATTGAATAAATATGAAAAGAGTTTAGAGAGGGAATTATTTCACTTGCTTAAAATTTAAATTCATATTTTTTTCTAAAACAAATTCATTAACTTTATTACTCTTATATTATCCTCCTCATAAATCTAACCATGCTAAATCATCACCTAGTAATAACGGATTATTTAAATTCATATTTTTTTCTAAAATAAATTCATTAACTTTATTACTCTTATATTATCCTCCTCATAAATCTAACCATGCTAAATCATCACCTAGTAATAACGGATTATTTTCATTCAAAATAAAAAAAAATTAAAGACACCCAAAAATCATCAAATCAAGAATTTATGTTTCTTTATTTTTATATTTACTTATGATACAAATTACATTTTTGGGTAATAGATAAAAACAAGATTCAAACTAGAATTATTTAAATTTACGTTTTATTTTTAAATTGATTTTTAAAATTTATACCATCACTCATCTTGAAATGAAGAAAAGATTTTAAAAGGTTTTYTTTATTTAGATCGATTAGGAAGGTAAATTATGAATATTAAAGTTAATGCATTAATATTGTTGAAGTCAAGGAGTATTAATGATTCTATAAAAAAAATTATCCTAATAGGATATAAGGGTGTGGATTTAAGTTTAACATGGAGGATAATTATGAAAGTCTATACAAATACTCTTTTCACCCTAAAATAAAAATAAAAAATAAAGGGAAAAAGAAAGAAATCCTCGGGTCGGGTATAGGTAGACTTTTCCCGAGTACCGCAGAGTCGTCCTTGAACTGATGCTCTCTATCGGGTACATTTTTTTTTTTTTTTCTTTTTCTGAAAGTCTCTATCGTGTAAGTTGTGAATCTCGGAAAAACCAAATCGAAAATCCTCTACTGCTTTGGTCGTTTCGGGTGATTCTTCGGTCCGGCGGACTGAGTCATGTGGAGAAACTCAATAAGTGTCTGGTCTAAACTCATCTCTTCCTCAAATCCCAAGGTTAACCTCCTCAAACCGCGAGACCTTCTTCTGCCCTCCATTTTTACTGTGAATCACAATTATGCAATCGGAGATCCGCTCTCTCGTTCTCAGCTATACTCCGCAGCGGCAAGCACAACCACCTCTGCTGCGGATTCTCTGAAATCCGGTCCAGGTCGGGTTGTAGTCGATCCGACGTCCTTGGCTGCTTTATCAGCGTCAAAAGATGGGGATGTAGTTGACTTGGCCAAATATTATGGCCGCTGTTATTACGAGCTCTCAAAAGCTCGCCTTAGGTGAGTGCATCCTTATCTTTTACTATGTGCTTTTACTTGATTTTATCATAAGCGAGGGAAGGATTTAATGAACCACGAGTAAGTTCGACACCATAAAGGTCAAGAGTTTACTGCTTAGTTCCTAAAAGAATGCTAAATTACTAAACGCATCAGTGAAATCTGCATACTAAGAATGATATGCATTTAGAGCAATAGTATTCCAACTTGAGAAGTTTGTAGTTGTGAATTGTTTGGGTTGTGAAGGTAGGAGATTAATAGTTAGATTGTCTGAGATCAAATTGGAGAGTAAAATAAGTGATTGGTGAAAGAGGAAGTTATAAGATGGACTGAGAAGTGAATTTTGTAAATCGGTCTAGTTAGAAAATTGGCTTAGTCAAGTTTTTAGCTCATGTAGTTCTTATTATAATGAAAGAGCTCTGAAGATTGATATGTTTGGCAGTGATTTTCTTCTAGTATCATCCTTCATCAAATTCGTTTGGAATTGAATAAAGAACATAAACCTCTTTTTCCTTTGGAATGTCTTACATGGCAGAATATAAAAGTTTGTGCATCTTATACCTTATAGTTAATGTAGTCAATTTTGGATATTATGTGTTCAAAATATGGTTTAATACGATGTATTCTCTATGTACAACATCATACCCTGGCATTCCTTTCACCAGGAAGTATGGTGAAACCTTAAGTCCCTTTCTATATCACTTTCACTTTGATCCCATTTGCTCATTAGTTCACTTTTACTCTGATATGTAATACATAGAGGGAGAAAGAATCTGATGCCCTTTCTTATCATTATCTTCAGCATGTTAGTTGTTGCTACATCGGGTACCGGATTTGTCTTGGGAAGCGGAATTGCCATAGATTACATGGGCTTATGCTGTACTTGTGCTGGCACAATGATGGTTGCAGCATCTGCTAACACTCTAAATCAGGTTTCTGGTCTGGAAGCATAATAGATGTAGATGTGCAAATGTATAATCTTGCAGTTGCAGTTTAAAATTATTACTTGACATCCTCATTTAGCATGTTTTTCTTTGTCATCTGAGATTTTTTTAATCTACTTTGCCCGTAATATTGTCTGTCTCATTTTGCTTCAACTATATTCATTTATTTGTAAATTTTAGAGGCCTTTTGTTATAGAACTCTCTATATTAGGATCAGATAAGTGTTGAAATATTTCTCCAGTATTATATGACAAGAAAAGGAAACTTTGTACAACTGCGATAAGAGTAGTTATGTTTTAGGAGACATCATTTTGGTACTGCTGAGTGATCTCCGACTATGTATAATATAGGGGTATTGAAGTAGCATCACGTGTAATTTGGAAAACCTAATGATATCAGAGCTCTATAGGTACCATATAATGAGATTTCGACGAAGATGATGCCCATTAAGATGCTTTAAGCATTTTCAGCATAAAGTATCAAAATATGCCTACAAAGAAACCATAATTTAATCAGTTCGAAATTTAGTTCAGATATTTGATGAAAGAAAGGATCCTGCTCTGGTTATTAAGTATCGTAGTAATCTTGAAGGGAAAGGCTAGAAAGACGAAGCTTGATGGCAAAGTAGTTGATTAGGGTTGTGAATGCTTTGCAAAGTGGGGGAAGCCAATATCTAGGTGGAGAAAGAGGGTTTAATGAGCTGTAACCTCTTGGAACTGGAGAAACTGAATAAGGGAGATTAAAGCTCCATTTGAGTGAAGATAGATGACAGCCTTTTTAGTGGATCACTCTGAGAAGTTTTTAACTTAAGGTGAAGGCTCTTTGGTTATAGGATACCTTGAATTTGAAGAAGCCGACCTTGGTGGGATTTGATGAATCTCAAAAAGATTTCTTTCTCAACCTGAAATGTTTGATTATGTTGATATTTTTTAGTCAATTCTGTTGGATGCGGTGTTAATTTGTGATCGTTCAATTGGATTTTCTTGAGATTCAGGAAAAATCTGTGACTAATAGTATTCTTGGGTTCCGAATGTATAAAGTTGAAGCTTGACTAGTATGATCTTGTACTTGAGTGGGATTCAGTTWTCTCAAGTGTCCAGCACTATGGGTTTCAAGCATTAGCCTTTTCTAAATGGAGTGCTGATCAAGCTTTATCAAGTAGACTCCGTGATCTGGAGAATGACCAAGTTTGAGTTTGAGGATTATCTTTTGTAGTTGATACCTAGTGCCAGAGCTCAAGTCAGCTCATTTGCACCCTTAAGCTTGACTGTTGTTCTGTAATATGGAAATGATGTCTTCCTGTCCATGGATATGTTATATACATAGATAAATTGGTTGGACTCTGTTTACTTTTTTTGGTTACTTGATTGAARAAAAGAAGAAATACTCATTTCTGACTGATCATGCTTGCTAGGTCTATGAGATTAATAATGACTCTAAAATGAAGAGAACCAGGAAAAGACCTCTACCTTCAGGTCGTCTCACCGTACCTCATGCAGTCTCCTGGGCAGCCTTTGCTGGCATTGGTGGCACTACTTTACTGGCTAGCAAGGTGGTTGAATATCTCATCTGAATGCCGTCTTTTAGATTTGCTGAATATCTTCCTTATTCTTACATTGTATAATGAATGGAGGGATTGATGTTGCAACTTTRTGGACAAGGTCTTTGCAGGCTAATATGTTGGCAGCCGGTCTTGCTGCTTCTAATCTTGTTCTTTATGCATTTGTATACACGCCCCTGAAGCAAATCCATCCAATAAATACATGGGTTGGAGCTATCGTTGGTGCAATTCCGCCTCTTCTTGGGTAGTTTTTAACTCATACATTTGAGTCTAAGTTATATCTTCATATGTTGATGGAAATCCATTTCCCTAGTCTAGCTTGGCTTCTGCTTATTTGCTGAAAATTATCTAAAATATATCTAGGAAACAAACATTATCTTATTAGCCTAATTCATTTTTCAAATTATTATTTTTTTATATTAAGTTGCAATATTGGCACTAATACTCATTGTGTATAGGCCTCAGAAATTTTCAAGTTTATCTTTTATTCTGGCCTCTAAGTTCAAGAGTGGTACAGTGTGCTAATGGGATGCTTTTTCATTTATTACATGTAAGATGATTTTTGGAGTGCATGGCTAATGGTGGTTGATCGAAAGAACAAAATGTTAAAAGATAGAAAGGAATTCCTGTTGTATCTAGTTAAGTCAAAAGGTTATTCCTTATTTTCCTTTCCGTCTTCTTCTACATATGTGGCAGCAGGTTAGCCACGAAACGTGTAGCTTGTAAATTAAAGTTGGAACCGGCACAATCCACAGATATAAGGCTTTGCGCAATTTGCCTCTGATCTCGATAAAACTACTCAGAATCAATTGGCAAGAGTTTATGGATGTGGTGGCATGTGAAGCATCATTCCTCCTGCTTTAGCTAAGCTATACAAACTAAAAGACGAAAAATAACCAACTGAGTTTGACTGTGCATCTTAACTATGAAATTGAAATCATAGTCCGAACCTCAGGCATTTATTTGGGATAAATATTTCTCTGTTAAACGCCTTGAAAAATCACATTATTGCTTCCTTATCTACATTTTACTTAGAGTAGTGCAAATGCTTGCTGTGTAATTCTGGCATATTTGAGCGGAGGCTGAAATCGTCGATTTATGAGATGGCAAAGATGACATCTGTGAAACGTTTCATGCACATGTAGGTTGGTGTAATGTATAACTGTCATTTTTCAAGTCAAACCATTTAGCCATAAATAGCTCGTTTCTTTTCTTTTTTGTAAGATCGTTGTGCTGTGGCTTTGATTCCATTGAGTTGATGAAATGATTAAATTATTATGTTTGGGAATAGGACTTTTATACATCTGATTCCTGCTTACACTTGAATTCATGGATTTAGGTGGGCTGCGGCTTCTGGTGAGGTGTCACTCAGTGCTATGATTCTCCCTGCTGCTCTGTATTTCTGGCAAATACCCCATTTTATGGCCCTTGCATACTTATGCCGTCGAGACTATGCTYATGGAGGGTAAGATGCTTGTGATTTTAAATTGAATGTGCAAAGTTTATTGAACATGATACTTCAATTGAATACATTAAACAAACTATGCATCTTCATCTGGATAATAGAAGTACCCTTCTGATCGTCGGAATTTCAAATTTTGTTCTATCTTTACTTGAAAACCCTTTTCTTTGATGGATCTTCTATTGTGCTTATTTCACTGTAGTCATCTACTGCATATCTTATGTCTGAAATTTGTTAGCTGTCATTTGTTCCTGGACAAATTGGATTCTTTTAAGCAAACATGAATAAGAAAACTGTGTACGATTTCCAGTATATTGCTTACTGAATATCTGATCTCAAGCCTCGGATTTTCATTCTCACCATTTTCATTTCATGTCGTGGGTTAGACGCATGTTTTTTGTCTTTTCCTCTTTCATTTAATCTTGGTTATGTGCTACCTTCAGGTTTAGGATGTTCTCTCTTACTGATGCTTCCGGTCAGAGGACAGCCATGGTTGCCTTGAGGAATTGCCTGTATCTGCTTCCATTGGGTTATCTAGCCTATGACTGTAAGTTCATGTCTAATTTTTAACAATATTTTTTGGTTCCTTTCTGTTTCCTTGTATGCATTTCTGTTCTCTGGTGAGTGGTGACTGTTAAATATCTAATTTATGTGCCTTGGGAGACTGCCTGTATCTCTTTCAGTTGGGGTATCTACTCTATCCTTGGAGATTTGTCCATCTTGGTTGTCATGTTCCCATTCAGTACCTAGTAAATTGTATTAGCGTTTTATATTTGCTGTTGTTTGTTGATTATGGATGTACCTGACTGTGAATATGCCACTCGAAGATGTGCTTTTTTCTGTATGAGAAACTTGTCTTTCGTGATCTCAGTTGCTAATACACCTGTTGCTCTGAAGTTTTTCATGCTAATTTGAATCACCACCACAGCATTCTGTTTCTTTGTGTTGAAATCTGGGTCCTTGTGTGTGGTGACCAAGCTTTTATTTCTAGACAAGAAACACTCATTTCTCTGTGAAAATCTGAGAAAAGTAACAACCTTTCTTTTTGGGCTCATGCGCAACCATGCTACGCTTGACAATGCTGTTCTCTATCTACCAATTGCCAAAAAGTCACTGTTATGAAATGCAATATGATGTGCATAGCTATTAGGTTTTAACATTGAGATTGAAATAAAGAGCAACTCATGACTGCTAATTATCTTTGTAGGTGGGATTACTTCTGGTTGGTTCTGTCTTGASTCTACAATCCTGGCTCTTGCAATCAGTGGCACAGCCTTGTCATTTTACCTTAACCGTACAACACAGAGTGCCAGGAAAATGTTCCGTGCTAGCCTATTATATCTTCCGGTATTTATGTCTGGGCTTCTGTTTCATCGGCTGCCTGCTAGCCAGCACTACCAATCAGGAGAAAATTCACATGAGGAGATCAAACTTTCTTCTGCCTCAGAGTTGCTGCTAGGAGAGAGTGATGATATTAAAGAGCAAAATAAGCGAGGAAGCAAAACTATTGGTGCCCTTGCACGACCGCCRGTAGCATATGCCTCTGTAGCTCCTTTCCCTTTCTTGCCAGCTCCCTCATATGCTACTCAGTGAGCTTGAGATCCCTTTGCCTATTATTTGTCTTTCATTTTTGTTCGTTTTTATGATTTTGACATGCCTCCGTAGAAAGTCTGAAACTTCTGGTGCTCTTTTTCATTCATTGAGGTGAAAATTCTGGTTAAGACCACATTTAAATTTTAATAATGCCGCAGATTTTTCAAATTGCATATTGTTTTGGAGCTTAGATTTGTCATTGTAGTACTCGAGCCGCCCTACGATCTGTTACTTACATTGTGAAATCCGCGCTACTGAGTAGAATTGACAGAATAGGAATATGTAAACATCTCCAATGCCATCTTCCGCTCAGCAGATGATGAATGGTAATGGTTAGATTTCTCCAATTTCTGTGAATTGTGTTTTACAAACTATGTGCAATTTCAGCAGAAGATGAATGGTAATAGTGTTTAGATTGTTTATGTATATAATACAAGAGTATCGGTGTTAGAATGGTGATGTMTGAATTTCGTCGATATTAATTAATTAATTATATCTAATGTTCTCAAACTCTTGGATTGAACTCTTCGATATTTAGATTAATTAAAATTTAATTTGGAACATATTTAGAAATTACTTATTCAATATATCTTATGAGGGAAGTAAGAAAATAATCAACGTAGCTTTAGAAACTTGGAAAAGTATAAACACTAGGGAATTTTTTTATTTTCCTCTATTCTGTGCGTCTCTCGTTGCCGCTGTCTTTACGATGATCGTGCTCCGCCAAGCTTGAGATGAAGAATAGCCCTYTTCGGTGATTTGCAGATCTCACAAGCAGTGAGCAACTATTCTCGAACTACTTGAAGCTCGTCCTTGATYTTATTAAGTCGGCTAAACGTATACTAGTATATTTTAAAGCGCACAAGTCTACTCATAATCACCAGAAACTGATCTTTMCTATAAACACATCATTCCCTTTCTTGGGGATTTCGGAAATGAGATAGGAAATCACATATAATTAAGATGACACTCTAAAAACCCCCTTTCTTCTATTTAGGTTGTGTCTCAGATGAGAGTTCTGAAGCTGGAGCGAAGTTTACTCCCCTCAAACAGGCAAATGTCTGCAAAGTTTCTGCTTCTGTTGCATCTCCTCTCTAACCCCATCTCACAGATCAGATATAAAAGGCGAGGTCCATGAACCGAGACGGCTATTCTTCATCTCCTCCTTCTAAGGCTGTGTATGACTTGTGCTGCCTTTCCTCCGGCCATCATCGAAGATACGGTCAGCTAAACAGCATGCGAGCCATAAAAAATTTCATGGTTTTTGATGCCTCGAACCTTCAAGGACCAATCTTCACATCTCTCGCCACCACTGGTATGTGACGCCATCAGAGCCATCAGAGCCATAGAAGATTTTATGACTATGAATCAAGAGGCTTTATGAATCGTGAGAAGCTAACAGTTTCCGGCCATATAATCGATAATCTCATTTTTGGATGTGTAGAAAAACTGCCTCCAATTCTTCTACGTCCTAAGCCAAGACCCAATAATCCAGTGTAATCTTCTACCTTGAAGAATACGAATTCAAAATGAGATTATCGATCAAAGTATGACCAGAAACGTTAGCTTCTTATGGGTCATAAAAGCCTTTTCATATCACAGTCATTAAGATAGGAGTGCGGTCATGCAATATGCAATATCTACTCTTTTTGATCTCCCTCTTTTTTCTTCTTGGCTTGCTCCACCTTTTAATATCTCGTATGTTGAGGAGTGCAGTCATGTAATATGCATAGCTATGGTTAGGTGAGACGTTTGTACACTATGAATCTTCAATTTAATTTCAAAAATCATATAAGATAATTAAGTATAATAAGATGTCCGAATCACACACACTTAATACTTAATATGATATATCTTAAATTCTTTACATTATCTTAAAAAATTAGTTAGAGTCAGATATATTTCCAAATAAAACTTTCAAAGTAACCCATCACCTTAAACTTCTAATTTATTACCCTAACAAAAATATTTGAACGTCCAAGTAATTCATTAATTGGATAAAGAAAGGGAAGGCTTCAAAATATACAATAAATCATAAATGAGTCATAAGTTTTGATTGTTTTAAAATCATTTTTCAAGTTCATGATATTTTGTGCCATTGATCTCTCTCTCTCTTTTTACTTGTAGATTCAAAATTTTCATATAGAGGTCAGGAGATGCAAAACATGCTTCTCAATGTATACAAAGCACATACAAAATATTAGTACCTTGGTGYGGTGGGGCTAGGGAAGTCGCATGAGTTACTATGCTTTACAGTATTGTTGGCTCATAAGACTTTCACTCTAGTTGTTTGAGGTTTTGTGAGACAAAGCTTTCAACACTATTAAGATTGGGTCCAAATAACTCTCTCTATTTGCATCCCACACTGCACCKGCTACCTCCTGATATTGCTACTGATGAGAAAGAATCAAATGTGGTACGTCTTTTACCTCGAAAGAACTTTTGGGTGCACTCAAGAAAGGAGAAGATAATTTGTAATTCTCAAAGAAAACAACCTTCTATTCACTTTTATTTCTTGCAATTAATTTTTTAAAATTGTGAAGAATTCTCGATTAAGCATACATAAGTTTTGATTTTCATAGGAGTATTTGAATTTTAAATTATTCATACATTATTCTCGAACATGATGATCTCAAAGTATTTGGTTATTAGTTATTGATTATTAATACTTATAAGTAAGTCAATTCACTTCTCTAAATGTCTATACCTATCACTAAAATGCAGGAACTGGATGTGCTAAGGTTAGTGAGTCCATTGCGTGTGTGAGAGTATACATTAGTAGCGAAAAATAATTTATGTAAAATTGAGTAAAAGAAATATTAGATAACTCTTATTCAAATCATTTTCTTTGAGATAGCATGAGTAATACCTCGTTTAGGAAAACGATGCATTTCTGGAAATAAATCAAGTATAGGATGCTATTCTGGAATAAGTCAAATAAAAAAATGCATTTCAGGAAAACATGTTAAGTCGTGTAAATTATTTCAGGAACGTGATAGTGCTAACGGCACTAGGAAACGTGAATACGGAGTCAAGTTTACCAACTTTATCACCTCGTATGCACATGTGACTTACAACCTGACGTCGTGAATAGTGACAATTAGCCAGCTAGTCGCAGCTATAGGAGTCAGTCATCCCTGGGTTGAATCTCCCAATCAAGGATACAAGCTTCGGATATTTACTGTGGTTAGCTAATAGCGCAAAACGTCCACAAGAACGGACTTGACCTGCCATAGGTACGATCCATTGATTTTAACAATTTGGCAGCTCTCGAAGCACCGCCGTTCAGGCAGAATAAGAGGGCCTCGCCTTGTGAAACAGCCAAGTGCAAGACTTTCCTCTGCGGGACTAGTACTTGGAGTTCCCGACTGAGTACTCATCATCGCAATATATAGTCCAAGAGTGTATCAGTAACAATGCTCGATACATAATAAAATCAATAAAATTTTGAAATCCATGATCAATTAGAATGCCAAGTATAAATTAGTCAATTGATGTCCAAATCCAGATTTTCATGTGCAGAACCAATCGTGTCATTTGATTAAAAGAGTTCATGTTATAAAATATTGTGCATAAAAATCCATGATTTGCATAAAAACATTTTAGACATAGCTTGTACGGTAGTTTTTCGGAAGAGTTTGAAGGAAATTCTTATTTAAAAGATCAAAATGACTTGAAACCATTTCTCTAGGGTACGACTTATAAAATCACATACTTTATGAGGTTTATAAAACATAAGGACTTACATTAAAACATTCGAGCATACAAAAAACACTTATGTAGAGTGCGATAGATAAAATCACTCACATTTGGAAATTTAAAAATGGAAGAACTCACATTAAAATATTCGAGAATATTTGAAATACTTCTAGAGTACAAAATCACTCATTCTTGAAGGTTTAAAATGCAGAAGTACTCGTATGTAGCTGATCAATAAGGATAAACAACTAACTGGTCGGGGCTACCTAAAATAATCCATAGCGAACTTTCTTAGTGACTATAGGTGGAAAGTTATACAAGTAACATAAAATTAAAGCTAACTTATCCTAAATGAATCCGGCCAAGCATTATTTCGGACTTTATGATTATAAAACAGAGGAACTCACATGAAACAGATTATCCAAAATGAAGAAATCGAAAACTAGCCTTTTTGTCCAGCCTAGACAAGGGTTCACTAAAATAAATATAACTTGAGTTAGAATAAAAGTTTTCAATCGAAATAACTTGAAAATTGATCCTATAGCATAAGAGTTTCTAACTATATGAAATAGGTCAAGTGAAGGGCCATGATCACGCTGTCTTGAAGTGAAAACTCTGAGGTAGAAATTAGGATTCCAAAAACGGATAGTAGATAGTATCTAATGTATTACTCACATTATACTTTTAATTTCTTAATAAGTTTGGTGTCAAAATATTTATAAAAAAATAAGATTTACAATCATATAGATTTATATGCCTAAAGAAGTCCATATGAATACCATTTTGAATAGAAAGGTAAGTTTCAAGGCCAGTCGACTAGTATTGATCATGTCTCAAAGATTAGTGTGTGTCTTGAGTTTTATAAACTCAAAATGAATGAAATTTATYCCAAAACTTTTCTAAGATTCGTGATTTTTCAGCCATTTATCACAAGTAAAATTTCACTTAACAACAAAGTATCTGTACCTAAGATAATATAGACACTTATTTTGGTTTGGCCAGAAAATAATTTGCAGTTTTCTTATTATGTCATAAATCCTATGAGGCTSTAGTAAATTCATTCTATATTAAACTTAAGCAACACAATTTTCCATTTCTTAGTTTAGATAACACTAAAAAAAATATTTTTCAAGTCAAAACTTAAGCTCAAACAGAGGTGAAAGACAGAACACATTATAAACATACATACTCTTCCAATTTCAGTCTTTGTTTCATTTTTCGCTGATTTTTATAAACACTCTTAAACCATAATTTCATCTCCTTAATCATGTATCATCAATACCATCAACGCCAWTTCAACATATTACATAATACATATTCATCTTCCTATTTTCCCTCAACCGAAAGCATATATACGCAAACAACCTTCTATTTATTCAATCCAAACCACCAATTTAATTATTCCATCCTCAACACCACACATATTGTATTCAAAACAAACATTCCTTTTTGAAGCCATAAACATGTTATATTTCACAGCTTAGACTAATCATAACATGAATGAAGTTCAACCTCAACATAGCATATCCTCCTAAATGCAAAACTAAGTGTGTATATATATATATATACACAATTAATAAAAGAAAGGCTTAATAAAATTTTATTTTTTGCAAAAAGTGAGGAAAGAAAGCCCGCTGTTTTTGAGTGAAAGTAGAGAAAAATGAACCAAGGAAAAGAAAATGAAATAAACAAGATGAAATGGTAAAGAGCTTAGTCCAGAAGAAAGATAAGGAGATGATGGCCTTCMTAAGAGAACTAAGAGTAGAGAGAGAGAAAGAGAGAGAGTGTGTAAGAGAAAATCGAAAGAAAATGAGAAGAATTAAATTGTTGAAGAACGAAGTCGAGTAAAAAGAAAAATTAGATAAGAATAGTAGTAAGGCAGTGAAGTGATAATCAAGGAAGCAAATGAAGTGAAAAAAGAAAAAAAATGAAAATAAGAAAGCAAGTGAGGATAAATAAGAAGAAGAAAAGGTGGCGGTGAGAAGGTTGGGCAAAAATCAACCAAATGAATAAATTATATATATATATATATATGAGGTGAGACGGTGGAGCTGACTTAAACAAGAAGATGGCATGGAATGGAATTAACAACGGGTAAAAGAAAGTGTTCAAAAATGGGATAAAAAAAATGTTGAAGAAAGGCTAAAAATGCCGATAAAATATGTAAAAAATGAGAAGATTAATAAGAAAAATGATAAGAAAATGAAATAAAAAAGATAAAAAGAATTTATTAATATTAATATGGTTATTATAATAATATTAGAATTTATTTTTCTCTTAAATAAAAATATTATTATTCAAATCACTTTATTTATTTAAAATAATTAAATAAATAATAAAAAATGATTTATTTTCAAAATTCTTTAACTTGCCTATATTTCAATTGTTCAAATAATCATATTTTATGAGATTTTAGGTTAAAGAATAATGATGAAATGTTGAGAGTTGTACATATTGTGAGTTGTATAGTTTATTTATATTTTTAAATTATGGATGAGTAATGAAAATTTAAATAAATATAAATTTATTATGAGAAAATACATATTTATTTTGAGCAATTTAAAGATTGGAACTTCGCCCCTGATGGGGCTCCTTTTGTCTATAATTTATCATACGATCCCTCCATAGAAAAAAATGGAAAAGCAAAATATGTTCATTGTGGCACGATTTTTTTCTTTTTATGAAATAATATTTACGGGAGTCGAGAAACGCAATAGTAAGCAGACGGAAAAGTTTTACGGAAAACCTCCCAGAGACTGAAATGGCGGTGAGGCAGAGAGCGGTGGCGACGCTGCCGACGCTGATGCGAGCTCTAAGAAAGGAGTTGTTGAAACCTAATAGCCTTGGATTCACTAGAAAACCGTTGCCTTCACTTAGACGAGCGTTTTCTCTCTACGATCAAATCAATCTCATCGACAATGTTCCTGAAGACCAATTACGCTTCCAACAGTAATTATTCTGACTGTATTTTCTTTTGCGTGTCTTGTTAGTTTGATTGTCTATCCTCTGTTTGATTAGCTCATATATTGGGCACTTACGATTTTTTAATTAAACGACTACAACCTCCTGGAATTACATTATCCGCAGTATGTAGGATGATACAAATTMCATGATTAAAGTTCTTTAATTAAGTCGCATTTTGTACGACTACGAGCTGGACAAATTTGTGTAGCGCGCCTCCTGTTATTTTCTGAGGTGATGCTCAGTGCACTTGTTTGAGGCTTGTTATGACTAAACCTTTTTTTCCGTTTACTTTTCGTCCATCCTTGCCTCGTGAGGGCAAATGAAGATCTTATTTTCTTCAGATTGCGAGCGCTATGTTACTGTTATCTGAAGGTTGTGAGCTTGTTGTTAATTACTGAATTTTTTACGGTGTTCAATTTCTTCGACAACGTTGGACGCTTTTAAATGTGATTTTCATTGTATGGTAAAGCTATTGATTACTTCTGACTTTGTTAGATACTTTTTTCTGTATTTTAGGTTCACGGATACTGGATTCACGGTTAATGGTGTTTACTATGAAGGTAGCCTGATCTGTGTGGGAAATCTGCTAATGTCTTGGAGTCCCAAGAAATTCTCAGAGGTGAATGCTGATAGGTAATGAAGGCACCACGTGGATATTATCATTTCAATTTCTTTAAATATTAATAAGTTGTATCTGAAACTAGAATTAGATAAGGAGAAGGAATTCAGGATAAATCATTCGGTCCTTTATCAGATCAACTTTTCAGAAATTGCAGTTGTATAATAGCTCCTATCTTTTGTTCAAGTTTCTTTGTTCTTTTGGCATGTCAATTTCTTGCTTTGGTTCACTTCTTAGAACTATTGGCACGTGAGGTGGCTCAAAGCTATGGTGACTTTAGTTCAAATTATTTTTGTGGTATCTATTCCTTTAAGATTTTGACTGATGGACTGTTCTTTTCTACTAGATTTCTAGAATCAAATCTATTTCAATTGTTAGCAAATTAGACAAGTTTTCTGGACTTCTTTAACATGTATTCTTACGTCGGTGCAGCTTAAGCATCTTCAAGACTATGAGACCTATACCAGGTGAGAAGTTGACAGATATCGAGAATCTTTACTTTACTGTAATAGTAGCAAATTTTGAGAAAACAAACCCTTGAAAATTTGAGCCTTGGTCCCTTAAGATTTGTCTAAGAATTGTAGTCTTACCAGCCAAGTGCACAACCGAATATTCCCAGCCCCCAATGCCTGATTTCTGGTCCTGCATGCAAATATCGAGTTCTGATTCTTGAAACTYCATTAGAAGTTTGATGCAATTATACCATCTGAATTTTCTACTGACCTGGTTGCAAGCTTTCTTCTTCAAGCTTGGCATATTGAAATAATTGTGCCTTTTCACTTTGGACTGTATTCTTGAAATGATTTTCTTTTTAATCAATATATGATTCATTTTGATCCTTTTCTCTAGATATCTAAATTTGTTGGCATATTTTCTCTCTCCTCTTGCAATGTTGAGATTAGGTTCGCATCTACTGATTCTTTGGACCCTTGAGCTGATTGAGTTGGAAATTTGGTCTATATAAGCTGAACTATTTCCTGGAAGGTGATGGATCACTGAAGAATATTAGCTGGATTAATTGGCTGCTAAAATACCATAGCATTTGCGTTTTTTGTACCATCAGACTCTTTTGTTTCTTGCTTTTGGATGAAAACTTTTAGACTCTCCTTTGACATCAGTGTTTATTAAAGGAAGAAGAATGGGACACTGAAAATCAATTATTAAACTCTCAGCAAGTTAAGCTTTTCTTGACATCAAACATGAGGTTTTACATGTGCTGTTCCCTTCTTGCATGGTATAAATGGTGTTGCAGTAAATCATTGAGAGCATCCTTGAAATTATTTAACATAAAAGGCAGACAAGTAACTTTTAGTCGAATTTATAGGATTTAAAGTCCGTTACCTGGTTGTTTCCCTTTTGCCAGCAAAATCTCTAAAATTTTAATAATTTGAAATTGATAGAGTTGACATAAATTTGGAGCTTGATTCTTTCTGTCCATGGGTAATAATCACCAGAAAAGTGCACTTTAAGATATATTTTCTTTGTTTAGTTCCTTAGCCGTCAATGGTTAAATACTCTTGAATGCAATTCCAATGAACTGCTTGACCCTCTTTTTTTGCATCACATTTTTTTTTTTTTTTTTTTTTTTTTTTTGGGGGGGGGGGGGGGGGGGGGGGTGTTGGAAGGGTTAGGGAGGGTTGGGTGAAGAGTGCTCAATTTATGATTTGCATCCATTAATATGGACCTCAATAATTATAAATTGAGGGCCTTATATGTGACCGTTGCTATTTGGTCTTGAAATATCAAGTGAACCTCTCGAAATAGAAGATACAAATCTCTTCCAAAGAGTACCTTGTTGCTATTTCTAGATGTGGTTCAGGTGTAAATTTCTGTACTTGCTGTATCAGAAATTTTTATCCTTGGTTGCGGGAAACATATTCAACCAGTAAAGCCTGAGCTTCGGCAATTCATTCGTTCTACTGGCATGAAACTGGAAGCTGTTGATTCTGTAAGTATGCTAATTGGTTTTTCAGCATGTTATAGCAATTTTATACGAGTTCATGAGAAGGATGTCCATAATTTGTAAAGGTATTAGAAGCAGAGCTGCCAACAAAATGTTATGTCTTGTCATAGGGGAAGTGATTGTGCAGCAGTTGCATCTATCATAACATCATTGTCAATTATTAATCTTATAGTAAACAGTAATTTTGAAGCATATGCTAGCGGGTCTTATACTGATGCAAGCTTGCCCTGATCTTCTATTCCGATATTCTCTTAATTTTTCCTATTTTTGCAGAGGAATGCTGCATCAACATACAACATATTAAACGAAGAAGGTAGGATTGTAGCTGCTGCTCTTCTCCCCTTTGGAGTGGAAGACTAGGACATACATGCACACATATTTAATAGGCAATAGTCTTTCTCGATCAGCAAATGAATTTCACTGTTCCTCTGGAATGCACCTAACTAGTTGGATTTTTTAGCCACTGTTGGTGTACCCATTTTGTCAACTTCCATTATCATATTTGAACTGTATGTAATACCAAGCCTAATCTGGGCATGCTTTCCATGCTCGTGTGATGCCATATATTATGAAGTCGAGGACTCAGCATCAACTTGATCTTGCTTTCTTATGTTAATGGATTATTTTGTCCTATTATCCAATCATTTCTGAAGAGAACATTTTTCTTTTTAAATTGATTTATGTCTTGTAACCTTATAATTCTAAAAGGCAAAGAAAAATGGTTTCATTTCGTTCGTAATGTTTGTTCGCTTTTTACTTGTTTGCTCATAATGGTTAAAAGAAAATTATAATGATAAATTTTTGAAGTATTTTATTATAGATATAACTTTGAAAAGAGATATATGCTAGTTTATATATAAAACATGTACCATATACTTTTTCTTGAAAGGCTATTGCCCATAAGTTATCTCTTTTAAAAGGTCAATATTTCAGAAGTATTTGGTAGATAAACGGGCCCCAACATATTTTTAATCATTTGTCTGTATTTCTTCTTTAATTTTGATTTCGAACTGCTCCCAATATTACAAGTACTGTAGAGATTACCYTAGGAGGAGGCAATAGTACACCATTGCAATGTTCTTTTTTGCCTCTTTTTGCTCTAATAAAATATCTGGGAATTTTCTTCTCGTGGGTTTTTTCTTTGGGAGAAGACCAAAAAAAAAAAGGTGATAAAGAAAGGAAAAACATATCAACGATATTTTGAAGCCCTAACACCCAAATTCCTTCTTCCACCTTGCAAAATCTGCATCGCGCAGTTATTACAGAGAGACAATGGCTTCTCTGGCTTTCTCTGGAAGTCTTATAACGTACCCGAATACCCGTTCTGCAATTTCCCGCAAAAACCAATTCGTAACTGTAAGCATTTCTCTTCGTATTTGCTCTTTTACGAAATTCATTTGTATAGGTACGATACCATATTCTAGGACGCGGTCCTGATTATGATCGCTAATTGGTATACATACTTGTTACTATTCTTTACAGTAAGATTTGCTCAATCTTATTTTCTGGATTCTGCTCTTAGAGGTGTAATGTGGCAGAGCCATTAAAGTTCAAGGACAATGGCAAGCCAAGCATACCAAATCTCAATGCCGAGCCGACAGTGTGGTTTCCCAGCTTTTTGACCTCTAATCGTTTTGAGAGGCTTGCAACTCAGAAGAATGATACAAGGCTTAAAATCTTCTCTGGAACTGCCAATCCGTTACTTTCTCAGGTGAACAATTTTACATTGCCTATACACATACCTTGAATGTCTAATGAAGGTCCAAACATTTATGTTTATGTTCGAGTGTATGTTTTCTGTTCTCATATGATGTGGAAAGATTTGTTGCTCAAGTAACAGTAAATTTGGTCGTTGACCATGTTTCTCATGTAATGGCTTAGTTGGATCTTAAAACGAAAGGCAACTTTTGTTTAGGAGCTTTCTGTTGCTGGATTTTTTATGAATGACAAGGCAAAGAAGTAGAAGTTAAGAAGGTTTTATGAAATGCTTAAGTTTACAACCAGGTTAGAGTTCTTCTTGACTCATTGTATAGAGAGTGATATTGTTATTCTCGGATAGAAAAACAGAGACATGATAATGATGAGTTAATCATTAAAATATCTCATTATTGAATTTTAGGAATTGCGTGCAATTACAAAGTAGATAAAAAATTGTTTAATATTTGTTAGAAGTATGTTGCATAGCTGTCATCATATTTATTGTAACTGATACTATGACATGCATGTGCAATGATAGTAGCTCAACAACTTATAAAAAAGTGATATGTGACAGGAAATTGCATGCTACATGGGCCTTGAGCTTGGAAAGATTAAGATAAAACGTTTTGCTGATGGCGAGATTTATGTTCAATTACAAGAGAGCGTTAGAGGTTGCGATGTATATCTCGTTCAACCGACCTGTCCCCCTGCAAATGAGAATCTCATGGAGCTCTTGATAATGATTGATGCTTGCCGGAGGGCATCAGCTAAAAATATTACGGCCGTGATTCCTTATTTCGGATATGCCAGGGCTGACCGGAAGGTAACTTTTTATTAGAGGCTAATTGAGATGGCTGATATAGTGATATAGGTTCAATTGACTACAAAGGTTATGTACAATAAATGAGGAAAGAACAGAGATACAAAAGGCTAATTTACATAATCTTAAGGTTATGTAAACTTCCGTATTTTCTTCATGAGAAATTCTATTCATTTGGATCAGTTATAACTGTTATACATTTTCAGTTGTTGCTCAAATGCTGTCAAAGATTCTTTTATTTACTTATTTATCTTTTTGTGTGTATTTGCACTGGAGGTTGGGTGAGGGTGGGTGAAGGGAGGAGTAAGCAGACATGAGCATTTGGGAGCATCAAACAGTGTGTAAATTAATTTCTGTTAATGAACTTTGATTTCAGAAGTATAATAATTTAAAATTAAGGAGCTTTAATGGTCCCGGAGATTAGCTTCTTCTGCCTAAAATTTTCAAAGAGATTGCATTGCCTCGACAGAAAAGAGTCTGAGGATGAGTTGTAGTTTGTGGTGCTAGTCAAACGTTATTAGTTCATCAAACCTTTCAATCGGTATGTGATTCTGATGAGATACTTGTTTTTTAGACTCAAGGGCGTGAATCTATTGCTGCCAAGCTTGTCGCAAATCTGATTACTGAAGCTGGTGCAGACCGAGTTCTGGCTTGTGATCTTCATTCTGGGCAATCAATGGGCTATTTTGACATCCCAGTCGATCATGTACATGGGCAGGTAACATTAACTTGACCTCCAGAAACATCTCATATTTACATATTCAACATGAACAATAGGTCTTTATGTGAAACTGGAGAAACTTTGAACTCCATTGATGGCAAGACCTAATTAGAGGAACTTTTAGTGTTTTCCTTGACTCTTGGTCTTTTCATTATCTAAACTTCAATTGAATTTCTCTTATAGGTGTAATTGGATATTTCTGCTTTACTAATTACCTGATTCTTTTTTTCTGTTTTTTTCTGTTTTTTTCTTCTGCTATCAAATAGCCTGTTATACTTGATTACCTTGCCAGCAAGACGATCTGTTCAGATGATTTGGTTGTGGTATCACCAGATGTTGGGGGTGTAGCCAGGGCAAGAGCTTTTGCCAAAAAGTTATCTGATGCACCTCTTGCTATTGTTGATAAAAGGCGTCAAGGTCACAATGTAGCTGAGGTGAAGTCCTCTACTCTGGAAAGAATCTTATGTTTTGATTATCTTAGATAGGATCACTTCTGAGATTTAAAAGATGTTTGTTGAAGTGTCAAACTTTTGGAAATAAGAAAGTAGTGGTGCTTTTTGTTGATTTTAGAAATGGCTACTGCTTACATACAAGTTACCTTCTTTTCTAGTTCTGTTATTTGCTATACCTATTACCTCTTTTGAAAAGTTAAATGCTTGAATTATGAATCTTGTCTAACTCAAAGTTCCAGTGGCTGTTGTATGGATACTTTTCCATAGATTTTCTACTGATTTTGTTTGATGTAAGCAATTGTTTGCTAAAGAATTGAAAACCTATCAGTCAGGTGATGCTGACTTCCTCCTAAATGTMCGAATTTAAGAATCCAAGTCTGCAAAAGTTTTCTTTCCCTGCTTTTGAACTTTCCTTATTATTTTGAGGATTGAATGTCTTATTTTATTTTGTTATATTCTTAAAAGCAGGTGGAAATCTTTTAAAATATGATCTTACCTGTATGCCATAAACCATTATGGTTTTTCTTTGATTGTATAGCTCGCTTCTTGACTGCCTCTTACCTCCTCTTGGAAAACCTAAACCAATTCCATAGGTTGACAATGCTACAGGTGATGAATTTGATCGGTGATGTTAGGGGAAAAGTAGCAGTAATGGTGGATGATATGATTGATACTGCTGGTAAGCACTTCATGCTTAACTTCCTGATTGTATCTTTGCCTCAGTAGGTATAGAAATAATGGATGAAAAGATTAGCGCTAAAATAGCATGCTATGTGACTCTGTCATAGTCCCTCATCTGTGCTCCAACCTTTTTGGTTTTCCAGTTAACACTACTTTCTATCAGCTAATAATAGTCGGTCCTCTTGGATGGACGGCCAAAATTTCATATTTTAGTGCAGATTGGTGGAGCTCTACATAGTTTACATGTCTATGACAAAGATGAGTTCCTTTTCAACTGGTCATAGATCTTTTCTAGGACATTTTTCTTTTTCTGTTCTAAATGTATGATTTGCAGAACTAAACATTACCCTTTGCAACAAAAACTCTAAATAGATATTCTTATATCAAGGGGTAAGTAAAATAGAAAAAACACTACTAATCTAAGTTGGACAAACTCCTACTTTACGCATAGGTTGTAAGTAATGGATTCTTCCAGAGAAAATGTTGCTTAGTAGTGTTACCTACATCTTAGTCTTTCTTGGTTGTGTTACATGTGAAGAAATCTAATACGCTGATGAATAATAGGCACTATTGCCAAAGGCGCAGCTTTGCTGCATCAAGAGGGAGCTAGGGAAGTTTATGCATGCTGCACCCATGCTGTTTTCAGGTAATTTTGTATACTTTATGCATGTTACTCTATTAGTTGCATAATCTAAAACCTGTGCTGCGGTGAAGATATCAATATTTGAGAAGATATTTGACTTGAACTTTCTATAGAGAAAATTTCATATTTAGATTTGTTGAGATTCTTAGTTTCATGAATAGTCAGTCTGGTAGATCTCTTTCGGCGCAAAGCAGTCACTCATTTTTCTACTTCTGTTTAGACCAATTAAGATCTATTGGATATTGTGGCCTATTTACAGAGATTTTCTGTACAGTTTGTTTGTAAATTAGTTTTATAAAAGTGTTCTGAGCTGCTTGTGGTTTTAAAAAAAAATTAATTGATATTTCGCAGTCCCCCTGCTATAGAAAGGCTGTCAAGTGGACTGTTTCAAGAGGTAATCATAACAAACACCATTCCATTGGCAGAGCAGAACTATTTCCCCCAGCTCACAGTCTTGTCTGTTGCAAACCTCTTGGGTGAGACCATATGGCGTGTCCATGATGATTGCGCTGTAAGTATTGTTTTAGTGAAAATCATTTCTTTAAAAGAATTTCTTAAATATAGCTTAACATCTAATCTCAGAAGAGACACCATGCAATTGTTAATTGTGTTGCAGTGTGCTATTTTATTTTCTCGTGCGGCATGGCAATGTTTTTGCGAGAATATGATAATGTAATAACGTATTGTGATAAGCCAAATACTTGAATAAGGAATAACAAAATTTACAATGATATTTTTCACTGGTTCTTATTAGTTGCTTTACTGGACATCATAACATGTGAAAACCAGCTGTAGAAAGCATTAGAATCAACTAGGAATTGATTGGTGTGTAATAATTGTTGAATTTATCTAAATGTTACTAAAGAGAATTTCACATAGACCTTTTGTCATACTGTTTCTTATTTGCATATCAGGCGGGCTTTGAACCCTATTCCAGCTTGGGCATAGATTGATCGGTCCTCAAGCAGTCCTTTCTAGGTTTACAACTCTATGATTCAGTATTTTTGTATGAAAGTTCTTATCCATTTGTTGCAGAGTAGCTTTTTTTCTTCTTTTCTTCTGGCATTTTTTCTTTGAGTTCATTTTATTTCTCTATTGTACAAATTTGTCGACAGACCACGCTTGGTCTAGGCAGATTCTGGTAATTGTAAATTTTGTAGCGATCAACAGTATGCCTCCACTGTATACAAATAAAGGAACAGCTTTTGTTGTATTGCACACATAAATGTTAGTATCCATGCATGTAAGCTACTGTGGCATTTTTTGCTTATCCTATTTAGCTTTTCATGTAGTTATTGTTGTTTTCTCAAGTTCTCCTGAACCATGACCAAGGAATAGGTTATAGAGAAATATGACCATTCCGCCACTTGGCCAGAATCAATGATTCAATCGTCAGCGAATATTAACATGGGCTTAGCAAGATTACACGGTGTCGTACCTTCGGTTTCATTGAAAATTTCCATCTTCCTACTCGCTGGGAGTTGTGAGATACAAGGCCAAACTCATGCATTTTCTGAGACACCTTAACATGGTGCTCCAGTAACATAGGGAGCGTAATCTGAGCACGACAATAGACTAGCCGGCGACACTGAAACCCCTAAAGACACATGATTCTGTGAGAGTACAAGTCCTGAGTATTGCAAAAGAAATTCTTTTCCTCGTACAATTGCTATCTGGACATGAAATATTTTTTCTCCCCAGCAGGAAGCAGCAAAATAAACTCATAGGTTTGGATTCACACTGCAGGAGGAGATTGGCAGCAAAAATAGCTGGCCAAATCTTCACCTTTCACTACTCGGATCCAGATGCTCATCATTTAGAATCAAATCTGATGGAGATCGTGGTTCTTCTTTCTCATGAACTTGAGGTCCTTTGGTATTTTGGCATTGATTACTATTCATCTTCATAAATTGAAAACCCATAATGTACCTATACTCTCCAGTCCCAAGACAACGTGAACAGTAGCTAAGTCCACTCCCACCGCAAGTCCTGCACCTGCAATCAAGAAAATTAAAGAAATGGTTAAGTTACCTGCCTAATCCATTTTGCATAAAGCTGCTCTTAATTAGTATTTTGATACTTCACCATTTTGGCCATTCTCCTTTTGGAAGCATTGCAAGATGTGTGTAATTGGTCCTCCCTGTAACAGAAATAACATAATATAACTAGGTTTAAGGTTAAGTAGTTCATTTCCATCTTAAATGGATCAACTAATTAAAATTAATCATGAGAACAAAAAGGTGATGCCATCCAATGAAAGGTAATTTGAGGGTTCAAAAAAAGGTTCCAAGAAACAGACTTGAAAAGTGACAATTGTAGTATTTGAWCTAACAATGTAGATTCTACAGTCTGAAGTCACAATGTAAAGAATAGACTGTTATAACTCCATCACAAGTACTTGATTAGTGCTGAGAAAGATATAATCAGTGAAGATTTTAGAATTTTGTTGCAGAAAATCTTGCAACAAGGTAGATTTGTTTTCCTCCTTTTCCTTCCAGTGCAGAATGCTAGTGATGAGAATGATAKAAGGAGAACAAACGAGAAGGCAAAGGGGAGAGAGGGAGAGGAGAAGAAAGTAACCTTTTCCATGACAATTATGGCAATCGACTCTGCCACTCCCTTCACAGATTGCACAAGGTGGGTCAGGTTTCTTTCTTCGTTCTTTCAGCACATTCGACTGCAGATAAATGAGGTTTCATCAATGGCTTAAAAACTGATTTGCTCTTATCAGTAACAAGCAAGCACCTTTTTTCAATAACAAGAAAATAGGATTGCATTCACAACATTCCATACACAAAATCCATTTCAACATCACAGGAGCATAGAAAAACCCATCAATTTGGCAAATTTACTTGCTTCGCGTGTTCCCTTGGCAATGACGAAATAGTTGATAAATCTATCTTGGAGTACCAAAATAAAAGCCTATCCAAAAAAGATTGAGTTCCCACTTTTCAGACATACATACCCAAACACTGCTTTAAATCATTCCTTCCTTGAATCGATATACACGGAAGAGAGCAAAAGTGTATCGCAGTTTTTCCGTATCGTACCTCAGTCCTCACTATCCATGAGGGCTTTGAAACGGAAAGGAGAGACCGAGCAGCTGGAATTGCGGGTGGAGATGGCTTTTGACTCGGCGGAGGAGGTGCACCATTTGCAGCGATAAAGGTTTCCAATTTAACCGCTGTGAGTAAATTCTGAGCTCTCATCCTTGTCGGACTAGTATTTAGGCCTCCATCGAGAGGTTTCTTTGAGAGTGTGCCTTAGCGAGTCCCAAATAGCAAGAAGTAACAGAAGAAACTCCTCCGTGGATCCTCCTTTGTTTCTTTATTTTCCTTTCCTGTAATCCCAACAAACGAGGGGGAAAAAGGTCAAAAAATGGAAACTAGACGTATCTTTTCACAATAAAGAATGACAAAAGGAAAAAGAAAAATGGCCTAGTTGTTAGATACTTCCGTCTTAGTGTTTAAATAACCCAAGAGAATTCAAGTACTTGAAGCTGAACTCCAGAAACATTCTTGAAAACTTGCTGTTGATTAATATTTTGTCTTTTCATTTCGAATGAGACTTAAAATTTCAGCAGTAAGCTACATTCAGTTTCAATTCAACTTTCTCGTAGTTCACAATTTGCAGACTTAAGATAGTTTTGATGATTGAGACATTTGAAGTAAGTAGGAACTTGATACTTAAACATCTTTACCCATGTTGTTTGTGGATTGCTGTTGCATCAGCAGAAAATTTCAAGAAACTACATTTGTTATACAGAGAACAGAAGGTTTGTAGTGTGCAATGCTGCATTTAACCACTTGCTGTCAAATCACCTAGTGCAACTTGGATTGCACAAAAGGTTTTCTGATACTGAGGAAACACTGCATGCTTTTTTCTTAACGAAATTTTTAGGGATTTTATAGTACAATAGTGGATATCTCTCATCTTGTGGTTTCTAAGACGTATATGGATAACATATTTGGAACTAATAAACTAATTCAAAAGGATAAAATTTTCAATAGGATGCTTTAATGTTGAAGCTGGCTGCTTCCTCCTGTACTCTTTCTCTCCTTTACTATGGCTATGGCTCATTGCAGACGTTTTGCTTCTGATTCATACGATCTTCTTTCATTGATTGCCTCCATTGTTGGTTTGGGGTTTCTTAAATCAGGGTCAGCTCTGAAGCTTGGATAAATTGCTAAAACTCTGAGATCTCTTCGAGTACTCTTTTATTAATCTCGAGAAGAAAGAATCCTCCCTTTCTAGTAGCTTTGCTGGTGTGTCATACTCGGCTATCCTTCCTGTTGTGGAAAAGCAGAACAAGTCAAACAAGCAGGATAACAGGAACAGGGAAAAAAATATTCAATATGATACAGCTTACTTACCATCACTAAGGACCAGTACAAGATCACTGTCAATGACACTATGAATTCTGTGAGCTATTGTAACAATAGTTCGATTTTTAAACTCTTGACTGATGATCTTCTGTATCATTCCATCAGTTGCAGAATCAACAGATGCCGTGGCTTCATCGAGTACAAGAATTGTACTTTTCTTTAGCAAGGCTCTCCCAAGACAGAATAACTGCCTTTGGCCAACACTCCAGTTCTCTCCATTTTCAACAACTACAAGGGACGAAAGACATAGAAGAGAAAGTTACATTCTTTATCTATCCGTGGCAACATTATAAGATACAAAGAATAATCAAAGGTAAGGATCTCACCAGCAGCTTCTAGCTTATCTTGTTTTGCACGTACCGTATCACCTAATTGACATTTATCTAGAGCCTGATATGGAAAAGAAAAAAAATCATAAACGATTGGTCCAATTTGACCTTCCCTTCTTTAACTAGATTTCACCTTTATTTTGCAATGSTTGCATTAATTTTATCTCTATATACACTTAGTTTGCAGTGAAACATTTTGTAGAGAACAAGGGATGTTGTTTGACATTTAGATCAAATTAATGCATGTACTTTACTTAGTTGAGAAAAATTTACCTCCCAAATTTCTTTGTCTGCATACCGCTCTAATGGATCAAGGTTGCCTCTAACTGTTCCTTCAAACATTGTGGGATCCTGGGGAATAATGCTAAGCCTCGATCTCAAGTCATGAAGGCCTATCTTTGTAATATCTACACCATCAATTACAATGCTTCCATCTCTGGGCTCTACGATCCTAAAGATGGCTTGTATGAGTGTCGATTTTCCACTCCCAGTCCTTCCAACAACACCAATTTTCTTCTTTCCAGGAAAAGTGCAGGTAATGTTCTTCAAAACAGATGGTAGMTGTTCGGCATAGCGAATCTGCACAGAGAGAATGTATATTGTCATTAGTAGATGGAAATAATTCTATTGTTTGGTTACTTGTGCATGTCCCTTGATATTTGTCAGATTATACAAACTATTTTTTTTTTTCTTTTAAAAGTAACTAGTTTTAGAATCCAGTCTATATTTTTTCTTTCTTTTCTAACAGCTGTCAGGGAACCTATTTTTATTGGTTAAAATGCTGCATTAAATGCTTGCCTGCAGATCTGTAAATTGAATTGTCCCGGTATCTGGCCAGTTCTCTGGTGGTCTGTGATCTTCAATGACAAGCGGTGCTTCACTTGCAAGGCTTGAATACTGAAGAATCCTTTCAACTGATATCATTTTATTTTCTGCGTTGCATATATTCCATATAACTGAGGCTTGCAGAACATTCAAATTGATTCCATATGTTACTGCCAAACCAGCYATACCTGCAGAGAGACATACACTAGATCAATTCTTTGTAGGAGGATGCAGTCGAAAGAAGAAATTATTAATTAGGATCCGTAAGATTTGATACATCCTCGCCCTCAGATGATGCATCTCCTTATAATTTGTAGCATAGGTACTTTGGTTCTTAGCAAGAATTTCAAGGGTAACTGACAATGGAAAAGTGCATTTATCTTTACACTCACTTGGATTGATTATTCCTTCTGGTAGGGTCACTAGCAAAAGAAGAGAGAAGCCAAACACAAAGTTGGATAACTGATTCAGTCTGAAAGAAAGCCATTCCATAGCTGCCACATTATGAAACCATGGTCTTGAATGATTATCAATTAGATGCAGGTTCGAGTCAATGAAGCGGCATTTTTGGTCAAAAGCACGTATTGTTGCTGCTCCTGAAAGTGATTCTGCAAAGTGATGGAGTATTGGAGCTCTCTGTATTCCTGCTAACCGTGCCAGTTCTCTTGCTGTTGGTATGTAATATCGCTGAAAGTTTTTATCAGTAGATGTTAGATCAAGTTTAAGAATTTCACTGTGAAATAACAAAGGCTTATCTGAAATCTATGAGGGACAGAGGTGAAAAACTTTCATACCTGGTACCAAATGCAAATGGCTGTCACTGGAATGAAGATGACAAATACTTCCCATGCTACCTGTGACATTACTGCAATAGTCCCGAGTAACTGAAGAATTGAGAAAGCACACCAGCCTAATTTGTTTGCCATCTCCAAGTCTAGTACACTCTGGTCGGTGGATGCCTGTGAATGAAATGATTTACCGCTGTTAAGTCTTAAGCAAAAGTAAAATTCAAAGACAAAATCACAAAAATGTTAAATATTTCCAAGAATTCAAGGTTTGAAATTTCAAACAGCCTTCTACAGAGGCTTTTCTTTTCTTTTTCCTTTTTTTGGTGAAAGAAAATTTGAAATTCTTTAAGCAATGCAGTATTAGCTCTTTTCTCATAAAAGTTGAAAGGACAAATTCTGGGCAATTCTTGATCTTATATTTTAACTTCACGTGATGCACAAGACTATGAACATGCACTAATATAGTAGATGGCTAATATGATAAGAAACATTGCCCATCAGAAAGATTGGAGTCCTTACAGATGAAGAAAGACAGTTTGAAAAAAACATTATAATGATGGCTTTTCATTTCTTAAGTTAAAAAGTGAGGTTTCTAGAAAATAGAAGATAGATGTTACTTTGCAATATTTCCTCTTCATCATAAGTTTCTAATGATATTGCGAATGTTTTTCTAGTGTATGATTTGTTCATTTTGTGTAGCTATCCTACTACTTGCTTATTTTCTTTGCCATAGACAGGTCACATTTACAAATCTGAAATTTTGATGCTTTGATTTTTCCTCCAGTGAGTTCATTTGGCATATATTTTATCTCTTAATGCTTATGGGATGCAAATAAACTCAATCATACAAGAGATGGTCCACGGAAAGAATTGATATGTTAAATGTTTTTTCGTTATTCAGTTACAATTAACATACGATTTATACTATATTCAACCACTTCTGTACTTACCCGGTTTAGGATTCTACCAGTTGGGGTTGAGTCAAAGAATGCCATTGGAGCTCGAATCATACTGTGCAACATGTTGCTAAAGAGCTTCTCTGCAGTCTGAAGCCCAGCTATCGCCACAAATATGGCTCGGATCAGCACGCAAAGTGAACTTCCAACAGCGAGAAGTACATAAACAAAGAGTATGAAATGCATCCGAACTACCGGCTCAACATTGCCAGTAGGACAAGCCCATGCCATCCAGTAGTTGCTGGCTATCTGCAGCAGTTGGAATGATGATTGGGCCAGAATYATTATCGGAATGAAAGCACCACGTCTCACAGTAGTCAAGTAAGACATGTAAACTTCTTTCCCTATGCTTCCTTTCTCTCTTTCTTCATCTTGCACCAATCTTCCTTCCTTCTCTGTTATTTCAATACAAAGATTGTGCTCTGAGTCTTGCTTAGTGCGTGGAAATTCTGCATTTATGTCGGGCTCTTTTTCAGATTCACATTCATCTGTTGCATGATCAGTTTTACTTGATGTTTCAACAGTTAGAATTGATTGTAGGGCCTGGTTATGAGCACCAACAAGAACTTCAAATCCAATCTTTTGCTTCAAGAGGTCTTCAAATGTACCAGCTTGAGCGATTCTTCCATTTTGCATCACCTGTTACAACTTATAAGCTACAATCAAAAAATTACATAGTAAACAATAAGATCCTGGCAAATATACTCACTGCCTAACATGATATTTGTTCTATACAGTTGCTGGATCTAATCCTTCAGTTACCACTAGCACATAGGAAAGAAAAGTTCACTTAAATTGATATGTTATTTAGTGTTATTGAGCCTAAGCTTACATTATATAAATTGTATTCATAAGACTCATGGAAAACTAATATAGAACTATTTGTAGTTTAGGCATACCAAGATTAAGTCTGCTGCTGGAAGAAATTCAACTTGGTGGGTGACATAAAGTATGGTCTTGTCCTTGAGAATCCCCATCAAGCAATCCTGTGAAATTACATTTTTTCATTTCAAAAAGTTTGTTTTCAAGTTCAGGCTTTGAGYAAAAAACATACAAAGATGGAACTCTTGAATCCACTCACCTGAAAGAGTTGTGTCCCTGTATGAGCATCCACAGCACTGAAAGGGTCATCAAGGAGGTAAATATCAGAATCCTGGTAAACAGCACGAGCAATTTGTATCCTTTGCTTTTGGCCACCACTCATATTTATCCCCCTTTCTCCTATCTCAGTTAGATCTCCACAAGAGAAAAGCTCGAAATCCTTTGTGAGTGCACATGATTCAACTGTTCTGTTATACTTATCACCGTCATAATTCTTTCCAAAAAGGATGTTTTCTCTGATATTTCCAGTCAATATCCAAGCCGATTGAGGAACATATGCTTTTGTACCACTGATCTTCACAACCCCTGACTGTTTCGGCATCTCTCCAAGTATGCACGATAGCAGGCTGGACTTTCCTGATCCAACAGTGCCACATATAGCCACCTTTATTCCTCTCTTTATTCGCAAATTTATTCCATTAAGTGTAGTGCTTCCTGAATCACCATCCCAGCTGAATTTTCCACCATCTATCTCCACAGCATATTCTGTTTGATTCTTTGGATTATATTCAACTGCATCTGGTTGAATTTCATCTTCCTGGAGGTAAGAAGCCACTCTATCTGCAGAGACCTTTCCCTGTGCAATCACATTTAATAGATCTGGTAGATTGAATATAGGATCTTGGAGCATCCGGAATGTTGCTAATGCAGATAAGACTCGTCCAGCAGTGAGGGGAATCCCCATCAGAACGCATCCTCCAAAAGTTACAACAGAAATAAATGTTGGTGAACCCCAGAAGATGAAAGTTGTAAATGCCTGCATTCTCTGAGACTTCCATAGCCAATTATACTCTATTTTCCGTAGGGTTTCTAACTTCTGTAGATAATAACTGTCCCATGCTTGAAGTTTGAGCGTCTTCATGTTACGAAGAACTTCTGAAGTGGATTTCATCCTTGCATCCTTTGCCTCCATTATTTTAGTTTGGAATCTCTTCTGAATCCTAGTCAAAGGTATGTTGCCTGCCATTACTAGTAGAGTGGCAGCTAGTGCAACAAGTGATCCCAATCCTAGGCTGTTGTGTAGAACATAGACTGCTAACGAAATTTGAATTGGCAACATCCATATTATATTCAGGTACCAGATGAAGTCTGTGATTCTTTGGACATCTACACTCATAAGGTTGATGATCTCTCCACTAGTGTGGCTCTGACGCGATTTGCTCGATAAGCCCAGGCCTTTTTGATATATGTGAGATATCAGTGCAGCTCTTAGCCGTAGGCCTAGCTGGCGAGCTCCAAAAATCCACTGCCGCTGTGCTACTGTTTCAACCATTTTTGCGCCCAGAAAAGCTAGTGCAAGTAGATAACCACTTCCTAAGCTCCTAAACTTTTTCTCACTTAGAAAATTTACAAAGTCGTTGATGAGATAAGGGCCAACATAAGATGATACTGCACTTATCACAGCAAAAAGGGCATTAATTGCCGCTTTTCTCCTTGCCAGGATATAAATTGCCTTGTAGATAGAAGGATTCGTSGTTCCATCTCTCTTCCTTACCTGTTCAAGGCATTCATCAAAGGAACGAGATAAAAATGCAGCTGAGTCCTTGATATCAACATCGGGGACTTCTTCCTGATCAAGAGGCTTCTCGATACCGACCTCAAACAGTGGATTGAGCCAAGAAAATGTTACTAGTTGGATAATAGTGGACTTTCCATATGGACTATCCCGTTTCTCTTCCAAATGCTTCTCATTTTTCCCATTAAGAAGGGGAGTACTGACGCCATTTGAGATGTCAAACACTATTCCAGTTTTTCCATGAATTGATATTCCCAGAAGGCAGGTGGACGCAAGAAGACCAAGGATATGAAAATAGTCTTGCACACTTGGGAGTTCGTGGTTCGTGATTATCGAATGGCCATCAAGAATTGCACAAGCAAGATTTAACAAAAAGACGGATATCCACCAGACTCTCAAGATCCAAGGTAACTGGACATCTTCACGTCTTTGTATTCTATAGAGAACAATTAATGTAATTACCCATGATATTACCTGCACAATCTCTGATGAAACAGACAGGACTTTGGATGTGCAGTGAGTGGCGTAGTTGTTTTGCAGCACTAATAGCATCAGCAAATGAGCTCCTAGAAGCAAAATGGAGCAAAAGATACTGATCTTGTAACTCAGGCCAACTTTTACAGTTACTCCATATTTCTCTGCACCCATCATCTTTTTCCTGCGTTTGCATTGTGATTCAACAATGTTCAAAATGAACTGAAGCAGCAAGATTCCAAGAAAGCCAAATTGCAGGGCTATGCTGGCATCCTCCAGTAAGCAAGATGAGCCTAGCTCCTTCCATGCTATTTGAAACTGAAGGAATTTTAGCTCTGTGATCCATCATAGAACGGTATGTCAATAGGAAGAGCAAAACTAAAACTGCGATGCGTGAGAGAACGACAAAGATATATTTCCAATCAAAGTCTAAATGCAGAGCTGCAATTGTAACCATTCGCAATTCCTAATACAATTTTATTTCTTTGGTTATCTAAATTTTGCAAATTTCAACTTTTCATGAAAAGAATGCTCAAGAGACAGAACAACATAGTCAAGGATAGAAATTATTACTCTCTAGCATATTGCTCATGGCAGTTTGTTGCAAATCAAAATCTTGCACCTCCAATCCCTGGAGTACCTTCCTTTAAGGCTGTTAAGCCACGGAATTTCACTTTTGAGGCCCTTATGTCTTAAAAGTGCCAGAAATTTCTTACAGGATCTTTAAGCTTAGAAATCAACCTCAGAAACACAGCACCTCAGTTCTTTTAGGGGTTTCAAAACTGGGAGACAAGATACAGCGGCCCGGTCACGCAGGTGTTAACGAACAAGAGTAAATCCATCCTTATCAAGCTATAATACAAATGATCCTTCTCTAAAACATGAAAAGGGAAACCAGATGACCGACTGATGATTTGGAAACAAACATTTCTTCTTTGTCAGTATCTAACAAGAGAGAGATTTAATCCAAAAAAAAGAAAGAGAGTTTTTGATCCAGATGAAATCAGTTTTTTTGTCTTTCGACTTAAACCCTCTTATAATGATGATATTCGGAGTGTCTATAAATAGCAACGTACTCATCTAGTCGGTCTAGAATCAAATAAATATAACAAAGAAAAAATAKTTTAGAAACGAATGTATACGATCTTTATTTGTTTGAGGTGATTTGAAGATGAACTTTCATTGTCCTGAAAAGAACATATCTTCCATAAGTGAAGAGGTTGCCGAAAGGAAAGACATTATTATTGTACCTGCAATAACTTATCGTATAATCATAAGAATATACTAGTGAGGAATTCAAATATTATAGGATAAGCATTCCATTAAAACTTATTGCCGATATATTAAAACTTGATTTTGATATACTCTTTATTGATTTTGGTAGCAACTTTCTTGAGAGATATACGTTTGAGAATTCCAAATTTAGTTTTAATAACACATAAGTTTTATTACTAAGACTCAATTAGTACGAATAAAGTGATAATTTATATTTGACCATATCATTTTTATATTGGTTGCTTAGATTTCTCAATCTAATCTATTTTTTGTCCAACAAGGATACAAATCAATTGCTTCAGGTAGAGTCCAATTCAGCAGCTCAATTAATTTAATTCATGGCCAAATATAGTTACTCAGAATTATTTCCTTTCTTTTATAAAGAGAAAAGGGAGTTCATCACACTTTCGATGTGATGTCTCTTGATATGAGGTTTTAGGTTCTACCCACTTTTAACATATGTATATACCTTGGACCAGAAAAGAACAAAGGGAAAAGCCATAGTGGYTCACTGTCCGAGTATATGCTTAATAGTTCCAGTTTGGACGCATTAAGAACATGCACTGTCTGTAGGGAATATTAGCAGAAGATAAGTTATAGAAATTCTCTTACATATACGAAAATGAACTATAGGATATACTCGGAAGAAGCACTGTCTGTAGGGAATATTAGCAGAAGATAAGTTATAGAAATTCTCATACATATACGAAAATGAACTATAGGATATACTCGGAAGAACATATATATTCCTCCGTTACTTGTCGAAAATATATTATATACAYAAACTGACGGGCGTCTCTCATGGTTGTATCTCTTCACCATRGTTTCTTGCGAGTACAGAACCAAACAGGTAGTTCTTTGGGTGCATTATTCGTTTCGTGCATCCTAGTTTCTATTTGAGAAGCAACAAAGACCGGTTGCTTCTTAGTTTTTTGATATTTACAGACAAGATCTTCGGGTTTTTTGGGATTCAAGCCAATTTGCTGATGAAGTAAATTAATTATAGATAATCTAGAAAAATGAAATCTAAATACTTTGCAATTTGTTAATCTCACTGAGTATAAATCAAGRGAACTAAAATTGCAGGTTTGCAGTATGATGCTATGAGTGTGCATGCATGCATGCAAGTTATGTTCATAACAATGGAAGAAGTCAAGAGGCTTACTTGTTGAGCTGCCGGACCCAAACATTGCTTCCCACGCCATTATATGCTTCCCATCTCCAGATTTAAAGTTTCTAGACGATATCAGCTTCAAATCTCCAGCAGGGCAAGCCCTAGTTAATTTCTAGAATGCTACACTATTCAGTTAGAGGGAGCACAAGTCCTCTCCTCTGGATGCGAAAAACTGGGGCTCAGGGTGGTYAACCCCAGTTTAATCAYGGGATATATACTACGCTCTTCAGTTGAGTATACTCTCTTCGATATCCAGGTATGTGGGGCCTTCGCACTAATTCACTGTTGAGGGCGTGGAAGAGACCATGTTCAGTGGCTATATAAGATTTTAGAGAGGAGATACAGAGAGCGATCTGAAAGCTCAAGCGAACACTGTGCAGAAGGAATTTGTATATGTATGTCCTGATATGAATGGAAGCGAGAGAGGATAGAGGAGTAATCACGTGATGGTAAATTACTTTAAGGACGGACTCTTGGCTGGTTTTTTGAACTAATTGTCATTGACAGGTTTCCTAGTGAGAACTGCGGTGGACGTTGTATATCTAGTGTTTTACCAAGTTTATAACTATGGAGATAAAGGGAGGAAAAGAGTCAAAGAGAGACGATCAACTCAAAAACTACTATTGTGATCTCCGCTACATGCCTAGTCATCCCATCATAGTTTGCTGGGTTGATTAAGAGAGTCCGAGTTTTATTAGATTACTAGTGGTCAAGGAAATTTTTTGATACTAACAATTTTATTTTTCTTTTATAATAAACTWAATAAATAATGATTAATGATTCTATACAATTAAAATCTCATTAATGATTCTATACGATTAAAATCTCAGCTTTCATATACTAATGTATTTGAGTCATATTATTTAACCTTAGAACGACAAGCTAGTCATCACACCCGGCTAGAGAATGCAATAACGACTCGACTTACTTCGGGTTTGTCCTGGTGCAGAAGGAAAAGCATTATAAATCATAATGGGCAGCTAATAATTGGCCCATTCAGAGTCATAAAATTGGGACAAAATGAATTATTTTCAACTAGGAAAGCGATTAGCTGAATGTGACTAACCTTCTCTTGAATTCAATAGACGCACAAATACGTAAAGCTTGAGACGCGGTTTCTGTACATACATTTTGCGTCTTGTAGTACTGAGAAAATGAATTAATTTTTCAGGGTTCTCAAGAAACTTCAGTCCCATTCTGTCCACAAAGTGGAACTTGAAGAGTGCTTTTCATCCATGGCCGGCTGGTACAGTCTCCACACAATAGCTCACCTCTCTTCGGAGGATAGCTTGAGGGTTTTCCATTGCGAAATCCTTAATGCTTTTGAAACTGTGAAATGCATTTGTCGAAGTATTCGGTCTACCGATAAGTGCATCTCAAGATTTCATTAGGTTGTGCAAAGTGATCATGAGACCACAAAAAAAAAAAAAAAAAAAAAAAAAAAAAAAAAAAACTGTCATCTCTGAATTTGGATTGGCTACTTAGATTTCGGTATCTGAATCTCGGATTTCAATATTGTGGAATCCCCTTTTTAACGGGTCACTGAAATTGACAGATGCTTGAAATGTGAATGCTCCCAACACCAAAAAAGTGCTCGGCTTCCTGCTTTCGGAATAGCTTGAATGGACTTCAAAGGTTAAATGATTGAATGAGTAAGAGTTCCTTCTTCTTTGCGCGACCAGGAATGTATCTTTTGTAAAGATTGACTAGGCCAATTACTGAAAGCCTAGGCCATTGATAGAAGAATTAATTTAGTACATCTCTTGATCAGCCATGCATGTTTCTAAGAGTTGCTCTGCTTTTCTCCGAGTGAAAATCTGGTTCTAGAAGAAGTAGCCTCTTTTGCATGTCAAGTTACGTACCAAAAAAATTGTGCCCAGTTCTATCARGGAATTTGAATTGGTCTTTTCCTTCTCATGTGGCAACTGCAGATACTGCACTATCAATGGACCAGATGGTAGGCGGAAGTCCAATTTTTAAAGGGGTCAGTGTCCAAATGCAGGGCAAGGACCACTGATGCCACTGTCTACTTTCTAAGCGTGCACACTGTCTTTGCTAATTTCCGATAGATCCAAGAAGGGATTCGCAGTACTTTGCATTGGCTTTCAAATTCAGAAACTATGTCGCCAGCATCAGTTCTTAATCAACCACAAGAAAAAAGAACTGCAAGTATTTAGCAAACTAGATGACACCATGAACAAATGGTTAGGCTAGCTAAGTTTCTGGACCATGACGTTCGGGATTATTCCTTCTCTACTCTTTAGGGTTACTACCATTCTTGTCTAGAAACAAAGATCATAAATACTTTGAAGCTGAAAGGTATGATATTCCGTTCTCTATATCTTCAATCTTCTTCCCCAAATACACAGTCTTGCTCTCCTCAAACTTTCGAGACTGAAGATTTGATTTAAAAGATGAAGATGGGGGGATTATTAATTTCCTTCATATTTTGTGATTTTTCCTAAGAAATCTTTTGATTTTTTCTGTTAGGCTATATTTGGTTGCATCATTAACTCATCTAACTTTATTGTCTCATCCGACAGCAAAACATGGGAAAATGGATTCTTATAGTGCTATGCATATTGTGTGACTYTAATCATCTATGAATAAGCAACATCATTAATTCTTGATATTTCGACAATGACCTTCTAATAAATTCATTATTTTTGGAAAGGACAAGAATTACCAGTTTAAAAAAACTATAAACATTTCTAAATTTGTACATTATTGTGGCGTTTAACAACCTTTTAACTTCAATTCTTCTGAACTTCAATTCGAAAGAATTCATAAATAAAATAAAATTCTTTTAATATTATTTGCTTCATTTGGAACTCCAGACATCAATAACCCATATAGATTTCAAAGAACCCATTCTACATAATATTAAAAGATGGGTTGTTCTGAACGGCGAAACGGCTGTGGTAATCATTTAGCATTAATTTAGGGGTTAGTGGGTATAAAAGAAATAGCAACTTTAGAGGCCAGTGATCTGATCGAGGGGTTTAGGCATTGACTAATCAGATAAAGAATTGAAGTGCCTGACAAAGTATATACCATAGGCAGAAAGGTCCATGATAGCTCCATAAAATATGGTTCTAAGTACCTAAGTGATCAGTGACGAGTTAATCTTTGTCTTGTACTTCTGCAATTCTCATTAGATTTGCAATGCACGTGAAATATTATCCTCCACGTATCAAATATTTCTTTAGGATTTGATACAGAAAATAATGTAAGTCTCAATCTATCGTTCCTTTCTTGATTCAAAATTAAAATATATGGCTCATGTTTGTTCATCTTTCTAATGGAGAAAAAGGGACTTTGTTGATACAATTCATGACRGGATCCACATTTGGGTGTAGGGGACAAGACGTACCAAAACAAAATGCAGAACAGTTGTACCGAAACTATTGATTGTGTGTAGTCTTGAATGGACTTGTTTCCACTTTCTAGCACTATGAATTGATCCTTTCTGAAAACAGAAGCTCAAAAACTATTTAACATTATTCAAAACTGTATTTGTAATATTATTTTAAAAATTGGACAATATTCCTAAGATCATAGAGAGCCAAACAAAAGCCATTCCTTACTATAAGTTGAAAGTGGTTATGGGGATAGGTTTTTCCAAGTTAATAATATTTATAAATTTAAATTCTAACACAATCCTATTATTGTATAATTGGCCATTATTGAAGTAACAATTTTACCGTCAAAATACCTAACTTGTATAAAAAAGGCTTAGTCCTAAAATAGTTCTAGAAATGGTCAAGAGATTGGATCTTAGGCATATGCACTTGTTCCCTTTCATTTTTTTTTTTTTTTCATCTCTCTTTTTTCCATGTTCTTTCGTGCTGTTTTTGTTTTTTTTTCCTTTAGCCTTGCGGCCAAGGCCAAAGCCCACTTCTTGATCGGAGGAAGTTAGAATTTTTGTTCAGTGTAAGCAATAATTTTTAAATAAACATATAAAAGGTAAATAATTTAATATAAAGTCGTCAATTATTAACTCATTAAAAATTCAACAATAAATTATATCAAAATTTTTTTAATCATAAAAAGTCTCTAAATAAAATTCAGATCCTTAATAATTTAAAAAAAAACGATTCAAATCAATTTGGATGGCAAATATAATAACTAATAGGAGAGAAATGAATTTTCGCGGCACGCAATCTATGTCGCCTTAATATGGGATGCTGGCACCATGCCCCTTATGTTATGCTGGGGTTATATGTACATTGCCTTATTCTCACCAAATCAATACATTTAAATATTCAAGTAACATTAATTCATAATTATAATATAAATATCTCATTAATTATAAATCTTCACAGTACGTGACTTTAATTTTCACAACTAAATTCATGAATACAATCTACTAAAACATATAAGTGTAGCAAACCTTAGTTGGCAATAGAGATAATCTAAACAATTATAAAGATGTAAGAGATCTCCAAATTCATAAAACTTATATACGGATTACCAACTCTTCTAAAATGAAGTCGTCTGACTTCACTAAGTGTCTATACCTATCACTAAAACATAGAAAATTTAAGCAAGTTAGGCTCAGTGAGCCTTTATGAGTGTGTAATAATGCGCATAATTTTAATAATAAATATCCAGAAAATATGGGTCCTTTCGGTTAAATAAGAAGAGATCAATACTATTGTTTGAAAACGAATCCTGAACTAAGATATTCAGACAAATCTCTAAGGGGAACAAAATGCAGATAAGTTCAGAAAATAATTCATACAGGATAAAGAAAACATCAAGCGCATTCAATGGAAGTTTAAGAATACGATGGTTCATAGACAAGTGAGTTTACAACCGAAATCCCCATGAACAATAACAAAGTAGTCAAGCTAAGCCTCGGCTATAAAGAATGGGTCATCCCCAGGTTAACCGCCTAACCAAGACGTATGAGTGTTCAATGATTTACTAGGGTTACAGGAGCTAAGTGCAAATCGCATCGCCCAAAAAGTAGCAACCCACCATAGATATGATCCAATCGCTACTGGCATTTTGGCGACCCTAAAGCACTATCGTCGAGCGATCAAGAGGTCCTTCACACTAAAGGATTAGGCAAGCCAATGACATGGCACTGGACTTAATACAGCGAAGTCATCGACAAATTACCTATCAATCATTAAAATACATATGATCCCACATTCGCGAACGTAGTCTCACTAAACAGTTGTGATGCAATAAATAAATCGAAAAACTCGTGAAATTCATCAGATTAAATACAAGTCAATTATAAAAATAACATTCGATATGCTCAATAGCGATTTACATGACATCGAGTAGACATAGCGTAGTGGAAGGGTCTTGAAAACTTATTTATAAGGAATATAGTGTGTTACAATAAATCACACATTTATTTGAGGAGTGTAATCTCCTCGATATATATGCGTACTCCTTATAGTCATATTAAAGGGATAATTACTTAATGCAGCATCAATTTTAGTAATACAAGCTATGATTAAATCATAAAGTGTAAAGATTTGGCTAATTGTTTATCAAGACCTCGATGATCCTAAATGGAATCTAGATTATTACATTTCTAGAGGGCGACCATTTCTATTTAGAAGGGAGGCAGAAGTTTTGTGTTGGATCAAGATTTACATTGATTTCTATCACATAAGAATTAAGAGTTACACTTCATTGTAATTAAGGTAAAACAATAAGGTACAATATTATCAAAAAAGTAAAAAAAAAAAATAAGCAACCAAAAAAACATTTTCATAAATATTAATCCAGTTGAAGGTTCTAATTTTGACTCTCCGTAGAAGAACTTATTTTTCACAATATCAACAGTATCAAAATTGATGCAATACTTATTCAACTTTAACGGTGGCTAATACGATGTTGCTTAATTATGAAGCACTAATGGAACTTTTCGAAAAGAGATGAGTTTATATTAAGGGAACAAAAAGAAAGAAAATGGAAAGGGAATAACCAAGCAAATTAGAATTTGAAATTGAACAGCATGAGAAGACACTAAAAGGCACGACAATTATCATGCCTCCACTAAAGATGATATCCTATTCAATTTCCAAATAACTTAGTCTTAATTGGGCCTTGGAAGTTAATCAAAAAGAACRAAAAAGAGCATCATGAATTAAAGAATCARGTCGCTCCAATAAACCATGCATGACATTAGAAGCTCAACTCTTATATTCATACTGCAATAGTTCAATTTGCACCTAGAGATGCATGTGTACCACAGTTGAATCATTCATATTTCAAGAGKACCACATGCCCCACATGACAAGTAATCACAATGAAGCATTGCAGGACTAGTTTTTAGATAGCACTAAAATGGCAGAAACAATTTTGGAAGGACTGATCAACAAAAATTAGGTAAGGGTACCTTCAAAAAAAAAAAATTAAAAAATCAAACAATTATATGGACAATGCAAGGAAATGGAAGGAAAGAGGGAAACCTCACAACAASAAGCTCTATTTCATCATTCAATAATCACCTCTCATTTAAAGTTGTGACAGTGATAGTTATAGACATCAAAATCCTATAGTCAAAACTACTCAAAGCTATGGTAACTTCAATTATSAATAACTTGAATCCAAAGAAGCTAAAGGGCCGAAATCTTTGACTACAAGGCATAAGGAAAATTTAGAGAAACGGAACTTCCATATTACAAGACTTAGCTCCCATTACAAAGATAGTACAACTTAAAACATCTTAATCTACTATCACAAATCATTAAGGCCATCCATTCTCAAATGCATAAAAAGTAACCTCCTTTTGAGACCTTTGGCTGGTAAGGGTCGGAGAAACTAGCGGCTGCAAACTACAGAGAGAGACAGAGAAAAGAAAAACAAATAGATGAAGATTTATAGGTGGAGAATGTCCTAAGAATGTGCAGAAAACTAAAAATCAAATAAATAATGAGAAAAAGAAAGAGAGGCGGTTGAAAGCAGGTGWAAAATCAAACAAAGTGAAGGCTCTGTTAACAGTGAGAGAAAGGAAGAAGAAAGACGATGGCGGAGGAAATGGTGGGTTGATCAGGAACAAAACAAAAGAAAATAAATATAAATTATATCAAGAATATGAATCGAAAAGAAAGAGAATATTATACATTYTTATTAATATGAAAATAAAATGATGAGAGAAGAAATAAGAAAAATAAAAGACAAGGATAATAAAATTTTTGAATATTATATATTACTATTACTATTACTATTATTATTATTACTATTTTCATTATTGTAAATAATACTAAATTTTATTTTCTTCTAATAATATTTATTGGTCGAATTCCTTTTAACTAACGAAATATATAATTAAATGYATATTCAAAAAATATTCTAATTTCGAAACTCTTAATATTAACTTCATACAAAGTCACAYTTTAAGGCTTACACAATATAAATAAATAAGATTAAGAACGAAAATATAGTTACTAACAAATTTAATATCTCAAGCATCTAAAACTAAGTTTAGGAATTTAGCTTCTATAGTAAAATGGAAAAACAATAGAAAAACAACCAATTACCTTCTGCGAAAAGTATCTCAAATTTGGCTAAAATTCAAAGTGGAGTTGTKTACTAATAAAGGCCCAAAAGTATGGAAAAATCATAAAAGCACTGATTTTGGGCCATCAACTCCTTTTGTGAAATCATAAAATTGTAGCCCACTAAGGTAAATCTAACCCATTAGGTATCTGGACTCTGACATTGGTCTGGTTTCTTGGGCCTAAGTCACCATTGAGTAACATTTGTAATTTGTTGTTTAACGTAACTGGCCCAAATMTCAGCCCACAAAATAAAAAATTCAACCTTCTGTTTCGTTTTTCATATTCTCTCCTTCTTTATCTTTCTCGTGTCTCACTGCGGAACAAAAACCCTAAACACGTACCTCACTGCTGAACTCATCCATTTCTTTTCCTCACAGAGCGACTGATTGCAGAATAGCAAAAGCAGAAGGATAGAAGAAAGAGGATGGCGGAGGTTATGTCCATCGAGGACATAAGAGCCGCAGGTGCCCGGATTGGCATCGACTTCTCTGAAGTCGATCTCGACTCCATTCGCCTCCCCCCCGGCGAAGATTTTGGCATCATAAGGTTATCATGAACTGCCTTATCTTTTCAAAGACTGTTGTATTTTGCCTCCTGCAATTGGCTAAGCCAAGTATTTTCCTAAATTTGCTCTTTCACTGTTCTTATTGCATCATAGTTTTGTGTGTGCCAAAATTTATGAAAAATATATCAGTTCAGCAGCATATAAAGATTTGGTATTGAAAGCTGTTGATGTTGCGAATCCTTTCTTTAAATTTAACTCTCTTTTTTTTTTTCCTGGAAAAAAGCAGATGACAAAATTTTGTTTGTTTTTGTAGTGATGATGAGGATTTGAGGGAGGAGGAGGAGTTGGAGTTCGAACAAGGATTCGGGAACATAATAGTGGTGGATAATCTGCCCGTAGTCCCAAAAGAGAAATTTGAAAAATTGGAAGGAGTGATTCGAAAAATTTACAGCCAGATAAGTATGATTAAGGAGGATGGTCTGTGGATGCCTGTTGATCCTGATACTCAAAAAACTCTAGGTTACTGCTTTATTGAGTACAATACTCCTCAGGTACCTTCACGTTGCATTTATAATTTCAWTTTTTTATACATAAGTTCTGATTGGATTTCATATGGTTTCATACTCACATAGCAAAATTGCATAGAGACGTGCGGAGTTTTGTATTGTCATGGATTGGAGTATTTTAGGAATTACCTAATTTAGATTATGAACTTATAAGCCAGCGGAATTTGGATTGGGAAGTATATAGCAGTTTTCTTTTTAGTTTTTGATTCTTGCATATCTAATATGAGCATACGCTTGAGAGTTGGCCTAGTAAACTATTGTGAGATGAGGTTTTGTGCATTTTGTTTCTTGGATTTSCATAATCAGTCTAACTAGAACGTATTGGTGATGTTGCCACATTATTGATTTCTGAATGCTAAACCCTTAATTTTTGTACCATCGAGATGCAGTTTTGAAGCTCGAGACTGTTCGGCTGACCAAAAGTTACCTACAATTGAATTGTGAAAGTAGCTGATGGTTTTACTAGAAAAAAGTATAGTAGAAGTTTAAGTTTTGAAGGATTCTGTCAATTATGCTTACTGTACAACAAAGACATAAACTAAAAGAAATAGATTAAAAATGTTCTCCAAACAAATGAAAAGGAGAAGATATTTGGTAGAAAACTACTATTGTGCAGGAAAATATGTATTTAAATTTCTATATTTGGGAATAAATACGCAAGTACAATCCAACAATAAAATGTAAAAAGAGAAGGTATTTACAAAACTCTGCAACAGGTGAAGGTTGTAATCCAGGTGCTGGTGTTAGGAGTCCCTAAAGTTGGGGAACTGTTTTGTTAAACATTTTATTTCTGACAAAGGAGGCGGCTCTAGAACTTCCATAGTTCAGGAGCCAGCTTGGTCAGAGTATGGGCCCGGATTGCAGTTTGGATATTCAAACTATTGAGGCAGAACTGATATCAGAGCACTTGATGTCACCGGTTGTTTGTCTTGATAAATAATGCATAGTTCCCAATGAGATGAAGCAACACAATTTCACATCTTCTGTTTAGCTTTTTTTAAAAAAAATTAAAAAAGAAATACTTTTTTGCCTGCACAGTGTATTTTATTTTGATGGTAGAAATATTGTGGTTTGACACTGCAGGAAGCTGAACTAGCGAAGGAGAAAACCAATGGATACAAATTGGACAGATTACATGTATTTGTTGTGAACATGTTTGATGACATTGATAAGTACAGGAAAGTTCCAGATGAGTGGGCTCCTCCAGAAACTAAACCATATACACCAGGGGTTAGCCTTTGTTTTATGCTCTTTTCWTGTTCTCTTCATGCTTCGGTTCTCATTTTTTCGTTGATTTATTTCTAACCTTTTATTGGAATTGTTCCTGGTTTGATTGCAGGAAAACCTGCAACAATGGCTCACTGATGAGAAAGCGAGAGATCAGTTTGTCATTCGTGCTGGTTCAGACACAGAGGTCCTCTGGAATGATGCTAGAGAGTTGAAGCCTGATCCTGTTTATAAACGTTCTGTGAGTTTATTTTAGTTGGTATCTGGTTGTGGAATTGATTGAGTCCTTAAGTCATTCATCTTGTTGCCTGATGACCTTCWTAAGATAWGGATGCATTTTCCTCATCTTCTAGAAAAATATTTTTAAATATAAGCACCAGGAGTAATCATAGTTATCTTGTGTTACTTTTTATGGCACTTTAATATACTTCCATCCTATTTTTGTGCAGTTCTGGACTGAAAGTTTTGTCCAGTGGTCTCCTCTGGGAACCTATTTGGCAACTCTTCATAGGCAGGGTGCTGCAGTTTGGGGTGGCGCCACAACTTTTAATCGCCTAATGCGTTATGCTCATCCACAGGTTATTTTATGGTCATGCTTAAATTCCGTAACCTAGTTTCACTTATCAAGATATGTGCTTAGCAGTATTAGTTGCACAGGTTAAATTGATTGACTTTTCACCTGGTGAGCGATTTTTGGTGACATARAGCAGCCACGAACCAAGCAACCCTCGTGATACTCATGTAAAGTTTTCTAGTTGATCATTCCTGAAATGAATATTACAATACTTCGACACATTTTTCTGATTGGAATTCATTACAGAGGGTTGTACTAAACATTTTTGACGTGAGAACTGGAAAAGTTATGAGAGATTTTAAGGGAAGTGCTGATGAGTTTGCAATTGGAGGTGGAGGTGTAACTGGTGTTACTTGGCCTGTTTTCAGGTAAAGTTTGTATTCTATCAATAGAATAGAATTATACTTTCTCTTTGCCCACAAGAAATTTTTCCTTGTTATTCAAATTTGACTTAAGAGGGGTGCTAATTGTCCAGGTGGGGTGGTGGAAAAGATGACAAGTACTTTGCCCGTATAGGGAAGAATGTCGTATCCGTTTATGAAACTGAGACATTTTCTCTTATTGACAAGAAATCCATAAAGGTTGAAAATGTGGTGGACTTCAGCTGGTCCCCCACTGATCCCATTCTTGCGCTTTTTGTTCCGGAGCTTGGTGGAGGGAATCAACCTGCAAGGGTAATTCCAGAACTTCCATCATGGATAAATAACTCCCTGTTAATCGTTATCCCCCCCCCCCCCCAGTTCTTTAAGACTAATCCTCCTAATTCTACCAACAGGTGAGTCTTATCCAAATCCCAGGCAAAGAGGAATTGAGGCAGAAGAACCTCTTTAGTGTTAGTGATTGCAAAATGTATTGGCAAAGCAATGGGGACTACCTTGCTGTCAAGGTTGGCAGGTATAAAAAGATAAAGAAAAGTACGTACACTGGCTTTGAGCTTTTCAGAATCAAAGAACGAGATATTCCAATRGAGGTTTTGGAGCTTGAGAATAAGAATGATAAGATTATTGCATTTGCTTGGGAGCCAAAGGGTCACAGATTTGCAGTTATCCACGGTGATAACCCAAGGCCTGACATCAGTTTTTACTCTATGAGGACTGCYCATAATGCAGGTCGGGTTTCAAAGCTCACGACACTCAAAGGCAAGCAGGCAAATGCTCTTTACTGGTCARCTGCTGGCCGCTTTATCGTGCTAGCTGGGTTGAAAGGTTTTAATGGGCAATTGGAGTTCTACAACGTCGATGAACTTGAAACCATGGCAACAGCTGAGCATTTTATGGCAACAGATATTGAATGGGATCCTACAGGAAGGTAATATAACGTCAACCTACCTACAAGTGATTTAGGGATTTGCATTGTTGTTTTACGTTTTGCATTCTTCTCATACTTGGGATGAATTCTGCTGCCCTTGTTTTGGTTAGTGATAGTCTTTTTTAAATAAAAAATTACAAGTTATATTGACTGCAAGTAACATAAAACTGAAGCTTGTAATCTTCTGATTGTGGTAAAAAAATTGCTTCTTTAGGTATGTTGCAACAGCAGTTACTTCCGTTCATGAGATGGAGAATGGCTTCAACATATGGTCATTCAATGGGAAGCTTCTTTATAGGATTCTGAAGGATCACTTCTTCCAAGTAAGATCAAATCTGCTCTGGAATTTGACTTGTTAGAGTGAAGCTGGTCTTTTGTATTTTGATAGTTTTGGTGAACTATTTTTCCCCATAAATATATTTGTTTCCATCAAAGCTCTATTTTCCTAATTAGAGAAAACAAAAGGAGGGCTTGTCTGTTATTACTAGTGCTAGAGTGATGAAGCAATGAACTTATAACTACCTGAAGCTGTTGTATTTTGTGATGCTCTGTGATAAAGTTGAAAGGCTGAATTTCCACATATTGTCTATTCCTGAAGTTTCTCTTCTCAGTTTAGGAGTCATAGTTGTTTATGACATTAGTTGGTTTGTTTGAATTAGTACACGGTGACCATTTATTGTTACCAAATCCGAGTAGTTACATTCTGTTGAATATAAAAGAATACCAGATATGTACTGTTGTCCACAACCCCTGAAAAGTCAGTCGGTGTATCGAATAGAGTTGCAATTGATTTATGCCTTCAGGGAAACGGACGTGACTGTAGTTCTGATCTTCCTAAGAAGGATTTGGTAAAGAATTGCTTGTGATGCACGAATTCCATGGGCTGAATAACTCACTGGGGGGTTGTTTCCTTGCATGTTTTAACTGTTATATARATTATACTGTGTACATGTTCTCGCTAATACATTCTTTACTGCAGTTTGCATGGCGTCCAAGGCCTCCATCCCTTCTGAGCGCTGAGAAGGAAGAGGAGATTGCAAAGYACCTGAAGAAGTATAGCAAGAAGTATGAAGCAGAGGATCAAGATGTTTCATTGCAGTTGAGTGAGCAGGAGCGCGAGAAACGAAAGGTTTTGAAGGAAGAATGGGAAAGATGGCTCAATGAGTGGAAGCGCCTGCATGAAGAGGAGAAATTGGAAAGGCAAAAGTTACGTGATGGAGAAGCCAGTGATGAGGAAGAAGATTACGAGGCCAAAGAAGTGGAAGTTGAGGAGCTACTAGACGTCTCAGAGGAGGTAATTTCATTTGATTAAGAGCCATTGCTGGTGGTAGAACTTCCGGGTTGCTGTAGCAGTATTTGAACACTGCTCACTTGGGCCAGTTCCCAAGAGTTGTTAGACTAGTTAGTGCTTTGGCTATGTAATTTTGACTGGAGTTATATTTCCTATTTTTTATTTATTACTGGGACTTCTGGTTTCTTCATTTTGTGGAACCGCAATTTTATTGATTTGGATCTCTCAGGTTTTTATATAGACTAGTTAATGGCATTGTATTCCATGTTATAAAATAGTCTTTATATTAGTTATGAATTAGTAATACTCGCTGGGTTCTTTTYTAAGTATTGTAATGGAAAAAATATATTGATTTAAGAGGATAAAATTACTTACTATATTTCTGATTATCTTTTGAAATTTTCATGTGATATGTGAAAGTCTTTCTCAATTGAAAAAAGGATAAAAATTACTCAATTTGTGAAACAATAAAGGATAATAATTAATATTATTAGATTAAGAAAAAAATTAGTTATAAGATGAAGGGATAAAAATTATTATTTTTTATTATTTTATTGATGTTTAAAAAGACATTTATTTCAAAAAATTTCGAATACTTATAAAAAAAGGAGAATATGTATTAGATGAATGGATGGCATCATCATTCCTAAATAACAYTAAACAGACCAGTTCTGAAAACTATTTGTTTGTTGACTTTGATGAGATAAAAAGGGAAAATTTTTTGGTCTWGTGTAATTTTTAATCTTAAAGTTGGGTTATGTGAAAATAAAACATAAACTAGTTCAAATCTTTTAAAATATTGAATGAAAAATGGTGACTGGGTAAAATAATATAATGAAGATTATTGATTTTATGCGTTATATTTGTTGAACAGCCCCTTTTAACATTTTCCTGAACAAATCATGAAAGAGTATTTAGCTGGTAAATCGATTACCAGTAGCCAATTGATTCAGCTTTGGGATTCGAATGATTTGGGAAACACGCGCTAGCCCCAGTGCAGATCATTTTCGTTCAACTGGAAAGGBAGGAACTATTATAATCTAGTAGTCAAATTCCCGGGAGCTTGAGAACTCAACAGTGCATTTCAAAGCGATAAGGTAACGGAAAGAGAGAGCCTGCTTAAATTAATCTTATCTTTTAATTTTTCCCTCGGGAGATTTTGAAATTCCCCTTCCTACAGGTATGTAGAAAGAACCCTAAGGACGGTCAATCACATAGCACTTCAAAAAGAAGTGGAATGCAGGAGGATTTGCGTAATTCAGCCTAGAACCAAGCCAAGGGAATGTTTTTGCCCCAAAAAAATAACATTTTTATGTAACTAACTGCAAAAATACAAATTACATTAAGAAGATGACGAGGATAGATCAAGTTTTTAGCTCATCTTTTCTGGGAGCACCTTTTTAGCTCCAATTTCATATTAATATCCCTCTTCGAGATATTCAAAATGCCAGATTGTTCTTCTACTTTTGCAATGAGAAGCATCAGCAATGGTACAGTTGAAAGAGTTCTGCAGGACCCCACCATGATTAATTTCTTCTGTTCAAGATGAGGAGAAATTCAGTAACTGTTCCATCTTGACATACAACTCATGTAATAAGCGAAATGAAAGGATTCAATTGGAAACGTCAAAAAACTGCATGCTTGAAGAGCACAATTGAATTCTAATATCAAGGTAGTCGAGAACTGCGCTAGAAAATTTCAATTATAACCACATTTAAGTAATTGATAACAAGACGATGCAAACCTTAGCACGTGTAATGGCTACATTAATCCTGTGCCAGTCTCCAAGTAGTGAAGAACTGCAGTTTCTTGGAGTTTCAGTTGACCTTACAAATGATACCAATATGCAATCCTTGTCCCTACCCTGCGAGTCAAGAGACAGACATGGGGTTTAGCATCCTACCAACTGAGCCTAATTATATGCTGATCTGCGGTTTATGAAATGCTAATACAAAAATGCAGAAGCAAATCTCATCACTTAAACGCTATGTTGTTGCTGGGTGCAAATGTTTGTCTCTTAAACTTTTGATGATTTACGCCAGAATTTGTGTTAAGCATGTGATTTACAAACAAGKAGCAATCTTTAGTATACGAACATAGTTTCTTCTTTCCCTAGATGAATAACAATGATTGGTTACTGATACAGTTAAGTAAAATATTGAAACATTTGGAAGAGAACTTTTGGAGAACATTGAAAACAAAATCTAGTGAAACAACATGGCCAATTTCACTTCCAAAGAAGCACTACCAGCTGAATGCACATTTCTCGTCCGGTGCACAAAATGGCCAAATGCCTATGTCAAGAAGCCCCATATTAATGTTTAAGAATAGTCTATTGGAATAATGGAACTTTCCAGGTTCACATGTACGGTTGAGAGAAATGAGAAATCACTCTGCCCAACATGTGAAAACTTCTATTCGTTCTGTTTTCATGCAAAAGGATCTAGTGATATGAGAAGAACTGTGACCTGGTATTTATCAATTGTATGTATCTCCACAGATGCAGAAACAGCTTCACGAATGAGATTTGCCTGAGAGTTGTAGGGCGTAATTATGCCAATATGTGCTCCTTCAACACCTCTATCTACCAATTTATTTATAACCTATATACCAAAATAGCATGATTATAAGTCAGTTATTCTTGATCCCTAGTACCAAGAAGTATTCAGGCCAAAAACATCAAATATCATACCTCAGTAACAATATAAGCTTCAATTGGATTATTCACAGTTTTGGAATCAGTTGTCTCAAAAGCTGGCAAGAGATCTAAATCTTATCCAAATCAGTAACTCCRCAWGTTGTGCATGTGATGACTAGTTTTGAGAGAAAAGGAAGATGGGAATATAACAAACCTGTGTTGATAAATATGACAGGCCTGTCAGGACATAAGACCTGTTAGAAGCCACAAGGTATGATTAAATGGCTGGCAATAATATAGTAGTTAAAAAAGATCTTTTTATGGCCACAATCAATCTTAAAATAAAAGTGCTGGTACTTCTTTTGCAGAAGCCACAATGGCAAATCGTGGCATTTGAGCCTCGTGTATGAAAAGAAAACATCCAATAAAAATAAATAATGAACTGTTATAATGAGCAGGGGAAGAAAGATGCACCCCCACCCCCCCAGCCCCAAAAAAACAGAGTAGAAAGAAAGAGAACATATGCCCCCAAATACCATTAAGGTAATGTATGAAACAGGCACACCACATGACCAATTAAGGACTCCTAAAATTAAACAATTGTCCCCATATGGTTATAATCTGTTCATTCTTAGGAAAAGGGATTAAACTAACATGTGCTTAGGTAATGAACCAGTTGGAACAGGAAATGCAGAAGCAGCAATAACAGTAGCTGCATTAACAGTAGCAAAACTTYTTCTTTGAATGTAAAGGAAAATGCCATCTGCAGTTTACAATCTAAAATTGTTTAACCAGTTGTACAGATAATGGTTCAATGAGCATTATGTCATTCTTACAAGATCTGTAATTGATTGATTATTAACTACCTGGCTTAGCCATTCAGGTGTGGATGCTGCAGATGGGTAAGTAATTTTGGCATTCTCTATTTCAGGAGAACCACAACGCAATCTATTACCATATATCAAAGCATTTGATAGTTCCATAATGGCTGCACACATTCGGTACTGCATGTGACAATTTTAAAGCATTAAGCTTCTGTTAGCAAAATGATAGAATGGTTAGTKTTTTTACTAAAATGTTGAGGTAACCTGGCTCTGTAATGCTGAAATGGCCTGAGGATGTGCCTCAGAGAGCCTGCAAAACAAGCTTACGGCCATTCCATTCTCTTTAGCCTCCATGCTCTAATAAAAAGAGGACAAGTTGAAGGAGTTCAACAATTATATTGTACAGCAGGAAGAGTAATCAGCACTTTAGACAGAAGAAAACACCTGCACTAGGGGTGGCAATTGGTAATGATCCCCCACAAGAACGAACTTTGATGCGAACATTAGAGGTCCCAAGGACACCTGCTTGCCAACATATAAATTGGCTTAGCTGCTATCTTGAAGGTGTCTATCAAGAGATCTCATCTTGCGGAAAAATCCAAGCAAAAATGTAGCTAAAAAGATTGAAACCTTAGTAGAACAAGCAAACAATCAGAAAGTTCAGAAAAATTCTATCTTCAAGAGTATCAGTATATGCAACTTCAACCACTACGAAGAAAGTTCTATCTTCAAGAGTATRAGTATATGCAACTTCAACCACTACGAAGAAAGTAAAGAAGTTTACTTCACAAGTCCCGAGAGAGTAAACACAGTTGGTGGAAGTCCATCTGCTGAATCCTATTTATATCTACTTTCAAAAGATCATACCCAACTCCCATTTGGCTCCCAACTTTTCAATAATTGAATTATCATTACAATATTACCTTTCTTTTATGGCATTTGGATACAATTCCCTCAGAAAAAATGGTGGTACAGGAAAAGAGAGGCACCCACAGAGATAGGGAATAAGGAGAAGCCACAGAGAATTGATTAAGGATCATGATGAGAGTAACAGATCTTCTTGACAATCTTATTTCTTTCCCCCATTTTTTCAGTAAAGGACGAGCTTGCGCTAAAGTGTTATTGTTTCTCCTTTTCTCTTCGGACAGACAATAATTCTAGATCTCAGAAATAAAGTAAGTGTGAGGCAGAGTGTAATGAATCTGCAGTTCAGAACAGCATATGACACTTCAATCCTATAGCTTTAACAAATACAGAATTGACAAAGTCTGCCTGTTTGATAAGTTCTCTTTTTTGGGAAACCAGAAACTCCGCGATAGCTGTTCCCCGAGATGAGTAACCATTCTTCAGCTTCCAGAATATGTTGGACGTACAATGTTACAATTCCAGTATATTGCTTCACAAGATTTGTGTTGTTTAGGTTACATAGACTGCAATAAGTTGCGTGATTCCTATCTTAAGAAGTTGCACAGCAAGAACTAATTTAGTGAACACGGAGTTTKTTTTAAMAGTAACTGAATCCCATGTTCTCATTTAAAAGAGGACAGRGATAAGCATTTCCTTTGAACTACTTCTCTAAACATGCAAAACACATACCGGAAGAGTTGTTTGTCCAGCCTCATCCATGATACATACATCAAATCGCATGTTGGCAAGCAAAGGGCTAGTTATCCCTAAACAAGTAATAGCAATCACTCTGGTCTGGTCTAGCCTTAGCTTTATCTCTTCAATGCTACGCATATCCATCTCTGCAGAATGAAATGCTACATGAAATTAAGACGCCACAGACCAATGACAAAATCTATCATCCCATTGGTAGAGAAAATATCTTACCAGACAAGCAGTTCTCTCGAACTTCCTCATGTACAGCTTCACATCTTCCAATGCGTATAAAATCAATCCCCTGAAAGAAAAAAGAATAACTATATTAGTAACATGCTGATTGGAGACTACCAAATCTGGCAATATGCATCCGTAATAGCAGCAGATGTTACAACAAAACATTACTACTTTCAGGAAAAAGATGAGCACAAAAGACGACTGAGCCAGAGAAATCAATCAGATTAAAATTTCTTAAGGCATTGGTAGCCCAAGCATTACATTTTCAACAAGGATTAGTGAAGGTGTCAATTTTCTATTAATGTTATCTGCATTAGAAAATGTCTCCATTATTGTAAGAACAGATTCAATTTGAAAGGGTATCTCCACCTAAGTTTAGATCATAAATTTTCAGATTCAAAGAGATCCACAAATGAGGTTAGTTAAAAGTTTCAAGCTTAGAATGACAATAGAGTTGGAATACGTAATCACTGGAATCAATCCTTCTTCAGTACAACCTGACATGTACAACCACAAACTTGAATGTGCTTCATATAGAAACCAAATGGAGCAATTTAAAACTGGTTTCCCTTCCCTTATTACTAAGAGGAGTTTTATATKTTATATTCTTCTAAATAAATGCATGGAAAATGTTATATCAAGCTTATGTTTCAACTGATTATTGAATCAGAAAACCATCTAGGGAAATATTTCATGCAATTAGAGGGACTGTCATACCGTGAAATTTAAACCTGAAGATTTCTTTCTTTGAAAATATTAAGAAACATAAATGCTACCTCAGGTAAGGAACCAAGCTTCCAGTTTAGTAATTCAACATCACCGGTCAACCGTACATCACTACAATCCCTAAATSAATAACTATATGATACTCCCAGTTCAAAAATTCTTTTGAAGGTGTACAGGGCTGCAACTCATCTAGAGAAGCAGGGTCAAGCACTTACCATAACTTGTTAAAGACTGAGCCKCAAGCCTAAAACGGCTTAAGCCAAAATTGCTTGTGATTGCTTTACCTAATCTCTAAAAGATATTCAACATTAGCCAAAKACACTAGGTGRTACAGCATTGCAATTTTGCAATCCATGTACACCACTTGTATACCAATATTCACCAACATAATTTCCCGAAGAACAGAAAAAGATCAAAYGAGAAGTTAGAGGAATGGCCTTTTACCCTAGATCCAAAAGTTAATGCTGAAGCTTCAAGTAAGATAAACCACATTTAAACAAAATAAAGGGTTCTGTGGGCTTTTAGGGTTACCATTTTAAAGAATGTGAGAATTAAACCCACCAATATTTACTGTACAGGTATGACCTTCCCAACAGAACCAGCTACAGTAACACCCTCTTTAAGATGTGAATATTTGGCCATTTCAATGGAATCAGCTGATATTCAGCAGCAGATGGTAAAACATGAACAAGGCACACGCAAAAGCTACATATGTGCTATAGTGCTGAAGTAGCTAAATCAAGACTCAGAATCCTTCATACATAACAGAAACAGGAATATTATAGTTATGGAGGATAGAGAAGACCTGAGCTTTCAATTTGATAAGTAAATTATCAATAGCCGAGTTTGTGTAGGACGTTAGCAGAATGGATGCACCTCTCAGTAATAATGCTTTTACAGCATGTACCAGGGTGGATGTTTTGCCTGTCCCAGGCATTCCTAGTATGAGTGCGTAATCCTTTGCCATAAGTATCTGAAACAATCGATTAGCTCTAGAGTCAGCAAAATCCCAACTAAATTGCTTGCCTCCATAGCATGTGTCATATAATTTGTAAAATAGAGGCACCAGAGAAAAAAACATAAATTGAAGGTAGAGTGATGATTGTCAATTTGCCAATCAAAGAAGACATTACTGATACATAACCTTGAGAATGGCTCTCCGTTGATCATCGTTCAAAGTTTTCTCTGACCAAATATATGAAATGGCAGGATCCTGACTGAGCACACATCCACTATCATACCTAGGCATCTGCTACAGAGTAAACATCCAAAAATGCCATCACATGATGTAGAAAATAAAAAGAGGAAGATAATTTCAGATTGTAGAGAGGATCATATGTAGTAAAATGTTCACCTCCAGGTCAACAATCATCTTCCTTAGATGAGCACTCTGTTCATTTTGCAAAAATAGTTGAATAAGATTGAACCTTCACCAGCATAGACACAAATGGTGGTTATGTTTCAACAATAAACTGAAATTCAGAAGGTGATAATGGGAAGGGAAAAGATTAGACTCATGCTACTACCTCATGATGGCAAATGAGGCCATGGATTCATCTTTGTCAATCCGCCATGCATACTTGCTAAGATCCCGTACACCTGAAGCAGGATTGCTTCCAGGAAGTCTTAAACGCTTCGAGAAAGATACCTGATAATGCAAATAATGTAAACCTTACCTAAAGCATTGATCACCAAGAGATGCACGGGAATGATAAAGCCTAATTATAAGTGCTGATTAGAAGCACAATCTTTTTGCTGGATTATAGCATAGAAATTAACATTTTATTGTCAGCTCTATTTGGGATGCCAAATCAATATGCTAATACAAAACTTCTACTTATTTTTTTGGTTGTGTTATTCTAGTACCCATCAAGACCATGAGACTTCCAAGCTAGTTTTTAAACTATCCATACAGTTGAGAGTAAGAGCTGCTGCAGTACTCACTGAAATATTGAAGCTACCAACATCCACCAGGATCCCGCTGGCAACAGGTAGATGACCAGGTTCAGTGCTCAATATCTGAAACAGGACAAAGATATTTAAAGTTAATCAATATTGAAGAGTCAAATCCTGGTGCATATGATTGAAACCTCATATGCATGCAGAATGAACTCGAATCAAGTACRTATGACAAAGTCCTGGGACAAGGTGGAAGTACAAAGCAGGTTTAACCAGCCTAAGGAGAAACTTCATTGAAAATGTATCTCGGCCCAAAGAAATCAAACTTACCAGCCATTCATGCATAGAGATAGTAACAGTATATTCATAGTACTGTGTGACTTGAGAAGAAATAAGAGCAAGCAACATTTCTTTTGACATAATAAAGCATTTAATTGAAATTGTCAGAGCTAGAGCAGAAACCTCAAACTGATTCACATAGAAGCAAACTCAACTATAGGATGAACGACAAGGCAGCACCCTAAGATACTAGAAGATATATGTTCTTTGTTGTAACTGTTGTCTCACTCCCTTGAGAATTTTAATATAGTTAATTTCTTTGTTAAGTAAAAGTGAACTGGATTAAATTTTTCTGCGACGCTCTTTTTAACTCAGGAAGATTAAAAGTGCTGGCAAATATTAGTTAACTGCATGAATCTCCCAATCTTTTGCACCTATAAGCAGAAAAACTCACTCTACCTCAAACACAGCCAGAAGCATCATGCCAATTGAATACAAGTATGTAAATAAGATAATTTCAGATAAAAATATGTAAAGTTTCGCGATGCTGAAGGAGATACCACATAGTCCCCACTCTTAAGTGTGCAATTAAATTTGCTAGATCCAGAAGGAGAACTCTGTGATGGAGAATCTTGGTATACAAAGCGGTAAACAAAAGGATTGSCCCTGGAAAAGCCTGTCTGAGACACATTTTGTGAGGTGTCAAGAACAAGRGAAGACAAYCAATTGGAATTATGATCATTCCTCAGAACATGTGAGCTCCAGATCTGTTTTTTCGTAATCTGCAATGGATAAAGTAAAATAAATAAGGACATTCTTGAGGAATTAGGTTGTAGTGTCATGAACTAATAGTTTCATGATACCTCCAATTCTTTAGCCTCCAAGTCAATCAATCTGTTCCATTTCTGAAGAAAAATGGTATCTTCATTGGTCAAGTGTTGCACAAGTGAAMCAAACAGATTACCCAGTCCACTACCCTCCATGTTGCCACCATATGCCTTCAACAACAAAAGCAAAATTAAGAGAATAAACTAATCTATTTCAACTGGAGGCGTAATTGAACTGCTTATACACAGACAATCTCGCTGTTTACAATGATGGAAAACCTTAGTAACTGAGGGACCATTAACGCATAGCACATCAACTTCTGGTTCAAAACAAGCGAACTCATGCCTAATCAGTATTGATCTTGATAGATATCAACCTTGGTAATGAACAGCTAAAACATGATATTTGATCCCATATGCTATTAAATAAATGTCTAGCTACATAATTGAAGAGAATGCCAAACACTGTTATGAATGTGTAGATGGTCTTATTAGTTAGGTTGGGCTGTTCTAAATTCGATTACCTAATCCTTATCGTAAGAAGTGGGATGATGGCTTAACTGAAACAAATATATCATATATGGTGCTGAGACAATGCCACTTTTTCAACTACAAAACCTTTGATAAATTGAGAAAACCATAGTTCTCATTTCATGCTATATTACCTCATCTTCGGCYTTATCCTATATCAATACACCCCTAGGTAAGAAAGAGTTCAAAAACTATAACTTGCTTCCAGTTATTMCCTGCTGAAATAAGGCACATRTTGGGCCAGTAATTTTGGCTCCAAGAAGTGGTCTAATGGTAGGCAGCAAAGCAAGGCTTCTAAAATATTATCAATATGAGGATCAAGAAGGACATCAGTGGATATGTRGAAAGATCATTATAGGTACCATTTCACCAACGACCTTTTTGRTATTGTTAGAGCAAGCCAACAACTCTTACACATTTGAAAGTACAAAAACAATGAGATGACATTGTTAAAGTAGAAAAGTCATRAACTGTAGATTATATTTAGTCAACATTAAGCTATTCTTCCAACAAACTAGAATGGCAACTACGACACCCAATTCCAGGAACCGGAGCTTTCAATTGGACATGCAGCAAAACTAGTCGACTTGCAGCTCAACATTATAAATACTGAAAAACAATAATTATCCATTTATACATACAAAATTTAACCTAGTGAAATTATCTCGGTTGCCAAAATATTAATATCACACAATCGCATGCATACATACAAAACATTACCTATTGAAATTATCTCAATTGCCAAAATATTAACTTTTATCACACAATGGCATGCACTTGACAGCATTTGACAATCATATATAGAAAGCCAGAAACCAGATTGGACAATTAACTTATTACCTTGTGATAGATGGTGCAGACATCAAGGTGACGACAACTTCGGCACATATTTACACTCTGTAAACAAGGAGCATAAAGATTATAAAATCAATTAATGATAACCTTAAAAGGCTACACAAATGATAGGACATTGAACTGTAGCTGTACCTGTAGCATTGGTGGTAGTTGCTGAGCCATTGATGCCTTAAGAAGATCYTTTGCAAGTTCATTGCGACGTATTATTAGTCCGACCAAGTCAGATCTGCGTACAGTGATCCCCTTCACATACAAGTATGTTAGACATTAAGATTCAAAGGAAGGAAAAACAATGTACTTCACGTGCCRAAATCTCACCTGTGTTTGATCTGTTTGGAGATAGTACAATAGACCATGATCAATGATCTGCTTGTACCTGAAGAGTAAACAACAAATGGTGAGTCATTTTATTAAAACAGAGAAGACAAAGCAGCTGCAAGAGCACCTCTAACCAACCAAATTCCAGTAAGACAAATGAAAAATATGTAAAGAAATTGGATGGAGCTTAACTAACCTTTCGGACATTAAGAGTGTATATAACATCACTTGGGCTCTATGCTCCACAGCAGTCTGCGTGAAGGCAAAGTTCTCCGTGAAAAGAAATCAGAGCAATTGTGTTTGGAAGAATGTCAGTCACCAGAACTGTCCTTTTGTCATAACATATAAATTAACAGCTTGAGAACTTGCCTGCCCGTTGGTTCCTTTTCCAGTTTTGAACTCCAAAGGCATAATTTTCATGCTAGTCTTGTTGTTTTGCAATTCAACTTTTACATGCATAGAGGCATCAATCATCCCTTTCAAGCCAAACCTTGGAGCCCATGCCATTTCTTCAATATCTACTACCTATAATTTGGAAAATAAATTTAAGCACATAGTGTATGCTGGAAGATCATAAGTTTGGTAATTATGAATAAACCAAACTTATGATGGAAGTTGCATTAGAACTTCCAGAAAACATGCATATGAAAAGCCACATATAGTTCTAGAATATATYACATTTTGTGAGCAAACAGGTAACATATTTTMTTCAAACCAACCACATATCCCTGGAGATGAAAATCTGTAAATATAACCAAATCTGTTATACTAAAAGGAAGACTCAGCAGGCTGCCTTACCTCAGATATGTTGATCTTCTTAACTCCACCATCACYTCCAAAATCAACACCATCAATTTGGGAACCCTACAATTATTTTGAAATCTTAGGTCCCAATAACATACAATAAGCATAGAAAATGATGAGAAACTTGTGTTCCGAACTTGGGCATGTAAAGTACCACAGCCTCAGATATGCTATAGATCATTCCACATGGTACACAAGGGAAGTATATTTGGGTAGGCAGCTACAACACAACATAATGATATTCCGAAGCATCAGTTTATATAATACGTGAAACAGATAGTACTAGGTCAGCTTTCAACTTCAGATGCAACTAATGGATTCATGTAGCTCCTTTAGAAGTTATTGCAAACATTAAAGTGAAAATTCATGGAAAACCTATTATTTGTCTACATGCTACATAATACCAGAATCATATCCAAACTAATTATATAATCGAATATCAGGTCATTTTCCAGACTGTCCTACGCCATTTCAGCAACACACAGGAAACTGAAATAAAAAAGGTACACATATTTTACCTGTGAATTTCTGAACAAGGATATCCAGTTTATTATTTTCGGGATTGCCTCTATCAAGGTCTTGAGTGTGTCATTTTCATTAACTGGAATACAGAGAAAAAGTTTAGTACTCAAAGATAAAACAGTGAAACATAATATAATGAAAACAAATCTTTGATTACAAAATGAATTATACCAAAATGATTACAGGTACATAAATCAAATACATGAAACAAGATCACAAATCCAATGAAATGATGAGCCAGGTGTATTTTGCCAGTGAGAAAAGGGAAATTACATAAAGAGACAATTATATGGATCTCCACCTCCACATGCATATAGGGTCCCAAGATTTTTCTGAAGCACCATTCTTGCATATTCCTCCAAGAACTCCTTTGAAAGAGACTCTCTGATTAGCCCAGCCTAAAAAAGGTAGACCATGTTTGATCAAAATTACGTAAGGATACCTCAAAAGGATTTCCATGCCAAGAAGCAATGTGACCTTTTTAAGATAACTAGAAAGATACGTAAAATGGAATTCCTATAAAAGGAAACATAATTTTGTGCTCAAGTTGCTCAAGAGGATTTCCATGCCAAGAAGAAATGTAATCGTTTAAGATTACTAGAAAGATACGTAAAACGGAATTCCTCTGAAAGGAAACATAATTTTGAGCTCAAGTTGATGAGGGATTAGGTTTGCCCAATTAAACATATAGGGACCCACAAGTATTTCATCGTCTCTCTCAATTTACAAATGATAATAATAATAGTAATAATAAAARATAATTATTTCCTTGTACCTGAAATATCTGATGCAGTAAGGTACCAATCACAGCGGCAGCTGAATACTCGCTACACTTTAGCCTTTCATCCAGGACAGRGCGCCTTGCGCAACTGAAACTAGCAGCAACCTTGTAGAAGAGATTGATTGATAAGGATTAATGGGGAAYACAAGGAACTCTCATATTGACAGCAGAAATATTTAGGTGTCGAACAAGCACTAATTAACACAAGAATGCCAATACCCGAGTTCCAGAGACCAAAATGTCTGGATGAACAATCAGAAAATTCTTCTCTCGATTTACATCGCACTTCCCCTGGCCATCAAATTCACCAATGATGTGAACAGTGTCTCCAGGTCCAACAACACTATCCAACCTGCATGGGCGAACCACCACAAATAAAAATAAATAAAGAAGACATTTAAGTAGTCCAGGTTTGAAAACCTAGGTCATTACTATCACCCTCATCCAAACCACAATTTTCATAACTGAAATTATAGGGTATAATATAGTAATAAGAACTGTAAACCAGCAAAATCAAACAACTAAAAGAAAATACAATCCACCTAAGAGAACCAGGACAAAAGAAGTTGAACTGCATAATTAACAAGAAACCTCACTTTTCAACTACTCAAGGTTGAGGAACCATATTACCAGATGGGAGGTCAGTTGCTAAAGTTAAGGACACTGTCAAGAAGTAGCAAGATTTCCTTTTTAACTCATGTGCAGGCCTAGAGAAATAATATCGACAAAACTCTGCTAGGCATGCATATGCAAGATAAATGTATTATGTTAGAATGATATTCCTTACTATCTGAAGACCTTCAGTATTTTATTTCTAGCTGTTGAGACCTCGACCTACGATACTAGTAATGCAAAAAACGAGATCTTATCTATGGCAAAACCATTACTTTTTCCTGAAAACAAGTACTTATGGATCAGAAAACTACAGCTTGTTTGTTGATTTAGTACAGTAGCTTATCCGCAAAACTATAGTTTGAATTGCAAACAGCTCAACTAATTGCAAAGACATGGAATGTTTATAAACTTACCATTCATCCCACAGTTGAACAATGCGCTCTTCTCCAGTTTGTTCATTCAATAAGCGCATATTCTGACAACCGTAATATGATGTTATTATCTCACCAGCACCTATAATACCATCCAAGCAATTTAACATTTTGAAGCTGATTACCWACCTTAAACGAGCTCCTAGAATCAAGGGATACATGCTTGTCGGAAACCTATATTCAGAGCAGTGGGAAACAAAATAAATTTCCACAGACCCAGTATTCTGACATTAAAAAACCAGTTTGTAAACAAATATTGACATGTACCTCTAAAACAAGAAAGTATAGATTTGAAACTTCATTGTTGTCTATTGCTTTTGAGTTTATTACAAGAATCTTCGAAGCAGAATCAGATTTGTTGGATTTCTCAACCTCAGCACATGCCTTTGTTTCATTGCAGACTGATTCTTCAACAGAAATTACATCTTCTACTTGATCCAATAACTCAATCAATGCCTGACAAAATAAACACATGACTGACTTATCTAACACATAAACATGAATTATTCCCGGACATGCTTTGAAATGTATAATCAACATAAGTAGAATCAAGATATAGGAGTTGAAAGTTAAACAAACYCAGCATTTTATAACCTTTTTGTAGGGCCTTAAACTGGGCTGATTCATCGTTGCTCTAATATCATTGCTATCAGCAGGCTGTTCAGCACATATCATTAGACTAATATTTTAGTAAGAAATTTYTAGAACTAGCCTGTCGTGAGAAAGGAGTACCTTGTCATGGCAATAAGACAGGGATGGAGGGGTCATAAATGGACTTTGACTACTAATCCTACTATCTCTGCTTCTGCTGTTCTCGTAAGTACAGAAGCTGGTTTTTGTGTCTAGCTTTATCGAATGAACTCTATCTGAGCATTTTGAAGAATTTTCTCCAGTTTTCAGAGGTGGTGACGAAAGCCACTTTTCAAGCTTCCCTGCTGCACCAGGAGAACTCTGTGTATGACGAATTTAACATTAACTGTGAAGGAAACAGCATAAAACAAAAACAGAACTAAAAAGAAATAGTAAAAACGAGGTCAGTAAAGCCTGTTACCTTTTTCTGTGAGCATTGCTTGAAATTCAAAGAATTAAACCGTGTAGAATCCGCTAAAACTTTCACCATATGTGGCAAGTGCTTTGACATGGCATGCAGTCGCTCATTTACTGGAGAGATTCTCCATGTGATCTCTTCACCTCCATCATCCTGGCTTTGCTTTATCAGCTATCACAATGGGAGCCAAATGGTTGAGAAAAGGAGTAAAGTTTCCAATATGCTTGATTACTATTAACATGCTAACGGTGATATTGTTCTTATCTTTTCTCAATAGAAGAATAAGATTTTGAGATCCATAACACCAAGAATATTGAGCAAACACAAACTCCCTTCAGAGCATAGGTTGTGAACTGCAGAAGAATAATTAGTACAAAAACAAAAGGTGCTAATTATGTCCACCAATTCACCGTCTTTTATTTGAAAGACCATGTAATACAACTAGTCTCTTTAAATACTATGTTTCCAATGCAAAGCCGAGAAATCATCAGAGTTGTTGGATTACTCAACTTGAGATGAAGAAAGCTATATGCCTCTCTTTACAGAAAGTAAAAGATATCTGGGAGTAACCAAATGGAAAGATCAAATCTCCATAGGTGATGGAAAATCATTAGCTTTACATCAGCGTAGCAATGGAACATGGAGTTCATTAGACTGGCAATGAAAGAATAAAAGRTCAACAAAACTTTCACATTTTACTTTCATTGTGCATTTACATGGTGCATAATCTAGTTTTTGGTACCATTCTGATCCTAAGCTTACATTAGCAAGAAAACACATTTTATAGATTGCTTCAGAATAAATGTCTCCAAAAATACTTTCAGTTTCCAGATCTTAGTTTAATAAAACCATGAAAGGGGAAATGTTTCTCAAAATCCCTTTTATTGAAACCAATTTATGGCGCTTAAGTATCATGCCATTTTCCAGCACCACTATGAATCCCATAGCATGAATCAAAGAATCCTTGTCCTCCCAGCTGCAAATCATGTTTATGAACTTCTGTCCAATCATTGCAAGAATCGCAACATCCTCTCAGAGTTTGAGCAATGCTCTCTCCAATTTAAGCAAAGAACTTGGGCTCAATTTAACATAGCGTTTCCAGTAAATATACGAGATGCAGTTTATCGACAGAGAATTGTAAGATGAGGTTGGGGAAATAGAAAAGTTTGTGTTAGTCATGGAAGAGAGGCTCAAGTTAATTTAGGCGATTGCAAAGGAACATTTGACATGCATCTGTTTGGCATTACGGAACCTTCATTAGGCCTGATGCTAAAATTGTCCACCACGACGAAATGTCTTTTCTAATGAAGAACATTCCTGAACAAAATGTTTCTTTTCATAAAAATGTACAACGAAGCAAAATCAGCATAAATCTTAAAAAGAGAGATGCTTCCATATCACAGCAATGTGGATTTAAATCCTAGAACTTGCCCATAATTGTAGAACAAGAAAGATTGCAGATAGTTGTTCTCTCCTATTTAATCTTGATATATCTAAAAGTTGGAATATCCTTTCTACATCACAGACATCAAYGYTTTCTCTTGAAATAATTTCTTTTAAGTAGCATTGAACAATTAATTAAACCTCTATCATCTCATATTAAAAGATTCAACAAGTGCAGGCCACAAATTCAAACATTACAAACTGGACCATAATTACCATTCCTGGCGAAAACTTGAAACGTTTAGCAGGTTTTCCCTTGTAGACCTCAGGCGAAACCTCCAACTGATCCTCTCCTTGATTCTCATCCATGTTGAGCGCAACTAGAAACTGATTCTCAGTTGGTGTAATTTGAGACGGATTATTCGATTTCTTTCCTTTGAAATTATCCTCATTTTCCAATTTTTCCACATGACTAACTCGTAAATTCAAATCATCCCTTGAGTTTTCGCAGCTCAACTTAGCATTTTTTGCATCACATCCCTGTAAATAAGATTGATTTCCAGTCTCTTGAGGGGAAGAAATAGAATCACTAGAATACGGTTTCTCTGCATTCACCGCATCTCTTCTAGGGCTTGTATGGCTYTGCTTTCTGACTTCGGGAGCAAATTGGGGATTTTGGGAGAGGCTAGTATCGGAATCAGAATTAAGGAGTTTCAGATGCTTCTTAGGGTACTGATATTGGTTTTCAGTGTGGCGTTCGAAGAAATGTTGGATTCCGAACTTGGAAGGTTGGGATTGCTGGTGCAGATTGTTTTGATTGCTTGAAGATTTCTTCGATGTGGAGCTCGTTCTTTTCCGAGGAGCCATTTCATTCAAACCCTTATCTTCACCTACGTAAATAACTCTGCAGAGATCACGATTCAGTGTTTCGACATCATCAATTAGAGAAAGGAAGGAAGCTATGTGAATCTGGAACGTACTGTTTTATCTGCTGATTTTCCCGCCAAAAGAATATGAGAGATTAGGGGTTTTGGTTATTTTGTGGAGGGAGAGATAAAGGACCGTCGGATCTTTGTGAACGGTGAAGATCGGGAGTACGGAATGATCAGAACAGGGGAAATGTTTTTTGGCCCCTGTAATTATTTATCTTATTAATTTAGTCCCACTAAAAGATAAACGTTTCAATTAAGACTTTTACGTTTTTCGATCTTGCCATCCAATAAGTGAATTTTGCAAAATAAGACAAAACAAAGATAATGCAAACGCGCAGCATATGAATAAAACAAACTTATCAGCCATTTATTAATTAGAAGCACATATCACAATCAATTGTTATGAAAAAAAAATTTATATTGATCATATAAATATGTATTTTATATAAATTCATTTATTTTCTAAATTTAATTTTTAAATATTTTGTCAATATATAAAAATTAATCTCTTAATATTATAATTTAAATTATATGGTCACAATCAAAACAATCGGCATAAAATCTTTGTGCCGACATCATAATGCCCGCAATTAATTAGTAGAATCAATTAGTCAGCAAAACTTACTATGGCGTGACAAGCCCAAAGGCTTAGATGACACAATCAACATCCTTGCCTTTTATTTTGAATATATACATCACCATTGATAATCTRGTCCACTATTAAATTAAAATTCACAAATATATTTTTTAAAATTCCGTTCAAATTGTATTAATAGAATTTAATATTTACTCAGATTTATTTTAATTTAATAATCGATCTGAAAGTTCCCAATTATTAACTTAACAATCATTATACAACTAATTATTCAATGTTCAATAATTAGTTTATAATGATGAGAACCCTTAAGATTGTTGAAGGTTCAATAGAATTTTGGGATTAGCAAGTTACTTGTCTCACTCAAAGATAATTGCATCCTCCACCCACTATGTACTTTTATTTATTTCATAATATAGAAAAAAAGTTTATAAGAACAAAAAATATAAATTAAAATTAAAATATATAATTTATAATGTTATTATATGTCACTTTTTCTCCATCACCAATGAATAGCCACCAAAAATGGAACTGGGAAACTTTCCAAGGCCCATCAGCGCAATGCATTGATATGAATACTGAATTGAGCTCCCAACACCATGATCGTACTAGCCAATGAAATTTCGATAGATCATCGTACCCTTAATTTCAAAAGGTTGTCTGGTTGTCACATTGAAGCCTCCTATTTTCAGAGATCGGTACTATTTTGGATTACATTAGTGGGACAAAAAATTTTTTGCCCCATTTTAAATTTTATTTATTTTATATTTTTAATCAAAAAATATTTTACCTCTAAATTTAAATATCATTTGTTTTGCATCTTGAGTCAAAGAGATATTATTTCCAAACCAAAAAAATTTCTTCCAATCATCTCTAAAAAACCAAAAAAAAAAAAAAAGAGTAACATTTTCCCTTCCTCCAAAAAATTACAACAACGAGTTTTTAGATGATTAACTATCTAATCACTTTAAATGATCGATTATTGAGAAGAATTATGAGTAATTACTTTGAAAAATCAATTATCCATTAGAGAGTAATAAATTATTCTTAATAGACGACATAAAGAATTATAAATAATCACTATGCATAATCAATTATTCATAGTAAACGATTCGAAGATTTTTAAATAATTACTTTAAATAATCAATTACTTATATAAAATAATCGATTACTTAGTGATTTTTTTAAACTATTATTTTTTTCTCAAGTTTGAATTTTGCATGGTTAATTAACTCAAAAGCATATTTTGTTTAAATTTGAATTATCTTGAACAATGAACTATTTTTAGAAACATGAATCTTTTCTTAATCTAAGTGATTTTTTAACTTCAAAAATAATTTCAAAATTTAAATCTTTCAATTTTCCACCTCTCCAACTCTAAGAAAAAAAAATTTCTCCCCTTGTCCCATAGTATAATCCAAATAAAACAGTCTAGCTACAATTTTAAAATATAAAAACGACTCTCTTTCAACATAAAATATTTAAGAATAATTCATCATGTTAAAACCTTCTCGTGACTCCAGTAGACCTTGTGTTTGTTTATGAGCGTCTTCTAATCTATCTTTATCAAAAGCAAAATTTTGAGTTAATAGTATCATGGATATGTCCGTGTCACAATGTAGGTCTAGTTTTATTTTTATATAGTTCAATAAAACTCCCCCTCTAGCCACCTTCTGAGCCATTGGTCTAGCCATTTTCAAAGGAGTAGGGACTTGTCAGGCAGCGTTCCGTTACAATTTTATTATTACATTAATTTTAATTTGATATGCGCTTATTTATATTAAATTTTTATTCTTTCCTATCATAAAAGACCTAATACACCATTATCCGATCGATTATTTCATCATCTCCCGCTTTTCCTCTCATGTAAGGACCTATCATCCTCATAACCATTATTTGTCCGCAACGAATTGGAAGATTGTTCGGAGGGGAGGGGGGAGTTGATTAGCATCTGATAAAYCTGAGTAATCAGAGTAAGATTACAGAGTAAATCACCACAACGCTCTTAAACACGATCTCTCTAATCAGAGAAAGGCACCCAATGCAAATGCTTTTCGTGTATCGAGTATTCTTCAAGCAAGTAGAGTTGAGACAATTGTCCTCCAAGACTTCATTTGCTTTTAATAGGGAACAATATGCAATGGCTCTGCAACTACTTTATATAGAATGAGTCTAAAACATCACATATCATTTAAGAAAAGAGAAGGTATTGGTTGTCTCCGCTCCAGCTTCCATCCACTCCATTTAGCACTGTGGTGGCGGAGTCATCACCCTATATAATCAGGACTTCAAAATAAATTTTAATTTTTAATACATAATTTTTTTGCAAATATATATTTCATATGTTATTTTTATTTATTGTTTGGGCGATAATTTAAGATTTTACAATGCAAACTCAAAGATAATAGAAGATTTTTTAAATTTATCTCTATTTTATTTTATTTTGAATGATTTTATGCATCAGTGTTTGCTTGAAATGGATGTTGCTCATATGGGATTAATTCCACTTTTATTCGTAGCTAGTTTCTAATTTTTTTTAATAAATGAAAACATTATTCTTTTATAAATAAAGAATTAAAACTTTTACAACCAAATCAAAATAATCTAAATATACAATTTGCGTAATAATTAGAATGAAATTCTTAAGATTAGTGATTTAAATAAAAGTTCATATACTCCAGATATTATAATAATATATTCATATACTCCAGATATTATAATAATATCTGGAATAATCCAGCTGGTCCGTTAATTGGACTCTTAGGGAGGAACAGAACTCTCAATAAGTATTGCTTTCCCCCTATCCAGGTGTTTTGTTAGGTCTTATCATTAACCACAAAATTTAATTTTATTTAAAAAGAAAACAATTAAAGAGTTAAAGAAAAAACTTTTAGAGGGGTCCGTGCCTCCTCTCAGCTAAGTCTAGCTGTGGCTCCGCCACTAATGCGACTCCGCAAGTAAGGTTGATGGAGCAGTGTTTTTGGCTGTACGTGAATGGTAAACCTCAACAGTGATATGAATATTAATGCACCATACCGTGCTTCATTGCAGCTGTTTATGTTTCTCTCGTCCGGGCAACTGTGGTCTCAGCAACTTAGCTATAGCATTATCGAAATGTCATTGTCCCATCAAATGAAAGAAGTGATACAATAATTTACCGGGCGTTTGGCAAAAGTCAGAAAACCTAACCTGGTGTACGGATTCCTACCTAGTTTGAGCCTCATAGCTCTGTCAATAAGTAAACAATCAAATTCATTGCATTCTCCTTCCTGAAATATATACATAGGCTAGGTAATCATTTATGGTGAAAAAACATGGCACTTGTCATATCATGTTTTTCGTTTCCATTTTCTTTTATTTTTTTACCGTAAAAAGTAATTCTAAGATCTATCTTGTTTAGAATTAAAAGATTTTATTTTCCCTAAGAAAACTCAAAATTTATCTATCTCTAAAATATTCTTTACATATATCGAAATATGATGATAGCTGAATATTTTTCAAGTGTACTAGTAATAGTAATGAACAGAGTAAACTTGTTTTGTCTTCTTCAGWTTTTCCCCTGTTCTCTATTCCCGTGTTTTAATGCAAAGTTGAAGGATCCCGGCGGAGGGGGGGGGGGCCGTCTGTGGCTTGCTTTGTTTGTAGTCGGAGTTTCTGCACTTCCCCATGTGACGACACACCTTATGGCGTACTGTCCATTAATGAGCGTATCCGACAAGGCATCCCATAATTTCTCAATAAAGTTTTGATAATTTCTTTGCACCTTTAAGAGAGATTCATTTTTTTTTWATTACAAATGTCCTCTTTTTCTATTGTGGTYACGCTCRGATTATTACAACAAATGACAATATTTAATTAATTTATTATTCTTGTTACACTTTATTCATTCGTTGTGTGGGGTGCTATTTTTCCTCTTTTTTATTCTTTTGTTTGCTACGTGTAAGAATATGATTGAGGAATTTATTTTGGTAAGAATTGGTTAATGGACGTAGCCATATACGTATTTTGTTTTTTATTTTCTTCCAACCTCATGAACAATAGTACGCAAATTGAGCTATCATTAGTATTATTTCTTTTTTTTTCATTGATAAATATAGTATCCCGATCCTTGAGAGATCTAAGTGAATTTATTATCCGAGCGACTTTATGACTTTCTTAAATTAGCATTCCTACATTGGTTGAGAGGCGGTAACCACAACCAGCTGGTCCTGAACTGACACATAATGTGCAATGGTCCAACATGTTTCAATTTTGCATCACTACGTGTAAAGTTTGTTGCAAATTAGGTATTAAAAAACTATATATTTATGGAGATAAATCCTCTATGAGTTATCCTATTTTTTGTGCTACAAACGTATTCGCATTATCCTATGGGCTATTGACATCCATGTCAATTAAATTTCTAGAATATTTGTATAAAAGTTTAAGGAAATACTAGGTTAGTAACAACAGCTCTCACTTTGGCCGTGGCTAATTATCGACCACCATATTGATTTCTCCATGATCTTTATTGAATAAGGAGGGAAACTTTCATTGAAGAAGCGAAAATATATATATATATATATATATGTGTGATTGGAGGCGGCAGAAAAATAAAAGTTTTTAAATTTTGAATAATGCAGCAAATGCATTATTCATCTGAAAACAAAAAGCTTCTAGAACCAAGCGTGATATTCAGATGTAGCCTAAATTTAATAGGTTTAAATTTTTTTACCGGACGGATGGTTTATAAATTAGTAAAAAAATAATTAAATAAGGCATCCAAAAATATCTCGTTGGCAGGCGGGAGTCATAAATATACCAATCAAACATAAAGGAGGAAGGAGTGTTCTGTTGCCCCTATGTTCAAATTGCACCAAGTTACGGCAGTAATGTACAACTTACATTTTATAAATAAATATTTTGTATTTAAATCACAGTATCATTTACATTATTTAAATAGATTTGGGGGCACGTTTCACAATTTAAAATTGCGTGGAATCTCAAGACCTAATGAAGAAGTAAAAGATCAGTATGGATATATTAAAAAAAATTATTATGATTAGCAGATAGAGGTTCGTAGTAAGAATCTCGTAAAAAAGTTTATAAATGTAGTAGAAGATCTTAATTCCAAAATTACTAGAGAAAAAYGTGTTTAAGTGGCTAGATATATACATGTCTTCGTGATCTTATTTTGATTAGTGTGAGAGAAAGGATATATAGAAGGCCTTCGAATTTTTTAGAACATTTTTTTATTATGTCGATAAGAGATTGATACATATATATCTTTATTACTAAATAAAATAAATAAGAAAGATGTTAAAAGAATTAAAGATATATATTGTATTCTGATAAGCTATTTAATAAGAAATGTAATAAAGAAATATATTAGAAGATTTCCAATAAAGAGATACATCTTTAAAGTCAATACATATCCATAGCGTGTCTTTAGATTACTCTAAGAGAATAGCGAAATAAGACAGTAAATTAAAAGATTCGGATACATTGTACATGTATGCTACAGTCCAATAAATCCAAAGAAAAAAAGTATCTCTATCATATTCCCTCGGATATCTCTTATTATTGGTTTTTTGAACCTTCATGGTCCACAATTACAGCACTTTTCATTAATTTGATGGTTCCCCATCTTGGTGGCGGTTGGCAGGGAGACAATTAGGCTGAGTTTCTTGTGCAACTCTTCCATTGGAACGGAAAGATGCATCCCACATGGGCCGGGTGTTACGATGTCAAAAAGGTTTTTTTTTTTTTTTTCCTTGCTCAAATTTATTGAAAACGCATTTTAACATTTAGAAAATCGTCAAAATCATTTTAGGATTTAAAATAATAAAAAATAGCTAAAAATATTTTTTAAMAATTCATATATTATTTGCTTCTAACCATATATTTACAAATGACTTCCCATATTTGTCAGTCCACGAGTAGTATTTTTTTATTTTATTCTTTTCCTTCCTTAAGCAGTCATGGAGCAGTATTCCCACTTTCAAGGACTTAATAGTCCGGGTAAGATAAAAGTATGTTTGATTGGCAAGGTTTTGTTTAATATATTGAAGTATGAATACTAATTTTGAAAAGTAGCTAATTTTTAAAATTTAAAAGTTATTAATATAAGCTGAATCTAAATGTATGTTGAGTTTAGGTATGATGTTTGATGATTAATTTTTTAAAAATTAAATATTAATTATTTTTATTTTTTCTTTTAAATTTATATTGGATCGAGTGGGAGGAGTAAGCCGAACTCTCAAGTSTTGACTACTATGTTAATATTTTATCCCTTTAAAAGGATTTAAGAGATACTTGCCCTATTAAAATTATGCTGACTGAAGAGTTAATTTAATAAAATTTTAATTGATTTGATATTTAAATATTAAATGTACGTTGTCAATCGATGGGATATCTTTGTCTATATAAGGCCATGAGAGCATAGCATTGGAAAGTACCAAGTAGTGCATGCACAGAGCAAAGTTGGGTTCACCCAGCGAAGAGGGCGTATTATACTACCAGAGAAGCAAAAGTATGGCTTCTAAACCAGGGATACTTACTGAGTGGCCATGGACGCCTCTCGGCAACTTCAAGGTACTAGCTCTTCCKTTTTCTCTTCTTCCTCTCCACTTATTCTTTTCTGCATTTTACATGCATCAACTTTCACTTCTTAGTTCTTGTTGCTTCTGCTATCATCAGTTTCTGTTTTTCTATTTTTCCTTCTTTCTTTTTCTTTCTTTTGGCTGTGGGTGGTATCGCCATGCAATGCGCATTTCTTTGTACACTGAGTAAGGATTCGGTTGAAGAAGAAAAGCAACATATACTACTGATTCTTGGATTATAAGTAGCTATTGGGCGGGTTGCTATGATGTTTAGCAGTTCAAGTAATTAAGTTGGGTTGCTATAGAATTGCTTGAGCTAACAAGAGGTGTAAGGAGCGTCGTACGAGGGAATGCCTCGAGATTTTTTTCTTTAATTTCGTCCTTTTTGACGTTGCAATTAATTAACGGTACCATACAAATGTTATCTGTCAGACCCAATGTCAGTTCATCCATTCAGCTCTGGTACATTGGTTTTGTTATAGAGGAACCCCACGCCAACCWCCAATCTATTCCCMCCTTAATTTCTGATCTTCCCTTGATGAAGGAGCTACTTCAGGGTGCAGACGCCGTTCAAGTTAAACTTCTTTAAGATATGATTTACTGAATCTACTGACTGCAAATCCTTAAAGAAAGATAGCAATGGTGAATCGTTGATTGTTAACAAAGAAAAGTATTCCATGAACACAACACAATCGAGAGCGAGTACTTTATCTTAAGGACATAGTTAAGATACTCCAAATGCACCTTGAAGAAATGTACTGATTTGTTTGCCTATTGTGTTCTCCCGTATCTCCTTTTGTATAAACCGGTAGATATTGTTTTCCCTTCAAGAAGTGTACTACTTATTTGTTTAAAGATCAAGAATTCCATTTGCCCATAACAAGCTGGGGTCACAATTAGTCAAAACATGAATGAAGCTACGGGGACTTTGTAGGATTGTCTGTAATCCCTTCTGTCATTCCTTGTAGCCTCTCAACTCTCGAGTCTGTATCCAAAAGTCTTATCTGTTGAACTCTTATCCCCTTAAATGGTTCCATAAGGAAAAAAGAGGCGACGGGTAAATTTTGTCTTTTTGTATGATAGAGATCTGTTAAAGGACGGGAAGATAATCCGGTGGAAGTCTCTTTCCGATTAATTCAGCTTTTCTGTCAGTATAATCTTCGAATAAACTGGTCCCGAGTCTCCGTCGAGATTTTCTTTACATTGACCATATGTAATTACCCACTTCCCACTTTACAGTTGCAACGGTACCTTCGTTACTCTCATGTCGTACTCGTAGGTCCACTTTACTATTCCAGATACAATAATGAAAACCTCACAATTCTTGCCCCAGCTAGAAAGCCACCGGCGCGATGCAACTTTTCGATTTTGCACGGTTCTGCATGGCTTCTAAATGCCTTGTTATGTCTTTCTCAGTTTGGTCTCCATCAATWGTATTGTTGGCAATAACTGATTTAGTGACCAAAAAGCCTGTTCTGTATATTGAAATATTTCTGATGGGTTTTGATTTTTTTTACATTTTGATGAATGAAGTACTTGCTGTTGGCTCCATGGGCAATTCATTACACATACTCGTTCATGGTAAAGGAGGAGGGAGAGAGAAACGTTGCAATGTTTCTCATTTTCCCATTTCTAATGTTGAGAATTCTTCACGATCAAATTTGGATATCTCTCTCCCGCTATCGAACTGCAAAAGGCAATAATAGAATTGTGGATAAGAGCATTGAATTTGAGCAAGTTGATAGAGAACGCAACTGGTGAGAATTTCTTCTTCTTCTATTTTCTTTATATATTAATGAAGTCTCTTTCTGAATACTGGTATGAATAAAATAATATATCCTTTTTGGAACCTTTTTCAGGGATGACAATATCATATTCAATGGGCTAATATTCTATGTGGCGGGATGGTTAATGGAAGATATGTCTGTTAAATTACCCTTTTGGAGGACAAGCGGAATCATCATCACAATTTTACTGCATGCCGGTCCGGTGGAGTTTCTCTATTACTGGCTGCACAGGGCCTTGCACCACCACTTCCTCTACTCCCGCTACCACAGTCACCACCATTCCTCCATTGRTACCGAGCCTATAACTTGTAAGCATCTTTCACCTAGCTACTTTCCTCCTCATCTTTTTAGAAAAGGAAAAAAACCAAAAAGATGGTACTATTAGTCAAAACTGGCTTTGGACTGACTCGTGCGAGTCATAAACAATCTAACTAGGATGGTAGGAAATAGTTGAAAATCGTCTGTAGTATTTCGTTTTCAACACTTGTACAGCCATTGTGCCTACCACCTCAAAAGATATACATTACAAACAAAAAATGGTCCCTATGAAGACCAGGACACATAACCATGAGATGAAGGGGGATGGCCGGAATATGAATATAGTACTTTGTCATTCAAATTCGTAGGATACAAGTTGATATAGTGATCAAGAAGCACTATTCGGGTTCGGATTTAAATTTGAAAACTTATTGATCATTTGTATTCATAACTTGGACTTTTGAACATTTTAGTATTAACTCAGGCCTTGGTTAATTATCTGTATTATCTTCTAATAATGTACTGATCCATGGATTTTGTTAATTTGTTGTTGCAGCTGTTATTCATCCATTTGGAGAACATATATCATATTTCCTGCTCTTTGCAATACCATTGGCGACCACCTTCTTCACAGGGACAGCCTCAATTGTCTCTTTTGCTGGTTATATCTCATTCATTGATTTCATGAACAACTTGGGACACTGCAACTTCGAGCTCATCCCTAAGAGCCTCTTCTCCGTCTTCCCCCCCCTCAAGTATCTCATGTATACGCCCTCGTAAGTCATCTTCAACATTTAATCCTATATATGTACATTTCATTCTAACATCTGGCCAACTATTATATTTTACTTCAAACAAGAAGGAAGGTGGAACATTTATTTTCTTTTACCAACCTATCATAATGCCATGTTCTTCAGTAGTTCTCTGTTGGACCACGAGAGCAGCTGCTTCATATGCCTGTTTTATAACTCGATTATTTGGAGGCTATGATTATTGTATTCGAAAGTGATATGCAAGAATGTTTTATATCTACTTGTACTTTGGAGAGTACATAGAACCATTAGCCGTTTATGAGATTGAATCTCTCTCTAGAATTTACTCTCTAATGGATTGAACTAACAATAGCAAATGTTGATGTTGCAGGTTCCACTCATTGCACCATACACAATTTAGAACCAATTACTCGCTTTTCATGCCCTTTTATGATTACATCTATGACACCATGGACAAATCTTCAGACAAATTATATGAAACTTCACTCCGGAGGCAAGAGGATTCACCKGATGTTGTGCATCTTACACATTTGACCACAGTAGAATCCATCTATCATCTGAGGCTTGGTTTTGCTTCCTTGGCCTCAACTCCTGAGGTATCCAAATGGTATTTATGGTTAATGTGGCCGGTGACACTTTGGTCGGTGATGGTTACTAGGATGTATGGTTCAACCTTTGTCATTGAGAGAAATATCTTCAAGAACCTAAAACTGCAAATATGGGCTGTACCAAAATATAGCCTTCAAGTGAGCAATTTTTTTGAATTTCTTCTAATGAAGAAAATCTAATTTAACCATCATAAAGAGTAAGTCATTCTTGCTTTTACATCTGTGCTTGTTGCAGTACTRTATGAAATGGCAAAGGGAATCTATCAATAATTTGATTGAGGAGGCTATATTGGAAGCAGAGGAGAAAGGGGTTAAAGTGTTGAGTCTTGGTCTACTGAATCAGGCAAGTTTTGCCTACGCAATGCTCTCAAAAAGACCTTCAAGACTTCTATTTGCTCTGTACCTTTTTAGCAAAAAAATTGATCTCATTTTCAGAATTGCACCTTTCTTCAGGAAGAGGAGCTAAATGGGAACGGAGAGCTTTATATCAGGAAGCATCCTATCCTCAAAGTGAAGCTGGTTGATGGAACTAGTTTGGCTGTTGCTATCGTGCTAAACAGCATTCCAAAAGGAACCACACAAGTGGTTCTCAGAGGACATCTATCCAAGGTTGCTTATTCGATCGCCATTGTCTTATGCCAAAGAGGAATTCAGGTATGCTTGACCTACAGCTTTGGATTAGGGCATACTTTGTTATATGCTCAACTGAATTAGCTATTGAAATTCGAGTTACACAGTTACACTGTTAGTAACTTTAAACTCATTTCAGTCATTTGCCTCAAATTAACTCCGCATGGTTTAGGAGGGACCGAAGCCTACGATTTATGATTATCTATAAAATTTGCAGGTATTCACGTTAGATGATGATGAGTACAAGAAGCTTAAAGCAAGGCTTGATCCTGAGGCTGCAAACAATTTGGTTCTGTCAAAATGCAATTTTCCAAAAGTATACACTCTTTTCTCTGCTTTCTTTGTCCTTCTTCCTGGGTTTTCATGTCCATAAGACAGTACACTCTTGGACAAGATTTCCTTCATAAACATTAAGTCGAATGAATTGGAATTTTTGTTCCGACAGACATGGATAGTGGGAGAAGGATTTGGCGAAGATGATCAAATGAAAGCATCAAAAGGCACAACATACATTCCCTTCTCGCCTCTTCCCCCAAAGAAAGTGCGCAAGGACTGCTTCTACCACAGCACACCAGCAATGTTCACTCCCAAATATCTCGAGAATGTGGACTCTTGCGAGGTTAGAARCTGCACATCTTTCCAATTTCCAGATATTAGAAAGCAAAACGATCATAACATCATATCMTGGGTTTCCTTTATGTAAGCTCAAAGTTAGGAAATCATCAAAATCTTCTTCTCGTYTGGCAGAATTGGTTGCCAAGAAGGGTTATGAGCGCATCACGTATAGCTGGGATATTGCATGCTCTGGAGAACTGGGACACGAATGAGTGTGGAAAAAGGATGTTCGACATTGAGAAAATCTGGGAAGCCAGTCTTCATCATGGGTTCCGTCCACTGAATCAAATCCATAACATGATCAAAAGCTAGACAGACTTCTTTGAACAAATCCAATTATACTTCTATGCTTTTAAAATGTAACAAAAATCTGTTTACAAGATTTCTAAACATGGATGCTGATTAGAAGTTGCATGAGTATGTAAACTAGTCAAACCCATTTATCTCAAATAAGTTATTTCTAAGTTAACATGTTTCCTTTATCTTAGTGAAAAGAACTTGTATTTTTTGTTATTTATTGAGAGTACAATGACAATATGCATTATAAACCTTGGTCATAAATACATAAATAATTACATTTTACCCCAGTATTTTGTAAAAACTGGGATATGTTGCTCTCTTCGCGTTATTTCTTGTTCTTGCCTTGTCTTCTTCTCTGTTTTCGAGTAATTTTTTTTTGATTTATAAACCAACTTTCTTTTGGTTTCTTAAATATAAAGTTGCTTGGCTTTAGTACGAATAGTTATAAGACTTTTTKTTTTTCAGATTTTTACGATCGATCCCTAATTCATGAATTACGAGTCAAATATTTAATCATTGAGCTATTAATTTTACGATAATATTATGTTAAGATTGTGATATTTAATTATCATATAATTAATGTATGAAAAGAAAGAAAGTAGGATCTAACATTTGCATAAGAATTCCAGATTACATTACACAGCTGATGTCAAAAGACAAACCTTAATCCTTAAATCAGCGTTCTGCTTTTGGATCGAGAGTTAGAATTAGAGTTTGGCTTGATTACATGCATGTTAGAAGTTGGAAAATTTTGTCTTACGAAATTTTAGATTTGTGATTCTATCTAAACATAAAAGAGACAGTGACTGCTTCCCCACCCATTGATGCACCTCAAGTTCATGAATTGAGTATCAAGAAATATTTAAAATCTAATTATTTATCAATTGAAATTTCTGAGGGGAAAAAAAGGTGCACAAAACAAATGACATTTATATTGGAAGAAGTCTTTTATTATAATCACAAAATAAATGGCAGCTAAAATGTAATAGAGAGAAATTTTACATCTCAATTTGGATTGGAAAGGTATTCTTTTTCATTTTAAGAACTCATTTGTTTGCGCTTACTAGAAAGAAATTTTTTTGTTGTCATATATATTCAAAATAACATTAAATAAATTTTAAAATTTATTAATATGAATATTCTTAATTTTTCTTAATACTTAAAAGGTTCTTACTAAAAGTTAAAATTGATCCAAATAAAACTCGGGCTCTACAAGTAGCGATAACAAATGAGCGGAGCTGGCTCAGGCTTAGTTCGGGCCTGGCTTGTCTAATTTGATTACTTGTAGCAAAATATGGGTTTACATTGATAAATGAATGAGTTTTAAAAGTTTCAATTTATCAACTCTTTTTTAGCTTGGCTCAACTCGCCAACTCGATTAATAGATGCCTAAATCAAGTTTAAAATTAAAAAAAAAGAAGAACCGTTGAGTAAAAAATAGCCAACTCGAGCCTCACTCGTCTAATCTAATTGATTCTTTTTTCACTTCAAATAGGACTTAAATTTTAAACAAAAAAAGGGACATAACTCGTTAACTCGCTCAATTCCCTCCCCGAGCTCACCAACTCACGAGTATTCTGACTCATGCGAACTATGCTCAAGTTTTCAATTCGATAACTTAGCTCTCGGCTCGACTTTTAAATATTGTCCAATTCGACTTATGTTAAGAGAGTTTATAACTTAAACTCAATTCAACTCGAGTCTATCTCGTCCAACCAGCTAGTTTGCCATTATTGTCTACAAGTACAGCTCGCTTCGCTTGCTGATCCTTACAAAGTGATAAYCACTTCATGTGCGGCAACGGCCGTACAAAAAAAGAAGATGTGGATGGTAGTTGAGAGTCAACCTCGGGACCAGAACCAAATGTCGGGGAGGTGTTCAGTGGCTTTCTCTGCCAGGACCTTGAGTTTTGACTCGTAACTGAGAAGCTGGAACCGGGGACCTTAAGATGGTAAATGCAAAGGATGGGGTGAGGAAGGGTTCTCTAGTCTGTCGCTCTATAGTTTCATCTCCCTCGTAGTACCATTTTAGCTCGCAAATACTTTTTCTTTTTATTTCCTTCACTCCTAATCTGTTTTGAAAGTATCATTTTCATCTTTTAATATTTTATTTAATTTCAAATTTTACTTTTATATAACAATTAATTACATATAACTTACCTAATTTTATTTTTAACGATTAAAAAGTGCTTGTAATATTTCTCATTCAAAAGAGCAGTATTCATATGTCTTCTCTCTACATTAATGTAGGCTTTTTTAGCCGTGAAAAGTAGTTAAGTACCTTAGACCCGACTAATCTTTGCTAAAAAATAACTAATTCGATATTTTATAAAAAATTAAAAGACGAAAATATATGAGAAAGAAGTTTGAAGACAAAAGTAATAGTTGTAAAATTATTTGAGAATCAAAGAAGATAGAAACATCTTTTGAGGACTAGAAGTGCTAATTACTCTTATAAGACAAAAAAGCAAGTATCCAGTTTAAAATGAAATGATTTGGCAATGGACCTTTGGATCATCTTTGTACTRAGCAGGAAAGGATCTTTGGATCTTTAATACATATTCTTTGCAAGATCGGCGTCGAGTAAAAGAGCTGAAAGCTAGCTAACCGCACCTACCATTGTCCTCTCGAATCCCTTTAATTCATGTGTGCGATGACACAAACATCTTCAAAAATGGCTACGACTAGGACCACAGCCCATCGCAGTCTTGCAAATGAACTGCCAGCCCCAACTGTTCCTTTTCTTATGCTTCCCCCTCCTCATTGGGACTCATTAGAGATTTTCAAAGCGTTTTGGCATATATATAATTCTATCTGCTTTTATCGCAATCTTATATCACAAAGAACTCTTCAAACATATATAATTTTCCTATCGAGATATGGAGAGAGAAGGGGAGCGAGAGCATGACATTGTTCATGATACAAGAAACACAAGGAGAATAATGAAAGGGATCATATTACCGAGCTGGTCCATATTGGAATTATTTAATGAAAATCGGATGAGACTTATTGATGATAGTCAGTAGGTTCTTTGACAAATTGCGCGACCAACTCTGCCGAAGAGTAGCTGTAATGAAACTGGGAAAGGACGTATCGGGTTCCCGTCTGTGAAAAACTCTCATTCACAAGTACTGCAAAACCTCGTCTTCTTCATTTGAAGATTTTCATAATTGAACTTTGATTTTCCAAAATTATGAATCCAGACAGTGTTCTTTCTTGGGCGGTCTGCATTGAAAATAGATAATTGACCCTAACCATTAAATGCAGCCATGCAGGGCTCACGCTGTACTCTACAAGAAACTTTTTGACTAAACAAGTCCCTTGTCCGGCGGTTGTTCACCGGATCTGTTCAGATAGTGTTAGCTAAGAAAGTGAATCAAAATTATATTTGTTAAAATATAATTATACCAACTTTTCATTGATTTTGGTAGTGAATTATTGAATCAGACTTTGTCTCTGACCTAAATCTTCCCATCTACTATTGATCTATGAAGTACAATAAATATTTAGTAACTCAAAATAAATATATTCCTACCTTTGTAAAAAATACTAGTAGGGACGATGAAATGAAAATAAAAACCACGCCAAGAATGTGTTTTTATTATTCCATAGTTGGTGAAATTAACCAAGAATAAGAAATGGGCTGGTTTTCTCATCATGCCACAAATGAAGATTGCCATTTTGATGCAATGCATTATTGCAAGCATTACGAGGAAGACTGAAAAAGGGGCATTGAGGTCGGTTCTTCACATGGGGGCTTGGTCCTTCACTGCCATTCCCTCTGAAATTAGAAGAGCTTCATTCAATTTTTACTTGAAAACTACTCAATCCATCATCTACTTCATCACCTGCCAAAACCAAAGAGAACTAGACGTACGACCTTCAAAAATTCAATTATAGGAAACGCGTTTCGGTCCATTATTCACTGCGCATAAATGAACTTTGCTACACTTGTCCACTATTCCCCTAACTACGGAAAAGACCATCTTCAACCAAGCCTTTTCCATCAGTATACATTTTAAGGGCCTGGAAAACGTAAGTCCTGGTAGCCTAAAATGATCTTTCTTCTGTAGTTCGATCTTATCTGGGAATCTTTTTCTTATCAACCATTTGGCGATGTGGCAAGGTTTGTATAGCTTGGGATGGTGGAGTTGGAGATTACTAGATTAATAGTTGTTGAAATAGCAAGAAATCCTCGTCATCACTCGTTTTAATAATGGAATATATTATTCTTCTTTTACATGAAATCATCAACTAGTTACTTGAAACTGCAAAGTGTCCCATAATGATGATTTAATCAAATATTAGTACATGAAAGCGGCTGATCAGCCATGGAACTTCTGCATTACTGCTTTCATCATTTGGCAACCTGCCTTCTTCATATCCATACACAATATTGAAGAAACATATGGCAATGGCCAATGGGGTTCTTCGTTGTTTATTTGGGAGATTGAATGTTATAGAATTGGATTCCAGTTTTTAGGTTAGACTCCAGCAAAGAGTTATTGCTTTCTTACTTAGAACTATATATATATATTGTGAGACAGAAAAAGAAGAAACATATCCCATTGGGGCTGCTCAATTAATTATTTGGACTCTCAATGTGATAATGTTGGTTTCTAGTTTTTAGGTAAGACTCGAGCCGTGCTTGGGACTACACCTATCGTATTATAATTGTTATAACACAGAAAATATAAAAAATTATTAGTTTTTCTGTAGCTATTTGGAGACATAGAGGAAGAAAAAGAAAAGGTGAGGACAGTGAAATATTTCTGCTAAATCAAGAGATGGAAATGGAAGTTAGAGTGCAAGTTTGCCGAATTATTCACGTTCTTAGGGGCACCTTTTTTGGCGATTTATATACATACAATGCCAAAAATCCTTTGGAAGTATGATCATGCAGTTTCTTACAGAGGCTAATTGTTTGACTCTGATAGGCAAAAACGTTGTCGCATTATCACGTGAACGGCGCTGGAGGAGATATGTCTTCTGTCTCCTATCCTTTGCTGTCATTGGCTCGAGCTTAACACATGCCCCGAACTTTTCCTCGTTCATATCATGTGTTTGTTGCTTTTAAAAATGTTAATGTGTTTCTTTGCCCAAAATAATTTTGAGATAACTTAGGAGAAAAAAAATAAGAGGGATAAAGGGCATGTCCCTATTGGGCCCACTTTTTCTTTGTAAATTGTTTAACAAGAGTGCTTCGGTCCGTAATATATTCAGATCTGTTTCATAATATAATTTAATATTTTAAAATAAAATGAATTAAAATCTTATTAAATTAGAATATAATTTTCGTAATGTTTTAATAGGTTGATTTTTAATTCTTTTTATAAATTTTAAACGTTGATATTATGATTTAATATATCAATATTTTATTAATTAAATAATAAATTTCAGTATTTAAATCAATCATGCCAAAGAAGATTCTTTGGTATTCATAATTTCAAACTACTTGTCTCAAAACTCAAAGCTTTAATTTTATGAAAGCCTTACCCGAATAAATATTAATAATTATAAAATTATAAAATTACCAAAATTTATTTGAAAGCAACCAAAATAAAAGCCAATAATACTAGATGGTGAGCATTTTCAATTATAATGGACCATATCTGTTCGATTCAAACCAAAAAAAAAAAAAAAGGAATGGGAAAACGTTCAAAAAGTATGATGCTAGGAAGAGAGATATGGGCATGTGAGAAGGAGATTTTAAAATAATTTTATTTTATCTACAATTTAAGAAAATTTATTGAATGCCGAAGTGCAGGCTATATATTGAGGTCTAAAAATGAGCTAAATCATGTCACAAAGAACGCATCGATTGCAGAAATTGGCTACCACCCCGGGCTTTGCTCACCGACTGGCCATGGACTCCGCTTGGGAGTTTTAAGGTACTTCTCCTCTACTCACACCCTCCCTCGAGTCACCACTCCCCAAACAACCTAAAAACGGCAAAAACCCAAACACCGAAAAACGCACATAAAAATGATATGACTCAGGGAAACTCTCCAGCCTGCTAACTCCTACACGAACCAGTAAAATATCTATATTCTTACTCAAGAGAAGAAAGTTTCTTGATTCTTGGGTATTACTCGAGTTCTCTTCTTTTCTTCTCCTTCTGCTGGTTTTTTTTTTTTTTTTTCCCCTCTCTCTCTCATTTTCTGCTTGAGAAGTGTATTTGGTAAATCTTGAGGAGACATATTTGTTTTTTAACTCTTCTTTCGTAGCACACAAACACAGTTTCTTAGTTCTCGATTCTTTGTTGGTTTTTCAGTACGTGGTATTAGCGCCATGGGTGGCTTACAGCACCTACTCGTATGCGACGAAAGAGGAAAAGGAGAGAAACCTCACCAGCTTACTCATACTTCCTTTTCTCTTGTCGAGGGTGCTTCACAACCTAGTATGGATCAGCATTTCTCGTCACCGAACTGCAAAAGGCAAGAACCGGATTGTTGATAAGACCATTGAATTCGAGCAGGTCGACAGAGAAAGCAATTGGTCTGTATTTCTTTTCCTTTTGTTTTACACGCATTCTCAAAGTCGAGAAAAGAACAAGTTGTTACGGACGATTCTGGGTTGGCTTCTGTTGGGTTTGTTTAGACATGGTCAAACTGTTATCTAATGTCACTACATACATAAGCATGCACGGCATGCGCATCAAATGGATACCACGTTAGATTGATTCTTAAAATCATTTTCCAGAATGCTGAACACATCTTCCGATATTATATATCAAAAGGGGAAAAAATTATCACCCAGCTGATGCATACAGGCAATAACCCTAGAACTCTTTTTATCTAGTTATGAAGTTTTGAATTTAAGGCCCGCAGCCAGCCTCATAAGGATCTGTTCTGCATTAATTGTGTGAGRGTGAAAGAGGAAATTGGTGCACTCTACATACTATATTTATGCAGTAGATTCTGCAGTCCGTACCAGTTATATRGATTAAACCCTGMAGTGATGTGCATTATTGGTTCTTGCCAGGGATGACCAGATAATACTGAATGGACTACTTTTCTACATCTTCACCACGATGACTCATCTGGCTTTTAATCTGCCATGGTGGAGGACAGATGGTGTATTGATTACAGCTTTGTTGCATATTGGCCCTGTTGAATTTCTCTACTACTGGCTTCACAGAGCATTGCACCACCATTATCTCTACTCTCGCTATCATTCCCACCATCACTCCTCCATTGTCACCGAGCCCATTACATGTAAGAACATCTTAAACCTGCACAATCAATACTTTTTTCTTTTGAACGTAACAAATCAAGAATCTAGCGCATAATTTTTATTTTCTTTTTCAGATTGATAAATTTACCACGAAATAGAAAATGGGCTTCTAATCTCTTGAAATTTTGTTGGTTGCAGCTGTTATTCATCCATTTGGGGAGCATATAGCATATTTTTTACTCTTTGCAATTCCAATTCTAACAACAGTATTTACTGGGACTATTTCTATTGCCTCTTTGATGGGATATATTACTTACATTGATCTCATGAACAACATGGGGCACTGCAACTTTGAACTAATTCCTAAATGGTTGTTCTCCGTCTTCCCACCTCTCAAGTACATGATGTATACGCCCTCGTAAGTCTTCATCACTTCAGTCTCCATACCAAGTTCCTGCGTTTTCAGGGCTCAAATGCTTCGCGCTAGCTTAGTCTCTTTTATTTCATATCTTGCTCGAATGATAGTGATCAAGAGGACAAATAAGCTGAATTCCACAGGCAGATATTTCCAATGAGAACGGCTTAGATTCTGAAACTCCTATATATAGCATGATAGACACCTCTACGATTTGAATATCTTAAACTAAGGTCAACCTCTAATGAAGAACATTATTAAATTAAGACATTAAATTGCTTAGTTCGAATTAGTTTGTTATCATGAATTTTATGAATATTATATAATTTTAAGTGCTGACATTTACTTAAGAGTTAATATCTTGATTTCGGGTTCCGATCTAATCTATTCGATCAATTTATATATGTATATATATTATTATAAATTATTTATGTGTTTTATTGTTGATATTTGGAGATTCGCATAGGTTTTAGCACCAATTGATAAATTAAACATGCGGGAATATCAAATTCTTGAGATAGTAATAGTAGTACTAGATTGGATTAACATAAGTTTTAGCACAAATTGATTATACTTATCGCGTGAAGATTAACAGTTTCATTGTCACGGTTGATTTATGGACACACAAATCTCTACAGGAGGGGTGATCTAAGGTGGATTAGGGTGGCAATCCGTGTCGTATACCATCAAATTCATTATATATCTTAAATTTTTACCTTCTTTTTATTTCATATCACCCACTATATCTTTATACTTTTTTAATTTTCAACCCACAAACTATATTTCTGGATTCATCAGCGTCTAGATGCCTGCATAAATAATATGACAGACATGGAAGTAAACAAGAAAGAGATTCGACAACCTTATTTTCTTAGCATGAAAGATCCTCATGTGCATGAACAATAAAAATCAAGAACCAAGAAGATTTTTCTTCATTGTCCATATYTTGTAATCTCAGCATTCAATAATTACTTCCCAATTCACAAGCTTTAGTATTTTTATAACAATAAAAACAAGAATCTGTCTTTTTTTTTATGTTTTCTGAGTTATATGAATGCTTMCCTATGGATTGGGCACCAATTTGATGAAATTCGTGGCAACACGGAACAGATTTCACTCTCTGCATCACACTCAGTTTCGGACCAATTACTCACTGTTCATGCCTATATATGACTACATCTACGGAACCATGGACAAGACCACGGATACCCTGTATGAAACTTCACTGAAAAGAGAAGAAGATGCAGCTGATGTTGTACATTTGACTCATCTTACAAACCCAGAATCCATATACCACCTTCGCCTTGTATTTGCATRTTTTGCCTCCGAACCTGAAAACACCAGATGGCACGTGTGGTTAATGTGGCCCGTAACATGTTGGTCTATGGTCATCAACTGCATCTATGGCCGCACTTTCATCRTGGAGAGGAATACCCTTGAAAAACTTAAGATGCAGTCATGGGCAATTCCGCGGTACAACGTGCAGGTAAGACTTATATTTTTCTTCCCGAAAGAGAAAAACGGTTTTGATTCATTTTCCAGTCTTGGTTTCTCACATTGTTTTATTTGGTCCTTCGAATATGTTTTGCAGTACTTGATCAAATGGCAAKGAGAAGCTATCAGTGGCTTGATTGAGAAAGCAATACTTGATGCAGAAGCAAAAGGCACCAAAGTGCTGAGTCTTGGACTTCTGAACCAGGTAAGTATTGCAGTATACAGTCTGCAGATATAACGCTTTGGGATTTCTTTTTTAGCTAAAGAGTTGGTATTTGGTTAAGTTTTTATCATAAAAGTTGAATGTTGCAGGGTGAGGAACTTAACCATAATGGAGAGCTTTATATTCAGAGAAACCCTAAGCTGAAAATCAAGCTGGTGGATGGAAGCAGTTTAGCAGTAGCTATTGTACTTAACAGCATTCCGAAGGGAACCGKCCACGTACTCCTTAGGGGCAACCTCASTAAGGTTGCATATTCAATAGCTTTTGCTTTGTGTCAAAAGGGCATCCAGGTTTGTCAACCTTCTCAGTAAAATCAATATACTATARCACCGACCGTTGCTTTTTGTTGTCCAATTGAATCCAAATCAAATTAATTAAGACCAAAGTTGATATTAATTGTTAAGGTCGTTACTGTCATCCTTCATTATATAAACAAATAGTATATATCTTAACAGCATATTTAGGTTAGCTTTCTCCCACAATCAGAATGGCCTTCACTTGCAGCTAACTATTAATATGAGGATCATTATTAAAGGAAAGATCACTTAGATCCTGGATTAAGATAAGTGTGAATGTGGATAAGCAACATGCGTGATTCTGTGGATTCAGAAAATAATGAAGAACTATTTTAATTAGCTACTCGCAATTTGTCGGATTCTTGCCTTCTGAATCTCCTGATTAACACTTATTTTCTATGTCAGGTGGCTACTTCAACTGAACGCGAGTATGAGAAGCTGAAGTTAACTATAACTTCTCAAAATACTCTGCTGCTCACCAAGAGCTTTACTGAAAAGGTACACATCTTGATCTTTCACTGTACGACACCTTGTGCTTGAATTTGACTTCATTGACGGAGTAGCTTTTACATAGAGACATAGGAGGGAGGGGGCAGGTTTCAAGCTTATTTTCATGCAAAATGCCAAATATTCATCTGTGAGAAATGGATGTTGGTAGATATGGCTTGTTGGAGATGGGTTAACCGAAGAAGAACAGCTCAAGGCAACAAAAGGGACACTGTTCATTCCATTCTCACAGTTTCCCCCAAAGAAATTGCGCAAGGACTGTTTATACCAGCATACTCCAGCTATGCTGGCTCCTTCGTCCCTCCACAACGTGGATTCTTGTGAGGTAAACAACCGACGTTTTTCCCCCTTTTTTTTTTTGGTTGGTGTTTTTCAAATTTTCGTCATGCGTACGATCGAATACCTACCATCTATAGTACCACCTCGGCAACAGGGTATACTGCTATGAGGCTCGAACTCAGGTCCCATATGCTTGTCTGATGGAAAGTCTTTTTTGTTTGACACAGAATTGGCTGCCAAGAAGGGCACTAAGTGCTAGCAGAGTAGCAGGAATACTGCATGCCCTAGAAGGCTGGAGTGAACATGAGTGTGGGGACTCCATGTTCAACGTAGACAAAGTCTGGCAAGCCAGCCTCAAACATGGGTTTCGACCCTTGGCGCCTCCTAGCAGCTCTCTTATGGGGTGATGGGCGACTTGATGTTTTGCCTTGTCTGTTTTGGTGGCAAGTGTAATATCTGGGGCCATTATTGGTTGCTTGAGGCCCCATAATATATTAAAGTGTCTGCATATGATATATATTAGTCCGAACTAAAGGGAAAAAAGCATTCCAGTACTCAGAAACATAGGGTTCTACTGAAGAAGGGGAACTCAAATATGACATATATAATTAAGGGGAGAAAAGTATTTTCTTGATTTAGACCGGTTAATTATCGATGGAGGATTTTTCTTTTAGTTTGAGATGTAAGTATTATAAAATTCATACGTCTAAGTAAAACTAATATTATAATAACACACGAGAAATTTATAATTTATAATCTTAATTTAAAGAATGATTTTTAAACAATTCAATCTTTAAAATGTCATGATTTAATCGTAATTGAATTATTATTTTTCATATTCGACTATATTCACGATAGTACAAAGGGTATTTCATCTCACAGACATCATGAGAGGAGACTGCAAAACTCTTGCCGGTCCAAAAAGTCCAAACGAATTGAACTATGAAGAGTTGCCGTTAAACGTATGAAATTGTTGCTTTGTACAATGTCAGCATTATGACTTTATTGACTAAAATGAAAAGAAAAGACGCATGTTAAGGATTCACGAGAGAGCAGCCAGATTGGACTTCTGACCCGAGGCGAAATAAGGTTTGTTGGGTCCACACAAAACCCACCACAACATGTTTGGGCATTTTTACTAAACTGGCTGATTAGAAATTTAGGATCATCCCTCGCGCATTAAATATTAATATGAAATAATATATGTTACACGTTTTTTTATCAAATGTAATTGTATTATTTTATAAATTATATAAAAATATATTTATAATATATATAAAAAATAAATATTCATCTCAACATGCAATATGAACGTTAAAGGATGAATTAGGAAGTTCATATATAATGCGTAATTTTAATTTTTAATTTATTATACTTATTTTGTCATGATTGTATTATATTAGTTTTGTTATTACGAATGTTTAAACTCATAGCATTTTTCTTCAGCTCTGAGTCAAAGCTGACAAAATGGTCAGGAAATTGAATATGAAGAAAAAAATAATTTGAGGAAATATTGAAAAAATATATGTCTCGTTATTAGAGCGATAATAATATAATATATATTTTTCGTAAATTTTAATTTCTTGTGTTGATGTGTTAGTATAGACGCAATGCAGATCTGTTCAGGTCTGATAATTATTTTTAGAGTTATATATTATCTTTTACTACTTGTTAATTGGACAATGTTCTTCATGTAAAATAAAAAAGAAATGTGTACGATATATAAGAAAATATTATTCAAAATTCTCTTAGAATATGAAATCTTAGAATTCAAATTGAACCCAATTATACAAAAAAGACATTTACATTAATAAATCTCATGGATTATAGTTAACTATTTTGTTTTTTTAATTTTTATATTGTGTGACCTCTCATACTATGAGAGTAATGTTATTATTGATAATACTTAAAATTATTCAAAAATGTTTCCCATGAATTGTGATAATATAATATAAATTTTATTACATATTTAATTTTTTTTGCTATATTAATAGGGTCGCGTTCAATAAGACTAAAATTTGAAATCTGCATTATTTAACAAAAAAAATTAAAAACTAAGGTCTAAACACTAAAATTTATAAATTGAAATTTAAAAAATAATTAAAAATTTGAACATTACAAATTCACTTATGTATACCTAATGTATTAGGTGATAAGTTAATATCTCATTCCTTAAAATTTATTAAAGGATTTAAAGGAGTCACTTAGAATGTTGAGACATCCTAAATTATCTCATCAAATAATTTTAATCTAATAAACTATTAATTAGTTCAACTTTAAATGTTAAATTAATCTATCAAACATACGCTAAAATGTTAGTGGAGGAGGTATAAAAGATATGTTACATATTTTACATATTTTAAAACATACGCTAAAATAATAAACGTATAATGTGCTATAAAAGATATGTTACATATTTTAAAGAAATAAAAAAAATATTGTTATGACATATTCCCTCGATCTTTAATAAATATTTCAGTGTCTAAATTTTGTATTCTTAAATAAGTTTTCGTTTGTACATTTCAATACACAAAATAAAAAAAAGTTTTAATTTTGATTCTTAATTAATATAATATTAATATTAATATTCTTCATATACAATTTAAAAATTTATGAAAATAATTTAAAATACTTTATTCAATTTAACCCTGTCTCCGATAAAGACACAAATAACAGAAAGCATAGGGGAAATACTATTTAAAAAGGGGGTACASGAAAACAAAGAATTTTGACTTCGGACATAAACCGTGCTTTCTCCGGAATTTGGGTATGAAATTAATGGTACGCTGACTCAGGCCGACATCAAAGGGCCCAAAGGAATATAGTCTTAAGCGATTTGCCAGCCAGACYTAGAATGAGACTGTCATTTTTATTAAGTGAGATGAGAGCATTTCTATTTTTGTTTTCATTTTTAACTAAATATAGTAATCTGAATCGTACTATTATTAAACTCTTCATCGAAGTCCTTCGACGCCCAACAACCAGAAACTGGGCTTGGTCGAATACTTGTTTCTTGGGCTTAACCAACACAACTTAGTGCTAATTTGGAGTGGAATTGTGTCGCCGTCATTTATTCTAAGTTTTCTTTAGGCCCAACTATTAGGGCCAGTCCATATAACGTATAGTATAGGTACAGATTTAGTTTTTGTTTATCATTTTCTTCTCTTAATTACAAAAAAAAGCATAGATGATCTGTAATTAAGTGAAAATTCTATATAAATTTAGAAAATATCAACAAACAGCCGGCCCCTCCTCTCCTCCGTCCTTAGTTGAGAATGTAAATCTAATGACTTAARAAGTAAAAGATTGATTTCTGTCATATTCTTGAAGGCTGCAGATGCAGTGATGCAGCAGTATACTAATGTAATCATTTCTGCAGGAAAATCAAGAATCATTATTCTCTACAAATATGAACAACCCAAAAAAGGAAAAAGAAAAGGTATGATCAGTGGGTATATATATACACAATCAAAAGCTAAAGTGCATGTTTTCACTCATCAGCAAGTTGAGTTCTTGATTTAGAGGGTTACAAATTTTATTGAACAAACCTTGGGAAAAATAAAGAAAATTGGAGAAAAGACCGCGTTTCTGATGCTTTTGCTTAGTAAGAGATACTTTACTTCTGCATAAAGGGCATGTGAAATGAGATTGAAACCAAATGTCAATACAGTCGACATGAAAACAGTGGTGGCAATTCGGCAGCAGCCGGTACTTCTCGCCGCCATTGATGTCGTTGAGGCACACCGTGCAATACATCGTCTCTGAATCAGCAGAGCAGGTTAGAGCTCGAAGGCGATCATTCTTTTGATAAAACCAGTACTTGTTCATGCACAGAAGGCAGATGAAGAAGAGGATGAAGATGAGAATGGCAATGATATAATTGCTTCTTGTTGCTCTGAATCCTATGAACTCAAGCTGATAGAGATCATACTCCATTGCTGTACTCAAAGCTAGCTTCTAGAATCTAGATGATGGTGGTCGATCACCAGCAACTCCTCTCTTGATTCAAATATTTAACGGTTTTTCTGGGTTTTCTGGGGATGTTATTTCTGTCTGGAAGACGGAGTTTTTAACATTGTTAGGTCGTAAATTGTTTAATATTTGTTACTTGGATTCGTGGTGAGGCAATTGGACGTAAACCTTAGAAGTAAGATCAGTCTAAATGGATGATCCACATATACGTTCCTTTACCCAAATGAAAAGATAACAGAAACAATAAATCTTTGTTTTATTTGACTGGAGAATTAATGTTATTTTGCATGTAAACACGAGACCAAGTCAACTTTACACAGGACAGAAGACGAAGAAGAACAAAAAGGTTGCAGAAGATCACTAAACAATACTTTAATATTCAAGTGGACAAATACCAACTCCCAATTATGAATAAAGACAAAAATTAGGCGCAAAACCACAATAAGATTTCCAACTCCAAAGAGTAGAACCCACGCATTAAAGGAATACAGAAACAGCTTTCCCAAATTTGATAGTAATCTCTTGCTTCTTCAGATTTCAGCCTTAGGAAAGTACTTCCCACATTCTGAAAGCAAAAGAATACAAGCATTAAAAAAAGGAAAAGCAATTCAAGCAAGCAAATATGCTTGGAGCAACATGCAAGTAACTAATAAGGCAAAATAAAGTCCTGTATTCAATTTCTGTTATGATACCATTAAGAAGCATACTTTTCTTGAATAGAGTATAAATTACGGTACAAATCTAAATTGAGTAGAAAAATATATCATTTTGATTTTAAATGTGACTTTTTTTTAATTTTATGTAACTTTATAAAACTAAAAATGGACATGATCTTTAATGACTATCTACTTAAAGCTTATACCACAAGCATTATATGTTTTATATTTTTGAAAAATAAAAATTTTAATACATGTAATTCACAACAATAATTATTTTTCCTCTATGATAGAAAAACAATTTTACAAAACTAGTCGGAAGCATGTACTCCTCCAATTTGGCAAACRAAAGAAGTGACCCAACTAGCTTGGAAAGTTTTGCAAGTAATGGGCCTTTGCGTATATAAAGGTCATGATCCCTTTTACTGGGTCCAAAAGGGAATGGACTAGACTGGATATGGGCTTTAATAAGGGATGATCTATTCAGGCTGAAGCTGAATTAATCGATTTCAGCAGTATCTCTATCTCTATCCTTCGTTACTATGCAACTTCCTCATCATCACCATCAAAGATGTGTGCTTGCGTATCTTCAAAACCTCCTTTGTCGTTCTCCCTCTCATCTGAGCTCGTTTCAGCGAAAAGAGAGAAACCCGCTCCTCTTTCTTGGTCTTCGTCTTTCCCGCAGCTGAACCTTTGCATCAACACTTCAAGTAGCCCTTCAAATATCTCCCGTAAACAGGTTTGGGAAAAACCCATTTCTCAAAATTCTTTTCTTTTGCTTGTTTTATTGTTATTATTATTGCTTTTCTGAGCAATGCTGTGTAGTGAAATTGAAAAGATTATTGTATCTGCGTACCTTTGCATAATACACCTTCAAGAAGAAAGCAAAAGAATACGAAATTTTATGGATATGAAGTGTATTCATTTGCCATTTCTCTGTACTTTGGTACTCTTAGTAAAAGATTGAGTGCTGGAGTCCATTGTTATTGGAAGAGAATTTCCCTTCGCCTTGTCCTAACAGATACTCTGATAGTTAGTAAATTAGGTAGTAAGGGGGCGGGACCCTACTAGCGGAGCTCAGCCCTTCATTTCTTTCTTTCTCTCCTCATGTTTTGATATGAAATAGAGGTATCTTGATCATTTGAGTTAGAGGGTTTCTAAGAAGAATGATGTAAGCTTATGAAACCTATAGTGAGCTGCCTACTTAAAAGAATTCACCTCAATCATATTCAGTACTTAAGATGTTTGCTTGAAAATATTATAAAACACCCACCAGATTTGATAAGGAAAGAGAATCTAAGGGATTTTCCTATTAAGTAAATATATGAAATCACTGTAGTTACTGGGATTTCATCTCTTTTTTAATTTATTCCTTGGTTTCATTCTTTTTTTCGAAGTCTTCTCTTTTCTCTCAGGAACTGTGAGATGCTATTATATTAAGGATATTGCTCGAATCATCAGTTACCAGCAAAATAAAAATGCAAGYTGAAGCCTTGTCTTTCAGGAGATCTACTAAGAAATTCCCATTTGGAGTAAGTGTCAAATGAGCAGCTAATCAGAAGTTGGATAGGAAGTCATACAAATTACCATCTCCTCATAGAAGTTTAAACTTGTATTAGACAATGAAAAGAGACATCTCCAGATAGATATGATATTTGCTTTATGCAGATTTCWTTGCTCTTCTAGCAATAGTGTGAAAGATCACTGAATTTTGAAACACCTGTTTAGAAAGTTTGAATATGCCAAGGGTGACCGCTTGATGTGTATCTTCGACTCCATAAACCAATGGGTGATTGCTTAATACCAAAACAGACATCCAGGCTAACAATTTAGGAATATGGATAGCTTGCTGTAGTAAATTTGAAAACCAGGMTGCTTATAGATAAGCTTCCCTCTATGGGAAAGGATATTTTGGAATTCGCTTATGTTAAAAAAATGTAGAAAATGATGCACTTGGAATTGAAGTGTGAGTTTTAGAAACTGACACTTGATTATATGCATATCCTCTAGAGTTCTATTGTTGAAGCAGCCTGGACACGAAGATCACGAAGTGAAGCTGCCAAGAAGCCCAACAGAAAGTCATGGAAACAAAGAACAGATATGTACATGAGACCGTTTTTACTGAGTGTCTTCTTCTCAAAGCGATTCATTCATGCAAAAGTGATGCACAGGGGAACCAGCAAGGTGATATCTGTTGCTACGACCAATGCAAAGGACCTTAGGAATACATTGCCATCTCTTACTGACAACAATGCTTGCAGAGTAATAGGAAAACTCATTGCAGAGAGATCAAAGGAAGCTGATGTCTTTGCAATAGCATATGAGCCCAGGAAAAATGAGAGAATTGAGGGGAGGCTTGGGATTATTCTTGATACCATCCAGGAGAATGGTATTATATTTGTCTAGGCTTCTGTCTTAGTGTTGTGGTCTTTGCTTTGTTGTATCACTTCTAGCTGTGTGTCTCGAAGTAATGTGAAAATGTAAATTGTACGTGAGATTAGATAACCCTCCTAGGGTTAATGGGACACCATAATTTTGCATCTAGAATATACTTTCTTTGAAATGATCACCCAGAAAAAAACATTTCCTTTTTGTTTTTCTCCATGCATAAACTTCAAGGACAAAGTTGTTGACAGATCTCTCTAACTACGGACTTGGAACTAGCTAGTTTTAGGTAAATCTATATTTTGTCCCMTCAAACATATAGCAAATTGGGGAATCTCAAGAAAGAAGGAAAAACAAAAAGTATCTAGAAATCTACGCATGAAATCTTAGCAGGATTAGGAATAGTTTTGTTTCAGAAGACTATTTGTTGCTTGAACTCTAGTGAAGTAATATTAACATCTATCCTTTTCCTTGTGTAAAGCACGAAACTGATGCTCGTTGCTTGTATTGGCAAGAGAAATTTGGAACTGTAATATGTACCATGTCGATTGATACACATTTTCATGCCAGATTGAAAGAGTTAAAACAAAACTGGACAACTCGCAAAACTTCCTTAAAATAAAAGTTTTCCACAAAAATGAATTTCCTAAGCCCACAATGGCAATCGACAGTAGTTGCCGGAGGCAGGCATACGTAGTAAATTTTTACAGTTACTTTCAAGTTGAAGTGCAGATCATGCAATCCTGTGCTTCTGATCCACACCAGTAGAGCACTTGCAAGGTTTTTGTTACATCCTGCAGATCGGAGACCATGACTGAGAGAAGTAATTATAACCAGTCTGATCCTATAATAAATTTCATTAAGTTGCATTGAAATAGACGATACTCTTGGTGTCACTTCTTGCCTCAAGAAATGCACTGAGCCACTGAAGGAGCTCCATATTGTCTCTTATGGGCGTTGGCACAAGTGCAGCGAGAGGGTAGTAACTAACTATGGAAAGTTACTATCAAGATGTGGTCTTTATGACCAATAGAGAGGAAAGAACTGTATAAAACTATAATCTCATTCCCTGCTTATATAACCATCGGAGGCTACTGAAGTCTGATGACGTAATAACCAACATATAACAACACTGACAAAATCATGGTACTTGGAGAGATAAATGAAACATAAATTAGCCAACCATTTGCTATGAAGCAATGTAGTTTCAGAGGGTGGGAAATTTGAGATTATACTGAAATGGACGTTATTGCAATCATAACTTACAAGAAGACAACTCATCACCCTTGAACGAATAGTAACATGAGATTATTGTTTTCTTTTTGTGTCTACTGACTATTATACAACAAACCAATATGTGCAGATTTAAAGCGTAAGGATACTCACTGAAATGGATATAATCAAATCAAAAGGACATAATAATTGTATATATTTAAATAGAATCAAACATTATTAATCCAAATGGAATATAATAATTAGTTTGAAATATCAAAATGCTTTCTGCCCTTCAGATGTATAAATTCATGTGAGTTTCACCAGACACTAATGAAAATTGGAGATCTGATAATTGCAGTGACATTTTCCCACCGGTACAATAATGGACAAGAATCAGATTCTTACAATATTGGACCGAAATCTTCATGTCTAAGTATCCAGCATCATAGGTAAATGTAAGATGCACACATCTTGGGGATATAAATGCTTATGATTCATGAGATTATCTTGCACTAAAAACAGGTTCCGCATCGAGCGTTGGCTGAATTCTACGAGTATATTTGAGAAGCAAAGCTTCTGAAGAAAGTCCTGGCACTTTTAGATCCCTGCAATTGAACAGCAATAGAAAGAAGCAGCAGTTTAAACTACAGAGATTAAAACAGAGAAATGAACAATGTTGAAGACAAAGAAAATGAAAAACAAACAAAGCAGACCTAACATATGGCTGTAGATCCTTCCATTCCCACTTTGACCTCTCTTGAAAAAGTATTGAGAAACGCTCAGCAGGGGAAGATGGCAGAGATGATATGCTGAAGCCATAGATCCAAGTCTCTATCCCTAGCTTTTCTGTCAAAATTTCCCCTTCCAGCATGTCAACTGTTGCATGCATTCCTTCAGGAACCTTCTTCATCCATTCCTCCATGAAAGTCTCCATCTTCATCCTTCCCCTTTTTAGGATTCTCCTAGCAAAATGTAGACAAACCCGTCTCTCATCCAAACTCCACATACAAGTGCCACTAATGCCATCATCCACCTTATTACCATAGATTTGCAAACATTGCCTTGTAATTATGGAAGGATAGCCATCTGCCTCCAATGCACTAAGAACTTCATTTTCACCAAGAGCGTTTGGAGACCAATCGTTCAGCACCAGATTATGTAAAAGCATGTTTAAAATACCATCCTTGTAATTTTCGTCCAAAATTCTCCAATATCCATTTATCTCTACTGCAAAAAGTGCTTCTAACCCAGATCTGAGCTCCATGTCACTGGCTTGAATCCTYTCAACAAGATCTTCCCATGCATACAAACCAGCATTGCATTCCTCTATACCGTCTAAATCCTCTATTTCAAAAGTGTCATCAATGTTGTATGGATTTTGAGAAAGAAGCAATCTGAGCTTGTCTAATCTTGGAGCAACTTCTACAAGTTCCATACTACCAGATGCTACTTTGATCACTGATGCAACCTTCATCTCATCACTTTCTTTCTTACCATGACCTTGCAAATTTTCATCGGAGGCAAATTGGTCAGTAGGGGGTATAAGAAATACCGAATTTGATGTTCCGACAAACTTAACTGCATAGGTTTTGGACTGGGTACACAGAACTGCATCTTCATCAGGCTGCCCTCTTAGAGTTACTCTGACAAAGTATATAAAGGAAATGTCAAAATGTGACCCAGTATAACACACTATTCGATTAGGATAAGCATGTTGCCTACCTTTCGTGCAGAATGTCAGGTAGGAGCTTCTCGTCAAGCTCGAGGAGCATTAGGTCATCATGAGGACCAAAGTGATGGTGATAAGTAATAGAAGTTACTGAATTGGGTTGAAGATTTAGTATTGCATCTGCTCCCCCTCCTGTGTAATCTGGATTTTCTGAATCCATCTCCAACTTTTTCCTTTTGACTTTGTAATGCTGTCACAAACAATTGCTGAATCTACCAGTATGAGCTATTTCCTTGCCTTTTTTCCTAGCCCTTGGCGGAAGCCAGGCGAATAAGAAAGTTTGCTACAGCATAAAGGAAGTCATAAACCTGTTCATGTCGTATTAAGGGAAAAAAAAAAAAAAATAGGAAGAAAAAGATGAACCGCACAGTTCTGGATTGCCTAGCCCCAATAACTTACAAATTCCACAAGAAAGAACAAATCTTTTTTTTTTCCCCATCACGACAGCATGTTTTAGATTTCCCAACCAAAATAACCTTAAAGTTTATATTACATGCATTTATGCAATCAGTCTGCTATTGAAATTACATATCTCTAAAAAATCAAGAATAGAAAAGTTTACCACACAGAGAGATTCCCAATTTTATAGTGACTGTCTGGCGATAGAGCCTTAAATCCACCCTGTGCTCGAATGCGGTTGCGTGTAAGAGGAACCTGAGCTCTCAGCAAGGTCACATGCAATTGAAATGGAGAGACGAATATTAAAGAAAATGAACCAGAGAGTTGTCGAGCGGGAAAGCATTGATCTGAGTTGTCACCGGGGCCGGAGAGAAGAGGGGTGATGAAGGAAGGGGTTGACGGTGCTTTTGGAAAAGGGAGGGAAGTATGTATTATCCCGCCAGTGTATGTAATCTTAATTACATTTGAAACCCCGGAATTTAGAAAAAACTTGCCTTATACCCCTCATATTTTGAGATATTACAATTAATACCATGGCCGAATCTGAATATTGTATCGGCACCACCCCACCAGACRTAAAACTCCTTTAATCACTTAAAAAACCGATCAATAAAGGTTGGCACCAGACTCGCYGATCTCCTCCTGTTWGCAGTTGATGCTTCCCTACTCTTTGCTCCGACTCCACTACCTCGTCCCTATCTTTTCCCTCCTCGACGATACTGCTTGTGTATCCTCGTCATCCTCGAGGCCGCCGGTATCACAGTTAGTCCTCAATTTAAGGCTACCATTGTGAAAATTTCGGCTGAACTTGAGAGCTATAATGAATTTGGAGTAACCGAATGCTGAAGGATGGAAGAATCACGCTTTGTTAGGAGTCCTAAGGAAATAGACGAGCCCTGTTCTGTGAATAGTCCAAGGAGGACTCTGAGTTTCTCCAAGAACAGAAGAGGGACCATTTCCTTCCCAGATGACAAGGCTTCAGGATTTGGTGTTTCTGGGGGACATAGTCCAAAGCCCTTAGAAGTCTATGGTTTTGTTGGTTCCATTACAACTGTTGTTGCTACAGGTGCTATTCAATAATCCTTCTTTCTATATACATTAGGRCTCTTAAYCTGCTTTTAATGCATTCTTTGACTTTTCATAATAGAGTATTGTTTGTTGCCATTTGGTTCTTGGCAGATATAATATGCAAAAAGTTATCCTTTTTGGCAGTTATATTTTTGGTATGGGCATATGTTCCAGAAAATTGGTTGCATTCTGTTGGGATCTTCTACTATCCAAGCAGGTAGTAAGATGGATAAATTTGCTTGTTTTCGTTTCTATTTCTTGGCAATGTATGGACTCATGAAGTTGATTTCTTGGTGTTAYGTTAAATTATTGAAGGTTTTAAATATGGAGAATATTCTTAAACAACATTTGCCAATTCTCACTTTCTCAGGATAATAACATTTGCAATTCACATATAATTTCTTCTTCTGCCCGACATAAATTCAGTAAGGTACCTTTTTGGTGCAACTGATTTAAGAAATTGACAAATTCGGATTTATATGCGTCTTCTTAATGAGTACCAACATTGTAGGCTGCTAAAATCCATTGAATACAGATAGTTCTTGTTTGAGTGAGAATGATAGCATAGATAGAAACTATTCCGGGCTTCAAGATTTTGGGTGACTTCAGTTCCGTAGAACAATGTGTAATGTAAACTCAAATACATCAGGCAATACTAAGAGAAAAAAGAAAGTTTTCCTTGTTCAATTTCAGAATTTTCTGGTAAAAATGGCTAGACATTAGAGTAAGCTCTATATGAGGTTGTCACTGGAAAACCGGATGTGGGGAGATGGTGGGATCCATTATTATAAAATTGAAATGTACCTTCTTTCTGTTATACCCTTAAGTTTAGTGGGTTCCCTGCAAAATATCTTATAAAATCCTACATCTAAGATCTAATGCATTTCAACACATGCCTCCTGCTGTCRGCAATACTTCTCCGTATCAGTGTTTAATTTAGAACACAGTTTAGAATTTGCATCTAAGAAACTGTATTTTATGTTTTCAGGTATTGGGCATTGGCCGTACCAGCATATTCAATGGTGGCAGTGGTACTTGGAATTGGATTTTACATCGGTCTGAACTTCCTGGCCACTCCTCCACCAACTTCTTTCAGTACAATGTTTGGTAATCTTGTTTTTGCTTTGGCAGTGCCTTCTAATCTCATGCCTTTCTGACCTTCTGTAAATTCATGACAAGAGACGATTGTATTGGTTTGGCTTGAAAAATCTTATAAGCTATAACAAGCATGCTGTCCACTATTTATTAACAGTATGAGGGACGCTCTTTTCGGTGAAGTGCCAAAAAGAAAATAGAACTAGAAAGAATGRGTACGCGTGCTACTTAACTAGTCAAGTAAAAGGTGCTAACCTAGTTTACAGCAATCTTCCCTCAGGGTAGAATATGAGGTGGAGATATTTTCTTATTCTGTTGGTAATTGATCAGATTTAATTGCTTGCTTTCTGCAGATGAATTCACTAGAGAACCTTTGATCAGTATTCCCTCAACGGATGACGATGAGCAGCCGATTGAACCTATATCTGATATTGGAATAAACCAAATTAATGATATAATGTTTAAGGACTTGAAGTGACTCTTTGGTCCTAATCATGTTGAGTATCGATAATTTGAAAAWTAGGGGCTAAGATTGAGGTATTTGTACGAGAGAAATTTTGTTCTTCACCTAGTTCAGTAACTTATAGAAACTTCCACACTACAGCAAGTCTCCCTAAGAATCATGATGCCGATTACTGAAAGTGGAACCAGGCGCTGAAAGCTATGTTCCTCCTCTATATGGTTGGATTAGTATTCGAGGCATTTTGGTGTGCACTGGTGTTGTCAATTGTTCCAGCAAATCCATGCTAGATGGAGGAGTTTGAGGTCAGATCAAAGGCGAGCAGCTTAGTTAGTTCTGAGGGCATGGATACTGTTTGGCTTTGATACTACAAATTTTTGTATAAATTTTTTGGTCTCTAGTTTCCACTTTCCCATCAAGAGGAGAAAAGGAAGAGTTTTGTAGTTGGTAGTAGACCTAAGAATCTCTCGACGATTCCTTTTGCTAGAGATTGTGTTCCACAGACCAGCGATTTGGCTCTTATTTTTTATGGCATATTTATTGAAATGCCTTTGATTGCGGTCTTTTAGACTGCACTGCCATTTATTATGTATCAGAATTTTCCTTTATTCTGTTGACTTGGGTTCCAAATGGAAATTTCTTCATGTGATAGTATTTGCCTCTTGTGCTGCGAAGTGTTCAAAGCGTGTGCAGATGTCCTACTATTTAGCATTGAAAATATCAGTTTCAAACTCAAGACTACAACAATAGGAACTAGGAAGTATATTCTAGAATGTTGATGCACAATAGTTGAAGATGAAGATTGTAACTCATTTCAAAAGGTATGGAGACTAAAACTGTCGTCAAATTATGAGGGTAGAGGCCATGAGGCAAATACATATTAGCTATGCCTTGTAAAAAGATGTTAAATAATTGTGCATGCCGACCTCTATGATCATAAGGGAGAACCAGCTTACATCAAAGCACCGGAAAGGTTGACTACTAGAACAATTTGTGGCCTTAAGAAAATGAGCAGCTTGAAGSCGAAACAATAAGTGACAGAGGAATCAAGAGTAGACTTCATTAAGATACCAACCCCGAAGGAGCGGCTTGCACCATGAGTCTGGAACATCAATTGTAAGTACCAGCATATACCAGCAAGGATCAACAATCAATACCAGTTGCTTTTGAATTAGTATTCACGTGTCCTTTCTCGATAAGTTCAACTCAGGATACGGGAAGGATCAAGACATTTCCAAATTTTCTTGGRTGCTCTTTCGGTTTTGGATTATTGCTGATTGAGAAATAAGCAACTCATGCACTTTACTCTTTAACTGCAATAGCATCACAATGAGGGTCCTCTTACATTTACATGAAGAAAGGATTAAGAAATAAGAAAGAGGTTTGGTGATCACCACCTTGACGGATTTTAAGAAAAGATAAATACCAAGAGAAAATGAAGGGATATGTTTAGTCTAATGCATCAAAAAAGTTCTACAAGCAAGAGGAGCTGATATGGTTTTAACAAGTCACTAAAATTTCGAGATCCTACCATACAAGCAAGTATACCAATGCATGGTTGCTCTATTGGTCTCTAAGCAATATGCAAATCACAAAGGCACCAGATATGTTTTCCCAGTCATAATAGGCCATATGGCATTCTTTTTGTGCAATAACTGTTCTTTTATTAAAATAAGACACAAAAAGAAAAACATGGAAATGAAAGAAAAAGAGAGATAAGTACGCCCAACTTGGTAATGTGGGAACTTGTAAGAAAAAACTACAATACCAGCAAAAATATTATATTCCCAAACATTGCATCCCCAAACATTGCATCTGAACAGCAAATGGACCAGCATGTGCATAAGGGCAAATAATACTCGTACTTGGTCCAAATAGCAAACATATAGCAAACTCAAATATGGGTATTCTGAAATGTTATTTGACAGGCTTAACTAACAAGATATAAAACATGATGAACTCTTAGACTGCCTTATTTTTTGGCTAGTCACAGGTTCGAAATCAGTAAAATGRCCCACAGAATCTTGCTCAAGCACAAGTTCAAGCCAACAGGATATTACAAACAGGAAAAAACATTCAAAGAAAAATATTACCTCGTCAAGCCCAACTTCACTCTTGACTGATACTTGGATAGCTCCATCAGGCCCCATTTTTCGATACTTAGCCAGCTCAAGATCATCGTTGTTACCATCTTCAGTTATGAAGAATACAGGGAATRCTTGCAGCAGATCACATTTCGATATAACGTCAAGCCAAAGATGGTCGGGAAACCTTTCCTTTATTTCCTTATAGATGAGAAACTGCATAAACAAATAGTCTCCTGTAAATAAGTAACTAAATTTACATGAAGATGGGCGAATGATGAGAGTTTTTCTGATGGASAAGTCTTCAAATTTGCTTGGTTGAATACATGTTTGAATTAGCGATTCTTCATTCAATGAGGTACAAAAGAGAGACTTAAACTTTAATATGGTAGTAACTAAATCTAGTAAATTACTGGAACTCTTAAAATCAATATGAGAATCAATATTTCCTACTCGTTGTCTCAAGAATGTTGCAATCTCAATGTATAGAAGAGAAATGATGCAGCGTAATTAAAGAAATAAAGAGCACTTCCTTTGTCATCGGCAATGATGTGAAAGACTTATATTCACAGAGAAAGATTTGTTTGGTTCATTACGACCTATGGCAAGAAAAGTAATGTCCAAGCCTCTAATGGAAGTTTCAAGTGTACTACAACCAGCCTTGCAATACTGTACTATGATGGATCTTGGAACTTTTAGGTGACTATCACTCCTTTATTGATTTTTTTCGGATATGAGCTATGCATTGGTTGGGTACCACAGACTAAGAATCAGTTGATTATCCCAGGGCAKTTTGGCACCTTTTGGATTCAGCACTATTTTTTCCTCTCCTTGAACAGCTAGTGGCAAAATTTCCGAAAAAGTTACCATGATTTGACAATTTATTAGGACATGAATGAGATGGGTATATACCTGATCTGAAGGTGATGTGCCACATTCCCCAGAGAGATCATGAACATAGAGTACAGCACTTGGCAAATGAGAGAGGACCGCTAATGTCAACTTTTCCAAGTTATTCCTTTCTTCTGCAGGTTCACGCAAAAAGACGTGATCCTAGGGGCACAGAATATAAACAGCCAAGAAGACTAACAAGCATGGAAGTCCAAAACTTTTCTTGAACACATACAGTGAACAAAGCACCAAGACAATGCTCTAAGGATACGAGTAACTAATGAAATCAATTATTATATCTCTAGACCAGAATGCGACTTGTCTGAAGATTCAGTCGAATCATACTCTGGGTAATAATCCCCATTCATCCAGATGAACTACGTTTGAAATTAATTTCTCAGACATTGCTAAGTAATATTGATCTGCTAAAGTTACTATCGTGTTATGATAAACTGAAACTTGCTGTCATCATCAATTTACTTTTTAAAATTATGTTACCCTTCCAACAATCTTTTAACTAATTTCTAGTGCTATCTTTCACTTATCAGCCTCCAATTCACCTAGTTGTTAGAAATTTTTAGAACTTAACTTTATCAAAGAAGGACCAGTTACATATAAAGCAATTAATTTGAGAAATGAAACTGCTTAGTTCAAGATATCCAAGAATTGTCCTTCTGGCCTAAGGACAATTCTTGAACTAAGAAGGACAGTGACAGCAGTAGTGTTTCCCATGTCTAGAATAAATTAAGCGACTAAACTTACGCAGAGAATCCAAATTCTGTTCCTAAAAGTGTCTTACCATCATGTCTACGTAGAAGACCCGGAGTATCGGTTACCTGCGACCAAAGAATAAGGTAGATAACATGGTAACCAGAGACACCTAAAGATAGATGAAATAATATCTTTAATAATTAACCTGAAAATTCTGGTAGCCTAAAGTAATATGACCCATCAAAATTCCTCTGGTTGTGAATGGGTAATTGCAAATCTGAGACAATTAGAAGAGCAGGAAAAACAGTTATGCTTATTTGTTATTGAATACTTTACCACAACTGCCGTTCTCTTTTGTGTTATTGTTCCTAAGAAAAACAGTTGCAATATCCTGAAAACTCTTCTCAAGATCCCCCTTTCAGAAAGAAAGGTATTCAAACAGTTGCCACATAATAAAATTACAAACAACAGCAAACATAAGTGCTCTCGGCAGTARGTAAATTTAGAAGGATTATGCAGAAACTGCATTCAGTAAATTTTTCAAATGACCTGTGAAAGGCTATAATTTTGCAGATCCACTAAATTCCATCATTTGATGCATTTTAAAGAGTTCATAAAAGCCAGCCACAATTAACAAGGCATATCAGCATCTGGTTTTGGGAACCATACTAAGAAAAGCAGTCATCAAYCAAACTATAGTTAATYTGTTTATTAMATCTTCACTGCAATTCTTATGATTTACTGGATTTATACATTTATCGTAACTTCKTTGAGGAGCAGAATCCAAAACCTGATCTCATGAAACCAATGGTTTTCAAATGTTTCTTTCATTTTGTGATCAAACCAGAATTGATTAGTATTGTTGCAATTTCCAAGCAAGACTCATAATTTAGCAGCCAGCAACACTTTAGTGTACTTTAGATACCTATTACATCAAGATAATAATAAAAAATCTGTTTTCTCAATGTTTTATTATAACAATAACTAGAATGCATACCTCAGGCTTCCCTGTTGAAAGTAGACGGACCAAAGATGATTTTCCCACATTAGGAGCCCCAACAAGGCAGAGAGTTGGTGTTTCTAGATCAACTACTGGCATTGCTCGCAATGTCTGCAATCACATAGTAATTCAAACAGCTTAATAGAAATCCTTAGTGCTAAGACATAACTTAGAGTAGAATATGAGACAGCAAAAGAACTGGACATGCTATATGCAATTTACTCCAGCCTTCTTTTTTAACTAATTGTACACTCGTTAACTAACAGGTATATCAAGCTCACAGGTACCAAAATGAACTGCTTAAACTACAAGCTGAWAGATGATACAGGGAATTCAAATAATTCATCTGTGCYGTTAGTAATCCACATTGATACTAGTAGTGAAATCCTGGAAAAACAAGGAACAGAAAACAGGGTATAAAAAATATCCAAGAGAAACTGAGTTCAACACAATAGAACACTCTTTAAAGCTAAGTGACAGAGCTAAATAAACAAAGCAACAACAGTGTAGATCTGCATTCTAAGACTGGTACTTTTTAAAACCTTGTCCGCCATCCACCCCTTCAACAAACATGTGCATGTATCTATATTCATAAATGTAAGTTTGATGTTTGTTACTGGACTTCCATGAAGGTGATATTTACTTAAATGCTTGTGCTTTGTGTGACAATTACCTTGGCAATGTTTAACAATTCATCAACAACTTTCCCATCCTGATGGAAAATCTCTTCGAGTTTTTTCATTCCCTGGGGCAAAAGGATGGCCAATATGAAATGAGAAAATTTCACATCAGGAGGAGTTCTGGTAGCATACCTCAGTCAATCGTTCCTCTGCTTCACGCTTTGACAGTGACTGCACCGAAAACCCAAAAGACAAGGGTTGATGTGTTTATTTGGACATAACAATAATTCAAGCCATTAAACAAGTTTAAGAGTAGAAAGGAAAATGCAAGCAGTAGATTAGTTATAAGCCATCCAATTCCATCTGTTTATAAAAACATTTCAATGACCAAAATTTTCTAAATAGTTGTATATTTCATAGTCACTAGACTAATCGAGCTCCTTTAAAGGAAMAATYTGGCCTACACTTCTCAAATGAAAAGTAAAAGGACAATTCTGCGACATTTATGTATTAGAATTTGCAAAATTACAATGTAGCTTGTCAACTTCTTGATTTCATACTTGACATAAATCAACGAAATACAATGTTGAAATTCTATGTGAAATTATTGACTTTGGAGTAGAGCTATATGCAGAAAGAAATGTTCTATGAAGTTCCTCTTGTAGATCAAGTTGCAGCTTTCAACTTCACGGGAACTAGTTCAACAAAAAACTTGTGCACAATCTACCAGACACATCATTCTGCCAAAAACAGGAAAAGCGAAATTTTGTGAACTTGCTGTAATTGTGGTGAATATATTTTGGTTCAAGCCAAAAATTTAATGCAGCTACTAGTAACCTATATTTTTTATACTACAAAATAAGTTGCATATTCTGCTAGCTCAATTTCAACCTTAGCACAAATTGAGGCATGTTCCTTCCCAACTGATACCACCTTCTTCCTTAAAGCTTCAACCTTTCCCAATACCTGTCAAACAAAAGTGATCGTAAATGAAATATAAAATTAAAACAAGGAYAAACATTAAAATGTGAGGCAGGGAGGTTTTTGGATGAACAAAGTTGGACCATATAGMRATCGTTTCTGYAGAATAGACCAACAAGACTCCTTCACAAACAAACAACATTGATTTCGTTGCCAGTAGTGTGATTAATAACTCAGGCGCAAAGTTCAAAAAAAGAATGCTAATAACAGGAATATCAGCTTCATGATACATTRTACACATATTCAAGCAATTTTTCTGCTAAAGAAAACTTGTGCAGAGTATTTAAACAACGAAGTGCTTCAGAATCATGATCACTTTGTAGGACTTGAAAAACAAAATGGCAGAAGGAACCAATATCATGCTTCAGAGGAGACTACAAACAATTACCTCTTCATAGTTTCCATCTCCGAGAGTTAACTCAATTAGTGATCTTTCATAAGGATGCAAATATTTCTTGTTTGGGAAGCTTTCCTTGTATGTCCTCAAGGGAACAGCAAGTTCCTGTGAAAAGAAAAGATACTATATTTAGCTTTTTGTTTTCTGTAAGAGCCCAATAAAGAATCTTAGGTCGTTACTATGTTCAAAATTCACCTTCATTAGTGCATCAAGTTGTTTTGCACCTCTGTTCCTCTCTCGTTTTGCAATGTTAGCAATGCCTGTAGATATTAAACTACAAAATAGTCGATTCCACGATTCRCATTACAAACTGATGTAACTAAGATGTCCAGAGACCACAGGCCATTGATACAAACTTGCAGATTAGTCAATTACCCTTTGTAGGTGAGACCCTTTTTGCCTTCCTCAATGCTGAATATAAGATATCCACATATGGCATCACCATAGGTAGCTTCTGGAATGCACCAACATTTTGAACACCAATTGATGATTTGRCCTAAGAAGGGAAGATAGAAATCAAACCACAAGATAAAGATGAAACGAAAGTCTGGTTTATGGCATAGTGTTGAAAGCAAAGGAGAAAGCTCTAGAAACCCTACAAGGAATATCAAATCTCTGGAGATAAACAAGGGACTACTTTCAATAACTMCAGAAATTTTTAATTGGCTTATTTTGGAAGAAGCATGAAGCTTGCCCAAAAACGCATACGGTTAAGAATTCTTCAAAGTGTCAATTAACCAGGATGAAGAAAAATTAATTCTTAATTGTAGGCTGATGTATCAATGGTCCTATAAATGATAGTAGCAGGATATGATCAGATACCAACGCTGCTAAAGTAGAAAATGATTTGATCGAACCCATAAAAATTTTGCTTCCTAATAAATAAATCTTTTGAAAAGGAAATACCTTTACACTAATTATCTTTTTTGCATCAGCAGTTGGTACATAGCTTCCTTGTACAACTTCGTAAGTAGTAGTTTGCATATGTTTACAAAAGCATGATGTTGGATAAACAACCATTTTAGGCACCAAATATAAACCTGCAAGTACAGCTGCATGGTTAGAAAACAACGAAAAAAGCAAGGAAAACTAAAGCCGAATATCCATAAACGCCCACAGGTAGTAAAAGACGAAAATACGATTTACTACAATGTAAGAAATGCAAAGAAATAAACCGAATCAGACTGAGTATAGATTTAAAGAGAAAAAATCTACATTAATAAACATTCAGAACTTTTTATGATAAATCAGCATGAAGTGCCATAGCATATTAAATGGAAAGCAACAGATGACTTGAAATGCTATTAGAATCCAAAATAAACAAACAAAAACAAAAGGAGCGCAGATTGGAAGAGTTTGAGACCTTTATGAAGCTTGGAGCGTCCAAATAACAGAGAGGCATAAGGAATTTGCCATAGCTGCAAGAGGRTTGAGGTCCCGCTCATTCTCTCTCACAGAAACWGTCGATAGCAGTCCKAACAAGCCCGGAAAACTGGGGCTTTTATGCTTTTATAGTTTGCAAAGACGATAAAGGCCGGTTCTTGGTTTCTGTYTTTCTCAAATTAAATTAAAGCCTGGTCTAAATCGTGTTAAGGGCCCATGGGTGCTGGAGCATAGATACAGCCCAAGSATGCTGGTGACTAGAGGCCCTTCTAATTTTCTTGTTAAAAAAAGAACTAAATAAATTCATAAATTAGATATTCAATTTTTTTCTTTATAATATATTTATTTCCAATCGCATTCATAAAAAATTATTTCTAAAATTCTTCTATAGACTAATTTATATTCACTTCTCTAAATTAAAGGTGATTTTAAAACGTAGCTATAATCATTGAAAAATAAATTTTTACTATAAAAAATATTAAGTTGGACAGCTTCGTCCAAAGCAATCATTCGAGGTTGTACAAGGGATTAGCAAACCGCAACCCTAGTCCACTCATATCTCAATTGTATCCGGTGGGAATGTTAGAGCATTGAGAGAATCTTCTACCTCGGCAAATTTTGCTAAATTTTAAAATTTTTTGAATATTTTATATTTGCTACATGTTAAGTGAGGTAGCGGCAGCACTTGAGAATTTTGCTTGTATCACAGGTAACAAGGTTTACTTTCGAAAATAGATAATGCTGAAGTGCGCAATCTATATTCGGCCARCGGAACAAGTGTCAGATCCCAAAGTGCAGGAGGGTGGGGTGGTTGCTATAAATCATAGGCTAACACAAGATGCTAGTATTAATGTTTAAAGATTGTCTAGTTAAATTGACTATCCTGATTGTAGCGTATTAAGTTTTTCAAGGGGAAAAAAAAAAAAAAATCTGAGATTCAGTTAGCTAGCTGTCTCAACGACTTATTGGATCCATAACTATCTCTTTGTTGTATGTGAGATTCTTGAGTTAGCTTTGAGTAAGCTCTCACAAAGTGTTGTAAATCAACTAAGATAATCAGGAAATAATTATTTATTTGCTATGGCCAAGATATTAGCGAAATGAGCTTTACAAGCTAATTGAGGAACAAACTAGTTGCATCGATACACAAATATAAGCTGCAAAACACCAAATATAGAAAGATACAACCAAAATAATTAAAGTTAGTCGAGTGATTATGCTAAATGGAAAATGATGCTAGCCAATGCGAAGTAGATTACGACTATACTAAAGTAGCTAAGCCAAGGTTTATGCTAATCAAAATGCTAATGAAGCTAAGTAAATTAAGCAATTATATGTAAGCTAAGTTTAAGGAAAGTAGTAAAGGAAACACAATTAAAGCAAAAAAATTGAATTAGCTAACAAATTATGACTAAAGCTGTAAATTATTAACACCTAAGAAAGCCAATAAATGAAAGCAAACAAGACTTCGAACTCATAAATATTACAGAAAGCATGTGTGGGATTTACATAACAAAGTAAATAAAATCAATTAATACTAAAGAGCTGATCATAAAACTATTACATAACAAAGTAAATAAAATCAATTAACACTACAGAGCTGATCATAAAAATAGCTAAGTAATGAAATGATTGATAAAACTAGTAATTTGCTTGATTGTTGGTTTGATTGGGGTTTTTTTTTTCTGTTCTTCTCTTTCTATTTATACTCATTATCTGAAAATAAAGCTACTCTTATGCCGATATTTCCTCTTCTGCATCTATTTCTCGCCCACGTTTCGTCATTGATCGGTCTACTCGCGACTAATCGCTGGCCCCTTGATTTTCTATCAAGCTGGTTATTGGTAACTTAAGTCTGTGCTGGGGGCCGATTGGCCCTGAATATTCACGTTCAACACATGCCCCCTAAACCTCTCCCTAAATCAGTGTCGCTTAAAAACAGTCGCCCGCATTAAACCGCTCGGATCGACCCAGGAAGAATCACCTGTGAGCTATTGAAATTCGTGATAATTCCTTTCGTAGTACGCT
>MEJB01000006.1:5069189-5093980 GCA_001752375.1 Rhazya stricta
CACGAAAATGTACGGTTTCTAAATGGTTTCAAGCAAAGGTGTGAACTGCGCGCCACTTCTAAGTTTTTSCTAATCTGTCAAACAAGTGGTGGTTGGGTGGACGCGCGCCGACAAACCAATACAGCCACACGKGCAGAAATTTGGAGATATGAAGAAGAAAAAAGAGAAAGAAAGAGACCTTCTTTTCCGCGGGATCCCTGGCCCCTCGCATTCTGAAGACCTGATCAACAGTATTATTTTGGACTATGCCAAGTGTTGTTGGTCTTCAGATTTTCCCAATCTCTCCAATACTCGAGAAAACTGCCAAGTTCCATTTGGATTCCCGACCATTTTTTAGAGTAATTTCTKATAGTCCTGTTGCTACTAAGATGTCCACTTCATCAATTTCTCAACCAATGCAAAGGTATTAATTCGTGCTTCTTTTCTTGTGTTTCCCCMGTCGACATATTTCGGGAAAATTACTTCCAGAAGAAAGCTTTTACTCTTAATTTTAGTGAGGAGTGCATGTAGGAATAAGAAATTGTTTGCTTTTCTCGTTCCTATTTCTAAATTTGGAAAAGACCTCGTAGGATATGGTTGTTGGACCATTTATTGACGAACGTTGTCCAGAATTACTTCACACCGTTGATGCTCAATGTATTYTGTTAGTAATTTTTCTTCTAACTAWTGTAATTGTTAAGCTAACCTTTGATGCTCAAGCCCTGTTGCTAGCTAAGAAACGATTTTCCAAGCACTGCAAGTCAATCAACATGTTTCTGAATYATGCATCATTTAGATGGCTAATCTTATGTGATCGCTTTTCATCACACCATATCCTATTGAATGTCCTTTCACAGATCTTATCCCAAAATATGTTCTTCCTTCACAGCATGCTTGTTTGACRTCCATGATAGAATCAATCTCCATCTTTCCTTCTTTGAATCCTGCTTCTTCTGGATATACAGCATATCGTGTTTGGCTTTCAGGACAATCTATATGCATCAAGTCATGCTTCAGTCTAGCATCCTGCTCTCTGTATTTCATGGCAAAATRGCCTTTTAGCTGTGCTTTGAGAAACTTTTATGATGCACGTAGTTCTTTCATGCTCGTAGACTGTAGCAGCACTAACAACAGTTCCATGTTTCTGAAGCAAATGTTCCCTCTCTTTCCTTGCTCCTTTGGAGGCCATACTGTTTGATATTGATGGCACACTGTGTGATTCAGATCCTATACACTATTATGCCTTCAGAGAAATGCTTCAAGAGGTCTTCCTTTTTTCCCTGGAAAATACTTAACTGTTGCCAAAGGTATTTCAACTAATATCAAATGTCTTATAGGTAGGTTTCAATGGAGGGGAGCCAATAACTGAGGACTTCTTCATTAAGAATATCAGTGGGATGCATAACGATGAACTTTGTCGTATCCTCTTTCCAGATTGGGATTTCGGTAGAGCTATGAAATTTATGGAGGACAAAGAGGCAATGTTTCGCAGGTATCTTTTGGCTAAACTTTTAGGTCAAGCACCTGATTGAACTATTTGAGCATAATTCATTAAGCATCTTTTTTTCATTTTATGATGATCTTTCCTTGCAGTGTCATCCCTAGTTATTTTGCGTTAACATGTTTTTTGGTACYTGTATGATGTGATATAATTACCTGCGTGAATTTGACAAAAACTGTGTATTCTAAAACTTGAAAACCACCATAACCTTGAATTTTTGGGAACCTACAGATTGGCTTCAGAACAACTGAAACCTGTTAGCGGGCTTGGCCAGTTGTGTAAATGGATAGAAAATCATGGTCTGAGACGAGCTGCTGTTACTAATGCTCCAAGACCAAATGCTGAGCTAATTATATCTCTCTTGGGCCTGTCCAATTTCTTTGAACTGCTAATTATCGGAAGTGAATGCGATCGAGCAAAGCCTTTCCCTGACCCCTACTTAAAGGCTCTTCAAACGCTAGGAGTTTCACCTGAACATGCATTTGTTTTTGAGGTTTGATCTAAACGAAGAAGTTTTTGTTTCATACAATGCGCATAACTTTTTGCCTGGGAACAACCTTATTGAGCTACCTTGATATTTGTCTCTTTGCCTTGGAAAGGATTCAAAATCTGGAACAAAAGCTGGGGTTGCAGCTGGGATGCCAGTACTAGGTTTAGCTACGAMGAATCCAGAAGGATTACTGACAGAAGCAGGGGCAACTTTTGTTATCAAAGATTTTGAAGATTCAAAGTTGTGGGAAGCTTTGGAAGAACTAGAAGAGAAAAAAATTGCGACCTGAAACAGTACTTCTTATTCTTTTGTGGAAAAAAAAAATTTAAATTTGTTAGTTAAATTAGGGTATTTATGATCCATTCTTTTCTCACATACTGTTTACTATTTTAGCCCCTCAAGGAGTTTTCAGTAACTCAATCTTGTCTACTTCTATTGTAAGGCACTTGCTTATTGATCAGCTCAATCTTCTAATGTGAAGAGCTTTAAATAATGAAATCTTGATACTATGTTCTCATCTGAGAGCTCTACAGAGTTGGCTCCTCATATTAGTTTAGAATCTCCTTCAATAACGTACTGGCGTTTTGCTTCCTTCTTTCTCTTGAGTTTCTGAACAGTTCAGTAGCAATTTTCTTGCTATTCACATGTGTGAATGGAAGATGAAACAAACAGGAATTTGATCCCAGTTTTAAAACATTTTTATTGGTATTTCTAGCCTGTTCTGATTTTCACATAATTTGAAATGTCTATACTTGCAGGTTTGTCAAATTTCTCATGGAGTCCGCATTTGTTAGGAATTTGATCCCAGTTTTAAAACCTTGTTATTGGTATTTCTAGCCTGTTCTGATTTTCACATAATTTCAAATGTCTATCCTTGGAGGTTTGTTTAATTTCTCATGGAGTCTGCATCTATTTACGTGTTAAAGAGATAAAAAATGAAGAAAAAGGAATGAAGCTGAAAAGGATTCTTCTGCATGAACTTTTATTGCATCAATTTTTTTCTGTTTTTTGTTTCTTTCTCTCCCTCTCTTTTCTTGGTCTCTCCAATGTTCAAGAAAACGGCCAAGACATTTTACTCCAGACCATTTCATAGAAAGAGTAATTCTTAMAMATCTTTTACTYGTCGTTGRWACTAAGATYTCACTTCATCAACTTCTCAACCAATGCAAAGGTGGTAATCCGTTCTTCTTTTCTTGTGTTCCCCCCGTCTACATATTTCGTCAATATTATTTGCAGGAACAGCTTTTACTCTTTAGTGAGGAATGAAGAAATTGTTTGCTTTTCTCGTTACTGTTCCTAAATTCAGCCTTCAATTTGGAGAAGCATATGGTTGATAGACAAATTGTTGATTACTCTGGTCCAGAATTACTTCACACAGTTAACGCCCAATGTACTGTGAGTTAGTAATTTTTTTGTCGTTAATGTGATTATTTAAGCTAAGCTTTAATGCTCGAGTCCACCTGCTAGCMAAGAAGTGCCGTTCCAAGCACTGCAAATCAATCGGCAGCTTTGTGATGAATAATAGAACTCTYTAGTTTTAAAAGCTTTTGAATTTCATCTTCTGATTCATTTACTTATTTTCAACTGAATATTCATGTTCACAAAAGGGGTTTCACTTGATGCTTATGTTATCCCAAAAAGGAAAAATGTTGTTGATTATATTTAGGGTATTCATGCCCATACTATGATCCGATATGCATCAAATTAGAACCTTGGAGAAATAAACAAATTAGGAATTTCTAAGAAGAATGATATGAGAAGCCAATCCATTTTATTATTTTCATGAGTACATAGGAGCTGTTATGCAATAATCAAAGCAATGACTATCTGGAACTCGTATTGGAAATTTAACTTCCAGAACAACAAGGTATTAGCTAAGKTAATAATGCATTAGACAGCTAATCTTATGTGATTGGTTTCTGTACATTATATCCTCTTGACTAGTTGTCCTTTTTGCAAATCTTATTTCCAGAGATATGTTTGTCCTTCAAAGCATATCTACTTGTTTGAACTTCCATGATAAAACCAACTTCTGTCCTTCGCCCTTCTCATCTGGCCTCTTTCAGACATGCAGAATATATTGTTTGTCTTTCAGCACAACCTCTAGGCATCGAGTCATGCTTCTTTCATGAAAGAAAAATTCACCTCGTAGCTGTGCTTTGAGAAATTTATATTTTACACATAGTCCTTTCAGGTTCATAGATATAGACTTTAGCAGCACTAACAACACTTCCACATTCTGAAGCAAGTGTTTCCTCTCCTTTCTTGATCCTCTGGAAAGCCATACTGTTTGATATTTGATGGCACATGTGATRTAGATCCAATACCCTATTATACCTTCAGAAATGCTTCAAGAMGTTCCATTGTTGTTTTATTATTTTCCTTTTTGTTTCCATTGGGAATTCTTAACTGTTTCCGCAGATATTTCAACTAATAGATTAAATGTCWTATAGGTAGGTTTTATTGGATAGGAGCCAAAAACTGAGGAATGCTCCATTAAGAATATGAGTGGKATGCATAATGATYAAACTTGTCATGTCCTCTTTCAAGACTGGGATTTCCACAAAGCTATGAAATTTATAYAGGAGMAGGAGGCAACGTTTTGCAGATATCCTTTGTGGCTAAAATTCTAGGTCCTAGGATGAGACGTATTATAGTTTATGCAAGTAAGATCTAAGAACCCATAAACCAAGTACAATCGAACTAGTCAATGGAGAACCGAAATTTGATCAAAGACCTACTGCAACTAATCAAGAATACTTCATTATGCATCTTTTTTCCACAGGTATGACTTACCATATTACCTTCCCTTCCAGTGTCAGCCCTCGCTTTTTTTAGTTGATATTTCTTTCATTAGTTATGATGCTATTCATATTACTCGAGGTAAATTTGAAGGACAAATCGGTATATTTTAGAACTTGAAAGCCTATGATGCCTATGATTTTCTAGGAACTTACAGACTGGCTTCAGAACGAGCCGAACCCTGTCTGCGGGCTTGGCAAGTTTTGTAAATGGAATGAAGATRGTGGTCCGAAACGAGCTGCTGTTACTAATGCTCCAAGACCAAATGCTGAGCTAACTATATTTCTGCTGGGCCTTCCCAATTTTCTTCGAACTGCTAATTGTTGGAAGTGAATGCAATCGAGCAAAGCCTTTCCTTGACACCCGACTAAAAGCTCTTCCAACGGAACATGCACTCGTCTTCGAGGTTTGATCCAACCAGTGTAATTTTGCTTTATACAGTATGTTCAATTTGGTGCCTTGCAAAAACTTTATTGCATTACTTTGATAATTTTGTTCTTTGCCTTGGAAAAGATTTATAATCTGGAACAAAAGCTGGGCTAGCACCWAAGATGCCAATATTAGATTAGCTACAAGGYATCCAGAAGAATTACTTATACAAGCAGGAACTTTCGGCATCATAGATTTTTAAAGACTCAAAGTTGTGGGCAGATTTGGAAAAGCRGGAGCTGAAGTTACAGCCAATCTTTGGTGAAAAAAGAAATATAAAATTTCTTGCTTCACATAAGGTTCTGGAACATCACAGTTTTCATGTGCCGTCACCCAAGGCAAAAAGCTAAAATCAGATTCTTTTGAACTTCAAGAAAACAATCCCCAAGCCAAAAAGCAAAAAAATAAAAAAATAAAAAAATAAAATGATAACCCATTTTCACTCGCAATATTAAGGTGCAAAAATATTTCCAAAAAAGGTCAAGCAGTTTCAATTTTATACTTATTTCATGACAAACCAAGCCAAAAGACAAATTAGTCTCATCAAAACAAAAATTTAGGGCCGAGYAAGAAGAGATCCAAGTGAAAATATGAGGTATAACATACTGCTACTGGCTATTATACAGATCATATCAAGATAAAAAGCATGTAGAATGGACAACAGTACCTAGCAAAATTCGAGTTACTGTAAGAATAAATTGTACAACAATAATGAAATTGTGTTAATCGACTCCACAATCAGAACAGCTCCAATCCCAAAACGAGAAATATTATGATACAAGACATCTCCATCGTGCAATTACTCTCAACGAGCCCATGACACAGAATCAACCTCATCTCTTGCTTTCTTGTACAATTCAAGCCTTTTGGCGCACTGTTGTCTCCTCTCCATCAATGCTGGATCCTCATCTAATAACTCCGCAAGCTGCTTACCCTGAGCCATTAGACAATAGACATACTGTCAACTACAACAGTTCATTACCCCACTTACGTGATTTCAAGGTCATATTGTGACTTTGATACCTAATAGTAAATCATAGTAAATCACATACTTGTTTAAAGACCTATATGAAAAATCTACATGGTGTTAAGACATGAATTGGCTCACATCTACTAAAAAACTTTTCATGGACCAACATTGTTTTCCTTCATCTTTCCACACCAGCTACTATGACACCTATCCATAATTCCAATGTTCAGAAAAGGAGAAACTAAGATGATCTTATAGGCAAAGCAGCATCTTGACAGCACGCAACATATGCAAAACCAAATGTTAACCAAATTAAGTACACCGACTTATAACACCATAGACGTAAAGTCATGTCCTTGAAGAACAATGTATTCAAAATCATAAACATCAGAGTGTAGTAATAAAAATATACACATCAAAGTTGGGTCCTACAAGCAGATCTTTTCCTTCTAAAAACTAGCAAACCCTAAGACTAATGGTTTTCCTCAACAAGCAAGCAGATGGCTTGATCTTGAGATGGTTATAAAAAGTTTGTTCATCTTACTATTTTTCTGTTGGGTCCTACAAGCAGATGTTTTCCTTCTAAAAACTGGCAAACCCTAATATTAATGGTTTTCCTGAGTCAAGCAAGCAGATGGCTTGATCTTGAGATAGTTAACAAAAGTCTGTTCATCTCTCTTTTTCTGTTGGGGCAGCCAGGGAGTTAGGATTTGAAGGAGTTTCTGCTCTCATCTCTCTGTTTTAGGTCAAATGTACTTAAGATAGCCTAAAGTAATCTATTTGGTCCTGAATCTCAAATTGCAKGAGGAACTTCTGTTGTAATGTTACTGGAATATTAGGGAGAAAGAATATATACCTCTTTCTTCCCAATTTGAGTGTAGAAATGATTCAATAAAGATTGTTTTGCTTCTTTAACTTGACAATAAACCACTGCCTTTGGAATCGTATTCTTGAGTGTTTCAGATACCATGTTGACATATGATGATACATTCGATCCTATTCTCCTGAAATGACCTTCAGCATACCGGTCCACATTTGAGGCAGCAGCTGCATTACCACCAGGTGCAGTACCCCCTTTTTCAGTTCCCCTTTCCACTTCCTGGGGAAGTCTCCTGAAGAAATCCACTGTCAGGTACGAAGATTCCATGTCCACCAATCTGATAACCGTCTTCTTACTTTCATCTCGAAACCTTTCCAAGGCCTCATTGGAAGCTGCAGCTATTGCTGTTTGCAGACTTGGAAACCGCTTCAARTCCTGTTACATTATACAGAAAAGAAGTATTAACCCCTGGACATAYAAGCAAAAATGCAACTCAGAAAACAAGTCAACTTACCTGGCATTCTCCAATCGACCTCCTTACAAGTTCCTTCAGAACAAAGTGAACCTACATAGTGTTTTATTGGTCAGTGAACAATACACCAATAAATACAAGCCAAAATTTGAAAAACAATCAACCCAACAAACATGAATTTAATCAACTTACGGCATCTACAGAAGCTTCAGCAGGGCCTCTAAAGTAGTTTAATGCCCCCTCAATAAGCCGTCGATAACCTTGCTCAGGAGCAATCAAGTGTGGCTGGTAGCCGTCTGCTTCAGAAACAACTTTCCTCACATTTTGTATTGAAAGATGCCGATCAAATGGAAGCTTCTTCAACGCAGCAGGGAGCTTATTGTCAAAAACTCCATAAATCTGATCTCCCCCTGGTCGACTGTTACAGGGAACAAGCCCGAATACTAGTTCAAGGAATGCTAGCAGGCAAAGCAAAGTTGCACATAAAATAAAATACAATCACATAACACCATTACAAGCATAATTTCCACAAACAATTGACACCTAAAAATGACAATAGATAGTGGATCATTTAATGGAGATGGGTATATAATTGGTGACTAATTAAAACAACTGAAGAAAACCAAAGAACCAAAGAGTTTTGTGCCTGGAATGCTAATACGCTGCCCCCCAACCTAAATATGAAGATCRTTAAATAAGCTATGTTTACCAGAGTTTCGATTATAATGCAATGTCCAGTAAAGCAGACAACCAGAAATTAAATATGCCCAGAAAAGGTTTCTTTGTTTCTATGGAATAAGATGTTAAAACAAGCAAATAATAGCAACATGAAATGGAAAAAGCAACATAAGGTGTGACCCAGTCGGTTTATGACATGCTGCCAGGTTATGCTAATCAGGCAGATTATGATTAAACTGGCGAGGGAAACTTAAGAAACTGGACATGCTATTGCAAGAAAAWTCAGTAGCTTAAATGATTCGCTATCTGATATTGGTGGCATAAAATGAACCACTACCAGAACGATGAGCAAAGAGCTTTAAGAATCTAAAAGAGAATTGCAAACTAGAAGGAAACAACAAGATCATCATTCTACAAATTAACAGATTCAGAAAGCCTGTATCTGTGAAGACTCAAGATGGAATACACATGCTGCGAGCTTTCAAGAATATTAAAAAAAAAAAAAAAAAAAATTGGTGAAGGATAACCAAATTGAAAAAGGACAAGAAGAAGGGAGGACGGCTGGGGCAAGGATTTCATACCCTCCATCCAGATGTTCCTTAAATATCTTGTCAAAAGCACGACAAAGTTCCAAGATAGTGTACAATTGAGCCTGCAAAAACAACACCTCAGTAATTATAGACAGTAGCTTTCATGTAATTAAAGCTAGGGCTACTCGCTACTCACCCCTGCATCAACAGCTATTGGCCTTCCAAGGTGGTCCATCTCAGATTCAAGTTCGTCAATACTTTTATTAATCAATGAAGTGATACTTGGTATTCTTGCCCTAATTACAGTCTCCAGATGCTGAAATGGAAACAGTTACGTGTATCATCACCTCCCCATTTACAAATCAAGAGTTAGTAATGAAAGTAAAGCACAAGTGATACCCTTGAAAGAAGTTTTGCAAGGTATTCAGAACCCATTTTACTCGATAAGTGCCCATAGTCAGGGCTAGTAGCAAAATATTCGCGCTCCTTTCGTCTTGCAGCAATCATATCAACATTCTTATTGATATCGGCTTGTGAACGATTAACAATACCCACCCAAGGATGTTGCAAACGATAAGCTCTTCCTTCAAGAACCTTTCAAAAGAAGAATTACTTCAATCAATACCATCAGTTACTTGGCRGATTTTCAGTTTTTCTTTCTCTAATTTTTCAGGTAGGGGGGAATACATGCAAAGAGAAGATGATCTGGTTAAACACAAAACAGTTTGCCGGATTAAAAGACAACAGAAGAGACACAAATTTATGCGTCATGCACTTGGAATGAAATTTTTTTATATCACAGCAATTGGATGTGCATTTGCTCAAGTAGCCTTGAAGATCTATTTGGAATATCTGCCTTCATATTTTTGGGAGTAAATCTGATTTCAGTTTGAATAGCAAATGTCCAATTTATCCATGCAATATAAGAAAGCAAAACTTACATCCAAAGCATTGGTTCCTTTATCCATCAAATCTAGCTTTGTCAGCACTCCAAATGTCCGTTCACCTACAAAGGTTGCAAAACTACTCTAAGAAAAAGGAAACAAMAACTGCCAGTGCAATAAACTACACAAGGTCTGTGGTTTCAATAATTTACATTAGCTGTGTACCTGAAGGATCAACCTCTCTTGCAAGTTTTATAGCATCTGATGTGGCTATATCTTGATTAGCTGGAGATATAGCGAGGATGACGCAGTTAGGCTGCATTTGAGTAAGATGATAAGCATCAGCGGCTAACTAATTTTGATTAAATGCATACACAATTTTCAACATAAGAATTGACCAATACCTTCTCAACATAAGTTCGGACCATGTTTTCGATGTCTTCGACTATGCTTTCTGGTTGCCCCTCTGGAAAGAATAATAAACATCGCTGGATTAGATGAGACTTGGATTGATGAAAAGATCCGTAGATTATTGAAGTTGAACAATTGACAAATGTACATAAACACATCCCAAAGACGTACCGACAGCAACTTTGGTTAAACCGGGTAAATCAATAAGAGTTAAGTTAACCACTGCAAAGACATAAAATATTCATTAACCAGACAGTAAAMATTAAATTTATGATCAAAGGTGAATTATAATTAACTAAACAACTTCTAAAATATGAGTATAAGAAAAGCAGAAAAGTTGGAAAAGGAATTTAGAGAATTTTTAAATTAGTATAATGGAAAATATACCATTTGGAGAGTAGATACTGAGYTGTATCGGAACAGGAGAAATTTGTTTTGTCTTCCCTGTAATCCTATCAGTTTCATCTGCGATTTCCTTGCGCACCAAGGCTGCCCAGAAAATGTCAAGATGGTGAACAGAAAATCCAGCAACTCGATACTTAAATACTGTACAGATGTTATGCTTGAATACTTTAAACCTCAGAAGAACCTGATTATGTTCTCTGTTCCCTTTAATTGTACCTCTATCTTTATTGTACAAGAGATTCTGTTTTAGGATATGGTTCAGTACGAGATTATGTCATGATCAGATTGGATTGTGTGTTGGGGGGGTGGGGGGTAACTTTTGGACCAGGTAGCCTCCTAAACTGAGAACTGGGCATGCAAAAAATCTAACAATACCATCATTTTTTCCATATCCTGTACTCTGGGCAAAATTACAAAATTACAAAAAAACTAAACCAAGTGTGATGTTTACCTCTGTACTTGAAAAACAAAGTACCTGAACTGGGTGAAAGCAAAAAATAATCTCCAAACAAATTATGTGGATAAGAAGCTGAGATCTGTGCTTCAACTACGAGTTAGAAAAGATGTTCTAAAACCAATGTCATGTCCATATCTTAAGTTGATAAACATCTAATTGTGATAGGATACACCAATTATCCTGCAGGATTTGCATATCTTTTCATTTCATTTATTACCTAAAAGTTTTCATTTAAACCATATTAATCAACATCAAGCTGCATGACCAGAATCCCAAGTCACCGGAGTTAAGAAGTGTGTGSGATGTTAAATAACATATCTAATCATATTTCTCTACTTTATATGAGGATGAATTTCAAAGAACCAAATTAGGTAAATAGAAGCAAAGAACAAAGCGAGTAAAGAAGAGATAATTAGACTATTTACATACCGAAGTCAGTAAATCTTCTCCTTGGCAAATGGGCAAACTCAGCGTACTCTTGCTGTCCATCATCTGTCTTATGCAGTTGTAGCACCAGAGGCCGCCTTGTAACAATTCCTGCCAAACAGAAGGGCTTTTAGTTAAATGTCAGAAAGAAAACATAATGGACCGTTCTCCTGGGCATAAATCTTTAATTCTAAGAACTAAAACCTCAATGCATCATTAAGATAAAACAGAAAGAATAATCAAGGGCSAACTAACCAGATCCTCGAGGAAGGAAATCTCGTCCCACTATGCTCTCCAAAACCGATGATTTTCCAGAACTCTGCAATGCACTGAAATTAGAATTACGTAGTCACAGAAAAAAATGTCAAAGCAACAACTCATAGTTGAATAGCCTCACAAATCAACTCTATTTTACAGCCAAACCACGAATAAATTGGTAAAGAGATCAATCCAAAATATATTTGAACAGACAATCTCCTCCAGATCTGCTAATTTCTTTCGTCAGATATATACTTCAATATCGAAACTCCACTTATTCCGCCGGCCACTCTCTCTATCTATGAAGTTCCCGCCGACTCTGTTTCCCACTCTAAATCATATAGCTTTTTCCCCCACCGAACTCACTGAAAATGAAAGTAAAAGTCGAACACAATATGGGGAAAATGGAGAAGTGACCTGTCCTCCAACAACGGCAACAGATGGCAAAGCATCCCAAAGAGAAGAAAAAGCGTTGTCACCGCCACCGTAGTCGCCAAGGGCAGTACAAGCRCTCTGAATCCTATTAACTAGTCCAATCAAGCTCTCCATCGTCGCCATCTTCGCCTCTGTATCCTCCCTTTTGCTTGAATTAATATCAATTAAGCAAAGATCTTCAACAAAAAACTTCAGCTCCAAATAAATCAATTCAATCAAAGAATTCCTACAACTGAAAAACTTGAAAATCAAGCAAATAAGGAGTAAGAGGACTTGCTATGAACGCGTSATGAAAGATCGTTGAGAGCGAGTGACTTGAAAGGACCAGCGTATATGTGGTACAATATTTCTTCTTGCAATATATCTCCAGAACAAAAATGAAAAAATTTCGGGTTTGGGCCAAAGGGATGATAACGTGCGCCAGGTGCGCAGTGTCGTCTCTGTGTACAGTATAACGGGTGGTTCTGGACCGCTTATTGGGTCTTAGCTTTTCCTTTTTTATTTTTCTTGTTTCTAATTGTTTGATATTTTTCTTTTCTTGTTTTTAACTACGGCATGGGGCAACGTCTTGAATTTTGAAATTTGAAATCCTCAGCTCAAAGCTTCCAAAAACATCATAACTATAGGCGTTGATGAGAGCTGTGGGTCAAGAAAGGCGCTCTTTCTCGCACTTCCTTTTTCTGTTGGGCTTAAAGGAGKCTTCTTTTATTTTAATGGTAATAGTAGTAAAAGCATATTTAATCAACTTTCAGCATTTGGAAAAGGACTACTGGGCTTCCCAGAATCAGACATGAGTTGCAGGACGAGCGATGTCCTCATTTCCTGGCATATAAGATCTCTAGATTGCAATAATCATAATTTTGTAAATTTAATTTTTTGACAATCGATTTATATTAGGATGAACATACTATTAAAAAGTACTTTCTATTTATTTAGTAATTTACTATAATTAAATTTGGATCTTATTGTTTATACGKATATATTAAAAATTTTACAATTTGATCTCYAAATTTTGACTCTTTTAAATTTTTCGATAACTTTATAATTTGATCTCGGAAGCTTATCTCAAAATGAATTTTTAAACCTTTTTCTCTTATATTTTGACACCTGCTAGTTAAAGCAAATTGATTTGATTGATTTAAGTCACATCTAGGAGCAAAGTGACATTATTTGATAAGTCTTTTTTTTTTTCCTCGCTACAATTTTTTACTCTTGCTGCATTACCCTTTTTTTCCTTTTCTTTTTTTCTTTTATTTTTTCCTTTCATCTTGCCCTTTTTTTTTCATGCTAGTTTCTTTCTTTCTTTCTTTTTTCCTGTTGGTTTCTTTTGTCCCGAGGGCCGGATGAAGTGCTGCCCAAACTTGRGCAGCCCAATTGGTGTTCTTTTTCTCGTTTTTGTTACTGTTTTGATTTCTTTCCAACTCATATGAAGTGTCACCCAAATCCATGCCGCCTAGATTCGTGTAAATCTCTTRATCTTCTTCTCTTTGTCAGTCGATTGGGATTGCAGCGTTGGCGATGACTTAAAAAACTGCAGTGGTGATGATGAGTGACCTTTATCTTTTATTTTCGACGATCATAATGATTCCAGGCTTTGCAATAACAATTTTTTCTTTTGTCTTCTACTTTCGGGTGGCCATGGTGGTGGGTTTACTACCTTCTGTATCTTCGGCAATCATTACAACACCTCCCTTTTGTCGATCCACAGCGAATTGTGCATCGGCGTCAAGGATTTCTGCCTTCTTTTTTTTGGCAATAGCCATAGCTAGCAACGGCGGCTACAGCTAGTTCATTTTCTTCTGATTTTTGTATCTTCGATAAATATGGCAACACCTCCCTTTTGCAGATACATTGCGAGCTGTGCGACGATAACAAGGATTTTCGCTTTCTTTTTAGGCGATGGCTATGGCTAGCGACAGCGATGACAACTTGTTTTTCTTCTTCTGCATTCTATATCTTTGGTAATCATGGCGGCACCTCTCTTTTGCATATTTGCAATGAGTTGTAAGGTGGCAGGGATTTTTGCCAAAATGGCCATGCAGCAGTTGTGACTGCTTGTTTTTCTTTTTTTGCCTTCTGTATCTTCGCAATTATGACAGTACCTCCCTTTTGTAGATTTATGGTGAGCTATGTGACGATGGCAAGGATTTCTGCCTTCTTTTTCGGTGGGCCATAACTAGCAGCGGCTGTGACAACTTATTCTTCTTCTGCCTTTTGTATCTTCGAGTTAAGGAAGGAACTCATTCTCGACTTTAAACCAAAGATGCTAACAGTAAGGAGGACCTTCAATTTCAAGCCAAAGACACCCACAACAAGGAGGGGCTTCAATTTCAAGCTAAAAACGCCAACACTAGGGAGGGGCTTCGACTTTGAGCTATGAAGCACCAACTTGGAGCAAGAAGGGTCCATTTCACCCCATCGCTACTAACATCGATTTTGAAGGTTTCGACTGTAAGCCTTTAATTTCTTCGATTTCTCAATTTGCTGCAGGAGGAATGTCGATTTATACCATCTTATGAAGAACGTCAACTTTGAAGGTTTTGACTTTAAGCCTTGGATTTCAGGCAGGAGGAGGGTCTCGATTTTAAACRATTACAAAAGTGCAACTTTGAATAATCTGCTAAACATTTGACTCTAGTATAAAAAGCAAAGAAAAATATATATTATTGAAGATATAGTTAAACTTAGATGTTTTTCTAAGCTGTCTACTTATCCATATAAGAAATCAAGTCAAGTTCATTTTTACTTAATTTGAACTTGCAGTTTAACCTCGTACAATTGAAGATAAATTTAAAGTTTTATAGATAGTTGTAACTCTTATCGATGAGTAACATGCAGTTTAAACTCATGTACTAAGGAGTATATTGAATGTTTTTTTAAGCATTCAGACAGTTTTAACTTTTATTAAGGAGTAGCGTGCATTTTAGACTCGTATACTAGGGAGTATTTGCATTTAAGAAAACAAGAGAAATACATAATAAATAAGTAATTTTATAAACTTGATAAGAAAAATGTTATAATCTATGAAATATTTTTATCGATAACTCAATCTATTGATTCTTCTATTTAGAATTTTTTGAGAGCTTCGCAACTTAATCTCGGGATTTGGAGAGAAACTTGGATGCTCTTTATCCTAAGCTTCTCTCAATATTAATTTCTGGTCATCAATATGAATTTCTAGATCTCTTCCTTTTATGCTTTTACCTCTCTTTATAGGCAAAGCTAATTGATAGGAACGATGTGGTGTTACTTAATTCGTCCATCCATAATTTCATTAATTGAACCTTGTCATCATTTCATTAATCGATATATTACATAATCCCCAATCTCAATAAAAATATTTAAAATTAACTCTTTATTATTTACGTAAATTATGAAAATTTAATTTAATATAATTTTAATATTTATACTTATATAAAAGTGAGAATTAATAAATCTTTCTTTTCGTTTTCAAGGAAGGAGTAGTAGTAATAAGTCTCGAATTTCATGAGCTTTTTTTGAAGTGTTTACTACATTTGGATAATGTAATTAAATTTCTCTCGAAATGAGTGTATAATTGGCGATACTCAAATTCCCTATTTTAGTCGAGATTTCTATTGTTTTACTTATTTATGAAAATAGTTGACTTAAGTTGCAGTTGCTAGGTAATAGAGGCAAAATTCTAACCAGCCCCCGCCCATCCCCACCCAGTAATAAGGATACTTCACATATAGCACATTGAGCAATGTCCTTTTTTGGTGTAAGAGTAATAATGCTTTCATATACTACATGACCTCCATGGCATTTGGAGAGTGGAGACCGAAAGAACCGGAGGTGAAAATTCCACATAAGAAATCTATTTTAACAAGCCAAAAAAACTAAAAACTAAAACAAAATCATTAAAATAATTATAAAATTATCCAATTTGATCTTTCACAAGCAGCCCTTTTTAGGTTATAATCAACCAGATCTAAAATTGATTGTAGAGATTATAAGTACCTTTACCCTCATGACATGGATTATGTATAAGCAAAGAACCAAAATTTGACAAAATATAGTGAAGTCATTGTGGTCTTGGGGACTTCGCCATGCAACAAATTCGAGTGCTTGCCTTCAATAAAGTTCAGCATTGACATTCTGTACATTTGCTTGCTAGTGTTTCATCTCAAGTACAAAACATTTCAAGAAAATTGCTTTTCTTTATTTGTACAAGAAAGGTAATGTAATCACAAGATCGAAACTTAAAGAAGCATATTTATGGCCTTTCGATATGACTAAATAAATGTTTGCGGATTCAAACTAAGATGTATTATGAACTCTAAAAGGTAAGAAGAAGAAGGCACACTCGCTGAGKTTTGCACGGAACAGTGCTAAGTTAAAGAGGAAAATTTTTGCCCGAAGAAGGGCGTCTTCAATCTTTCATGTATATTAAGATGGGGTAGTCAGGACTCCACATATTGTTTTCAACGTACGTTTCAATTTCCTCCTGCAAATGTTCAGAAATAGCAGTATCAATACCCGAACTTGTAAATTCACATCTTTGGAGAATAGAATGAGAAATCTCAAGATGGTAAGCGGCAAAGTAACCAAATTACGCAGATCAATAATGGACTGACTCAAATTCATAGATGCATGGATATAAATTTTTGAGAAGTGATAAATCAAACCAAAAAGATTAAGGACTTGTTCTCAGTTATTAATACTCTTTTTAAGTTGCTAAAAAAATTGCTTTTGAAAACTTTTGTTTTAAATATTAATATAATATTTTTATGTTCTCCAAAACAGCTTCTTTCACCTTTTTAGAACTAAAATGAGGAAGAGAGAGTAATCTAGAAAAGTCCAAAATAGCTTTTAGCTTAAAAGGAAAAAAACTGAAAAAAACTTATTTTAAGAAATTGAATAAACCCTAAGCAGATCTCGATCTTGTAATAACCACAACAAATCTAGAAACTAGAGAGAATGAGCGAGAATCTATATGGAAATTTTTTATGCCTAGGTCCACGAATAGATTAACCTTAACGCACTATAATTTATATGGATCTTGGAGGGAAAAAGTTTCAATTATCTTTCCATCCAAGATCTCTACTAAGCCATGTAGACGCAAAGGGAAACTCCACCAATAAAAGGASGGGTGGGGGGTGGGGTTGAGAGGAATCCTTATTACTGATACAGATGAAATCAAATCTCGAACCACTGAGCATGATTAAGAATACCTGATTAAGTCTCCGTAACTCTCGGCTGTCCATTTCACGGTATCCTTCTGCCAGATCCTCTTCAATTGCTTCCTTAATCACAGCTGCAGCTACCTCCTTGGTTATATCACGAATTCTGAATGCATAGAAAGCGATGAAAGAATACAATAGTAAACAATAAGAGAAACAAGCAATTTTTCCAAAGGGGGAAAAGAAAACAGAAAAAGGGAAGTGGTCTTTAAATAATTTTAACTGGATCCTTGAGTTTCTAAAGAACCTTCCTACCTGGATATTGGAGGATATATTACCCCATTGAGGACCTCCTCATCCGTCATGTATGCAGCTAGGCTGTAATTGAAATAATTGTGAGGAAACAGGAGTTTAACATCATGACTAACAGCAGTTATAACTTTAGGAAAATCCGAACTAGGAGGTTGCTGGCATTTGAGGTAGAAAAGGAAGTACCATTCAGCTGCCGCTTGTAACATGCCGTCAGAAATGATCCTAGATCCAGCAAGCAGAGTACCCAATCCTATCCTGCACCACATGAGGGCAAGATTCACGATTCAAGATAAAGAACAAAGAAAAATGAAAGCTAAGATCAGTTCGTCAAGGAGTTGAAGTTAGCATCTCACCCTGGGAACAGATACATGTTGTTTCCCTGATTGCAGTGGCCAATGCGACCATTTCCTGAGGCATTTGGAGTTGCTATTATGCAGCATATAAGAAATGCAGAAAATCTGGTGAAGGATTCATTAATCTACACAGACTACATATGACCAAATTCTCAGTTGATTATCTCATATTAATTCACAGCCTTTCGTTCTGCTATACATGGTTACACTGAAAGAACCTTTTGACAAACATATCTATGCAACAACAGCGTATATCCTCTTTGTAACTTTGCATAGAGTAGAATGTGAAAATGTTTGCTCCTGAAAACTAATGATATCACTAATTTCTCAGGATGACTAGTGTCTAGGTAATAGCATTTAAAATATTTACAATGAAAGYAAGGAACAGACCAAAATTTATAGGGCACGCAGTAGATCTTTATCTTCATACACAAGATTGTCCACCTCTTTGTCATTTTACACAATTGGTAATTCCTTCGAGGGAATTCCCAAAGAACTCATAATCTTTCAGTTTAGTCCACAATAGGTAGTCATGAATATCTAGCATGATGTCTCATTCTTGTGTTTAAATAGATAGCTAAGGCTCCTCCCTGATAAATGTAAGCCTTTAAACAAGATGCAACTCATATAGTATCAAGATAGATTATTTGCTGGGGGCATGAGAAGTAAAGAAACAATAGGTATGTAGAACCACATTGACAACCTGCATTTACAAGCAGGCATATGATAATCGGACTTGGCATTGCTATGAATCGAGCCAGTTTATACTATAGTACACAGGTAATCAAGTAAAAAATGTAATTGGTTTCCGAAATAGTTAGCAAAGCATCTGAATAATTTCAATAGCATGTTACTACCATTAGCCCAAGAGATTACTGAGAGATATAGAGCTAAACTACACATATGTGAAAGAGAGGTACGGTGTATAATAGCAAGGCAAAAGTCATAACACATACCTAGATCTACATTTTTGAAAGGGCTGCCACTTGCAAATATAATGTTCTCGCCAACAATTGAAAATGCTTCTTCAGGAGRGCATTCAGCTAGCAAAATTCAAAACTTGAGCAGAGAAATTTAAGAATATAACATACTTCCACTTTAGCATAAAAAATGGGTACCGRTTGTAGTAGGGTTTGACATTGGAAATATTGCCGGTCTAGTTGAAGTTGACTCCTTAAGGGCTTCTAATACCTGAAGATGGAAGTGCATTTTCCAAAAATAATAAGTAAATAATGCAGGAGTATGAAACTAAATGGCTAAACTTATACTTTCAAGCTACTTCCCGGAACTTCTAATGGCTAATCATTAAACTACTTTCTTATAAAGAGTAGGGCTTATCCATATAAGTCTCGGAAATAACTGGAAAAAGAAAAGGAAATAGCTAAATAGAGAATTCCAATTAAAATACCTAAGACAAAAATAATAATGGTACATGATCTGAAAAATCAGAGGAAAACGATTAATGACTAAAGATGGATAAAATTTTCAAACTGATTATCTTATCTTTTCATGCGTAACCAGTTTATAATGATGTTAAGGAAGCGGTGATGAAGAGTATTTCTAGAAATAATCTTTGTAATCATGTAAGCTCTGAGTATGAAACCTAATCTAAAGGGGTGAAAAAAAAAAAAAAGAATTAAAACTGTACACTTTTACTAGAATTAGTATGACCTGTAAAACACAATGCGTAACAAAATCATCTTCTCAACACCTCATTCCAGGGACAAAGCAGGTTTAACAGTTGACTTCCCTCAACCAAGGTTGCAGCAAAGGATCGAAAAGCAAAATTGAAAATCATGGTAATATGAGTCAACAGAATAATGAACTTGACTTCTAATCATGATGTCAGGAAGTTTAAACTCACTCGAGTGGCAACAGGAAAAGGACAAATAACTTAAGAATTGTAAACCAAAATTAACCCATGCACTAAGAATGARGTGGTAATGGTAACTTTGAGTTCCTAAGGAATAACTAGAATCATGGAGGCAAATGCAGGCAGTAACAACTTCATAATTTCTGTACATAAAAATCTCATACAGTTCCAAAATCAGCTTTTAACTTTAAAATGTTTTTTCCAGCAGGAAATTCTTCCCAAGATACCATGTAAGATATACCTCTTTAGAGAACAAACCTCCAACAGCAGACAAACCAAGAAGCACATCTGGTTTTACTTTCTGCACCTGATACAAAATAGACAGAGTATAATCAATCAATTTGCAACAAAATACAAACTAAAATATCTTTGCAGCAATGGGAACTCTCAAAGAGGTATAAGGACATAGAAACTTGATCTTCTACAATTAACATTTCCAGTGACAGCAAAAGGCAGAATCTGGAGAGAGAGAGTAGTAGTTGAGTACTTCAAACATGAAATTTAGGAGGCTCAAGAAGGCAGGCCTTCAGTAAAAGAGTAACTAAACAAACCATATATTCACAAACTCATGAATATAATATGTAATCATGATTATAACTCTTAAACGGAGGGTGTAAAGAATAAGAAACTTAGTATTTCTTGTTCTTCAGAAAGTCGAAACTTTCCTTCTGTTGAATATTATCAGGAAAGCTCAAATTTCTCACTAACCACTTCCACAAGACTTGTCCCTTCTTTTAGCCCTTGACGGTCAGCTTCATTCACCTTCCTTGCAAATGGACGAGCTTCAGGATCGATATTTTCACGTGCCTCAGTGATAAGTCCCTAGATTCACACAAAAATCAAGTATGTCATATTTTTCAGTAGTCTGAAATCTAAAAGAACTGGTAGGTGAAAAGAACTTGAAACTYCAATAGTCTACTCACATTTGCATCAACCACCCAAAATTGACTCCTGGCACTTTCAAAAGCAATTTCAGTATTTCCTAACATCCTTGCCATTGTTTTCCTAGCAGCATTAAGAACACCTATTCCTGCACTGCATTAATAGAGCAGTAAATAAACATACTTAATAAAGTTAACCTGCATGAGCATGCTATTCTTGAAGAACAAAACAACCTTCATAAAGCATTTCTACAGCTGTGCCACTGCCTTCAAATATCAGAAGCTTATCCAAATATAGAAAAAGAAACTTAGTGTGCTCAGAAAGCTGTTGACATCTAAAGCCTTTTTTTTTCTTTTTTTTTTTTTTGGCTTTCTTTTAGTTTTTTGTTAATTATTGAGAAAAGGTTATAGATTGAAAAGCTCAGACAAGAATAGCTCAAAACACATTGCCGAATGCAAGTTAAATCAGCTTATTTTAGGAGAGAAGAACAGGTCCCTATTAGAGACTACAAAAAGGTTTCGCTCAACAAGCCCTTAATACATTAACAATGATCACTATGCCTATGACAGCCTAAATCAAAAGGGCGTGGCACATCTAAAAACAGGAGCAGCCAAGAAATGTTGCCTCTAACTGATCTTGGTCTATTTTCCATGAAACACAGGTTTTAGCTTATATCTTTTTTCCTTTCTTGGTTCTACCTGTTGCTCACTTGATTCTGACTGTGGCTGCATCCATTCTGCAATAGATAAATTCTCATTGCATATTCTGTTTTACTCTTTCCTATATTGCCTCTAATCTCAAATCGTTTACCATTAAAAAATGGCTTGATTTGTTTGATCATGCGAAACAATTTGATCGACATCAAAATTATCCAGAATGACAAGCAGTATTCCGGTGGTGATATTCCAGCAAGGTCTAAATTAGACCAACCAAATTCCTCCCTCCTCCCTCCCTCCTCCCCCAAAGAAACAACATCCCATCCCAAAAKAAGAAATAAAATAAAATTTAAATAAATAAATAAAACTTACCTTCCGGCACCAGCAACAACAATCTTCATTTTAGGGAAGTCAATCATTGGCCTTCCTTGTGCTCTTACAGCACCCAAAAGGCCAGCTATTGCAACCCCCGCTGTTCCCTGCGATTAAAACTGACATTTCACATTTTTGTACTTGCAGTGTTGATAAGAGTTCGAATCGTCCAGCATGTTAATTGACTTTTTATGCAACTTATCCCACCTCAAGTAATTTTCAGAAGATAAAAGATCTTTAGAGATTAATATGGAAGTTCCTATCTTAAGCTAAGTTTCATATATCAAATTAATCTAGTAATTCCTATAAACGAAAACTTTTATAAAAGCAAAAAGGAGAAAGAAATTATTATATAATCTAGATAAAAATATGAGAACTGGACGCCATCAGTCAAACACTTCAGGACTAAACACATTCGCAATTATCCATGATGCAAGCACCATTATAAACGCAGATTTGTGATGATTAAAGGAAACCAAAGATTAGATATGTAAAAGGGCTCAATGATGACTAATCAGGAGAATGAGCCAGAAGCATTCTTTCTGTTAAAATGTTCCTCTTCACCAATTGCTACATTTTTCACACACTATGATTTTTCCTCATCTTTCATCTCCTCTACTCCTGAATATCTCTCAGAAATTGATAATACTAAATGAGCCTGAGGAAAATATTTTTTTCTCCAGTAGTTTCTCCATTGATGGATCTCTGCACGCTCCTGCTTGCTTTCTACCCACCTTTTACCTTCTCTTTTCATCTAGAATGCCCTTGATTTTAGTATTATTATTTTCAACAGAAAGGAAGAAAGATTTCCATCAACAGTTCATTTGTTTTGGGAAAGGTTTTACCTGAACATCATCGTTAAACATTCTGTAGATATTCCTATAACGCTGCAATAGCTTAAAAGCCCATTTGCTTTGAAAATCTTCAAACTGTAGATCCAACATGCATTTAGTACCCATTTAAGGATAAGGGAAAATAAAGTCACCTCACTAACATAATTAAATCATCCAAAAGCTATACGTCGTCTTTGAACAAAAAATCAAAGTAGAGGTAGAAAATGTACCTGCACGATTACATTGGGCCACCGAGTGAAAACAGCTTCCATGAATTCATCAATAACTGAAAGATACTCATCTCCTTCAAGGCGATGTTGTTGCAGCCCCAAGTCTATAAACATAGAAACAAAAAAATAAAAAATAAAAGGAATTTAGTAACAAYCAGGCAAAGACAGATAATTCCTCTGCCTCACAAGAATACTATTTTGGAGAAAGCCTGTCAAATTAAAGAGACCATAACGCAATTTGTACTTGATACATATTAATGGAGCAGCTAATCTAGAAAGCCGTGGATGAAGGAGTAACATTAAAGCCACTAAGTAAAGCATTGGTAATAGAAAGTGTTTAGTGGCCAACACCAAAACATCAAAAATAGTTCAACCAAGTAGTTGAACAATYTTTATGAGGCATTACACCTTATCAAAAAGTTAAACTGTTATATTTTACAATCAATTACTCTAGATGCCCCTTCACACATGGAATAGACTCTTTTGGTTAGGCACAAAACACACATTGACAGTCTAATATTTTGAAAACAGATGCATACGAGTCCCCAATTTCTTACCTAGTAGAAAATTTYCTTCATTTGTGATAGAAACAACTACACTAGGTCGAAATTTCAACAAATACATTTCACTCGAAAAAGTAATAATAAAACCAAATCAAGGTTCATGCCGGCCTGAGAGCAGCCTACACATTAGCAAATAGTGAGAAATTTCAAGAAATTATCAGAGCCACCCATCTATCACAATGAAGCAAAATTGAGGAACTGAGGTAAGACATGGAAAACAAAAATGTGTTGATACAAAAAAATCAACAAGTTAGAAACTTTAAAATTACCACTTGCAAAGAGACAAAACAAAGAACCATCACAAGCTATAGTTGAAATGCTGCTGCAGCAGCAGATGGCAGAACAGAGAATACTTACACAAAGGATCTGCCAGAAGCTTTTCATTATTAGTCCCGACGTCAATCATAACAGGAAGTACCTATTCAGGGGGAGAAATATTAACAGTCACGGGAAGGTATCAGAACAAGGTAGTAACATATGAAAATGTAAAGAAGGGGAGAAGTTCACAACCACCAGAGACCATACAACTTGGTGAACAAAGTAGAAAAATGCATTTGATTTCTTTTGATCCAGATTTTATAGTAAATATTATCCTTGTTTTGCTGGGCAGAGTTGTTTATTAGGCCTACAGGCTACGGCACACCTCATATCGAAGGCCAGTTTTCCCTAGCTAACTGATATGGGATYCCACACAAAAGAACAAGAATAAGTACACAATAGGAAAAAGATAAAAAGTGAAGCAATATTTTACATATAATTATACTATTAATAATTAACAGAACCGGATACAAAGATCACAAATCACATATCGCATTTTAGTTTCTTCATTACGATTGGAGTCATTAAGGATGTTATAYTATGAAATACATAAGTAAAAAAGAAAAACCCTCTGTGGTTTTGTACGAGATGGTTCATACTACACCTTCCCAGGACACAATGTGTGACTATAATATTTGTTCAACGCTTCAGCTACAAGGTTTAAGCTCAGTGTCCAATTTGCAAAATCTACTCCCGCTGTATCTTTTACTTTTGTTATCTTATGAGCTTTCAATGTGGAACATTTAATAGCTAATGCAAACATCACAACAAAAGTATATATCCCCTATATACACAAAATTGTCCAATATACATGCTGACAAGAGTAATTCTTACTCTCTGAGGGTTCATCCCAGCGGCAGCAACATAAAGATCCAGTTTTCCAATTGCAATTCCAATACCCTGAACACCCTGGTCTCCTAGACCTAATATTCTGCTTCCATCTGTAACGACAATCATATCAACCTGCATCAAAAGTTCACCCACATGAAGAAATTTTTACTGAACTCTATGGAAATTTCATCAGTACTGGTGAATTATCATTCAATTTAAAAAAAAAAAAAAAAAAAAGCACATCCAATCTATGGGTAGAATAATGAGGATAGGAAAGATGGGTTAATTCGAACAAAAAAATAACCAGAAAGACCATGCTTAATTAGTTTATACTAGTGGAGAAAGTTTCCCTCTATGTTATCCCTATTTAATGCAGTATAACTGTACAACAAAAGCTGAAGTTGTTACAATTCAAACTATGATGTGACTTCATTATATATCTTTATGCAGTTAATGTTTTTCTTAATAGTATGGRWATYT
>MEJB01000006.1:5099485-5154927 GCA_001752375.1 Rhazya stricta
ATAATAATGAATTATTTTTCTATTAAATATTGCGGGTTTGGGGCAGTCTAAACACCACCACTGCTACGTTAGCAAACCCGAAGGACCCATTTCGTGACAGGAAAATAAGTGCTCTTTCCTCCCAATTTATTCTCGTAAATTGTGGACAGATACCTTCAGTTGCGCACCAACAAATTGACCACCTTACTGGGGATGGTAAACAGATCGCTGAAAGACAGGTAAACGTAAGGCATGGATGAAAAATCAAAAAAGTCAAACCTTAAACACATTCATTACGTAAACAGTTGGACTCAAAGAAAAGAAAAGACACCCTAGATAATTAATAAGTATCATTAAAAAATTAAGGTTGTGTTATAACTCTAATCTTAAAACGTTTTGTGATTAATAAAGGTAAAGTATTGTATTCATATATTTCATCCGGGAAAAAATATTATATTAAAATAATTATTAATGGTATTATATAACTTTAATAGCGTTAAAAATACACAGGAACTTTTAATGAAATAATTTAAATAATTGATCATCAACTTAAGAAAATCATAAAAAAACTTTTGAAATTACTCTCTATTTTTTCGGAATAATATCTTATTTTCTATCTTCTTTTTGTGAGGAGGGCAAGAAATAGTAGATAGAAATTCTAATAACATATGTTTAATTCTTTGGAAGCATATAATTAATTTAATATCTTCCGGTTTCTTATTTAATGAGAAAATAAAGCATTCGTGATTATTTGCTCAAGCTATAAGGATCTATCGAAATATAGTACAGTATTATTTTCAAACTAATTTAACAAGACTTGATAAGTATTAAAGTTCAAAAACTCTTCTGGAAAATATTTTTTATCACCATAGTATACATTAAAACTAACTACCTTAGTCATTATTGTTATTTAAAAATATTTATATATATAATCGAACAAATGTACCATAAATATTTAACATTTATCATCTTAAATTATTATTGTCGGAATTTTTTAATTATTTTTTTCTTGCCTCTTTATTATTAATTAACTAAACTAATTTTTAATTTTCTATCTGTATTACCAAATAATTCTTTAATCATTTTTATAAGAAATAAAGACATTATAAATAATAAATGCTGTTTAATCTCTCAAATTTAAATGATAAATCATACCCTTTACGTCTCTAAAAATATCACTTTTTAACTTTCTATTAAATGTTATCATTAAAATATTTCAAATCCTAACCCAAAGTCGTTCTCACAATCCATCTACCTTCATCTCTGTTGRCGTCACGGTCATGACCAAGGTACAACACAACTTCATGTTATTTTCTTAAGCTCTGCAATCTCAGTCCGAGAGAAAAGAGCGAAGCTCGAAATCTGCAATTTGAACGAACTGAAGCTAGGAATTGAACTCTAGAATGTTTGCAAGATTTCATGATGCCAATGAGAAAGTAAATAGAAAAAATGGAAAAACCCTCGATTTAATCGTAGACAAGGTGGAGCTCTGAGCAAAGGAGATCGGTGGAGAACAAATATGAGAGAGAGAGATAGAGAGAGAGAGAGAGAGAGAGAGACGGAGATTGACAGAGGACGAAGGAGATCGGCAACCCGGAATATGAATGCAGTAATATTATTTACTTGGTAATTTTATTTTTGAAAGTGATTTTAAATTGTAAACTGCCAAAAGTACCATCACATTTATTTTATGTAAAATGATATTTCTAACTTTTCTTATTATCACTTTTATTATTTTTTAAAATTATAGCCATATTTCTATATTTATACTATTTCATAAAACCAAGAAATATTTTTTGTGAAAAATATTGAAATTTTAAAATAGAGAGAAACTATTTTCTATCTATTTTTTTATACATGATTAATAGTTGAAACTTTACATGAACAACGTCTCTCTAAATTTAAAATACAAATAATAAAATAGTAAAATACAAAAGAAGTTCGTTGTGTTGCACTAGTAAGCGTCACGGGCGTGCTCCCTGAGCGTCATGGACCATGGGCATGCTCTTTGGTTGTCATGAACTTCCTTCCTGATTGTTGTAGCGCTTTTGGGCATCATCTGATAATGCTAGCCACGCCCAAGGATGCGAGGTACGACCTATAAACTAGTCATATGTCACYTGCTTTTGAATATGCAAATATTTTTATGAATAAATACTAATATTGAAGGACGATTTTTTTTTATGATTATTTATAAAGATTGAGTATAATTTACATACAAATTTACGCATTAAATAGTTAATTGGAAATTACAGAAATCACCTTGGACTAAACTAGTTCACGCRCAATTTAGAGACCAATTCTTGGGGATCAGTCCTAACAATTTGTGGGCATCCATGGCACCACGCATACAAATGGAAGAGAATGAATAATAGTCGAGGAGGGTTTTGCACAAGTCAAATAGTATCGTAAATTCGGCCGCGGATCATTTAACGATGTTTCGTGAGAACAATTTCACTTGGGYAAGGAAAGGTCAAAATATGGCTTCCGTTGGTTCACCAAAATCGCATACCTGRGTCTYAGCAAGGAACAAGAAGAAAAYGCTGAAGAAACCGAAGAAAGAAAAAGAAATGAGATCAAATCTGATTACATTTATCTATGTTTTCAAACGCAGGTTGTCATCTCAAGATAGCGGTAGTTTTGTCGCCCAAGCGGAGGGCGGCTTTCTTCTCCTTTATGCTAATAACCATCGATACGTAAACGTTCCATGTCCGTTGTCCTCGTCTCCTACCTTGTACCAAAAACTCAATATCCTACTAATAAATAGCTCACCATCCAAATGTGTTAATTATAGTAATGTTTTTTAGAAAAGGATCGCTTGTATAAAAATAAATCTTTCAATATTACGATACAAACAAGACATAATACGAAACATCACTTTAACTGTCTGTTTATTAATTACACTGAGTTACTTGACTATATATATAATGTGAAATGGAATGCATTTTTTGAATTTGAATGCTCCAATCTAAATGCTTTATTGTTCTTAGAAGCACAAAACGCCTTAAACAATATATACACTGTCATATTGCCTATGAAAGAACATTGGCCAAATCATATACTATTCCTTATGAAGAATTTGTCAAAATTCAAATAAATTTTTGAAAGAAGAGCGGAGAATATAGTACTTGCGGTTTTTTCCATTTAACAACTTTTCTAAATTTCATAATTAATGAATTCACAGTGATCACGAGTCAAGTCCCAGTCCTTTGGGAGATAGATTCTCTTCTAGAACCTAAAATCTAAAGAATCTCCATTTTCTCTTTTTTTAATTTATATATATTGATATRCAACGTTTAATTRAACTAATTCGATTCGAGAAATACATATAGAAATATTTATCAAATCATGTGATATTTTATCGTTCATTAGTACTCGATGGGAATTGAACACTCGACCTCTACTCTAGACATCATCTAATGGTTAAAAAGAAAAAGAAAAAAAAACTTGCTTCATTTTGACTGGTTCAATATTGTTTTTTCATTTTATATGAGTCCAGTCTTAACAAATATTTCGGCTACTTAAACCCTTTTTTTTTTTTTTTTTTTTTTGTCTTGAGGGACATACAATGCGCTTTCTTGCTGACTCCAATTTGATTTGGTCGTTGACAAAGGGCAATATGACAAAATATCTTTCCTTTTCCTTCACTTGTTTGTAGTACTATTTATATTCACCTTGTGGAGTTTTTCATATATAGATATGATGAAGGCACACAAACTTGGAACCAAGAAAGGTAAAAGTCTAATGTTTCAAGTCTRGCAAAAGTACACACGAACACAAACTTATTAKGGCAAATGTSTAATAAGTTGGAAAGAATTCGGACAAGTTCATATGACCTAGCTATAAAAAGTGCACATAAATMGARTGTAGTAGCTACATGTTTGGATATGTAAGGATTTATATAGAAAATATACAGACATAAAAGATGATAATAATTTTTCTTCTTAACTTTAAAATGGATTATTTTTAATTTTTTAAAAAGTAATTTAAAACAAAAAGGCTAAATTTATTTACTTTTTAAATTAAAAGAGTAATTCGACAGTACATTAAAAATATGCTTGTTAGAAGACAAAATTTCCAACTCTGATCCTCATTTTCTCTTCGGTTATTTCAAGGTAGGAGAATTTTGGTCACCTTATGATATTTTAAGGAACATTTTGAGCAACATAAACTCCAAAAGAAGGATTTAGAAATGGCCAATTCCATTGGAATAGAAGTAAACAAGGAAAACACTTTGTATCAAAGTACGTTKGATTTGTGAGAGTTTTTGGTGCTCCGATTAATTAAATCCTTATCCCTTAAATCTTCTTTAAATATTCTTACAATTGTTTTTAAATCTCATCGTACTAGAAAATTTATATACTCCCTAGAACTTAGGATTATTCTCGGATTTTGCATAATCCCTAGAACTTGAAAGAGTTCCTTACACGAGAAGGTAAAACAAATGCATTTAAATCACTAGTGTTTGACTGTTTTTATTTGATTAGATGATCTTGTTATTTAGATTATTCTTTTTTTATAAATCATTTAATATTCTTACTTCGTGAGTTTAATTTGAAAACAAGACATTGCTTATCTCTATCACAAATAGAGATAAATTTAATCGATAATAAATATGAATTTGAAAGTAATTTCATAATAAATAAAAGGTAAAATAAAAAAATAGTACGATTTTTCTTTTCGATGTGGATTAATTTAATTCTTTAAGTATTTTAATTTATTCAAAGCCGATTCTTTATTTATTAATCCAAAGAAGAATCACTCAAGTGATGCCGTTGGGAGTGGGAATTTAAACTTCATCAAGACATGAATAGAAAAAGTAAAAAGTAAAATGAAACGAACCTTTGACCAATGTTGAAGAGCATCATTTCTCATCATTAAAGATAACTACTACTACAACTATCTAAAGTAAAAGAACCCCGCGGTGCGATAAATGACATCACCATTTAATCTTAATTAACCACAAAACATAGCCCAGAATTGCTCCTTATAAGAATATTCACGTCAGCGCGAAATCAGCTTAAATTGAAAAATTCAAAATTATTTTCAAAATATTCAAATTGAGGTGGATTAGTAAGTAGTAAAGAGAAAATGAAATGATACGTGACAGAGCCGTGACTCTATTCTTTTTTCCGTCAAACTAACATTAAATGATTCTGGTGCTGCTTTATTATAAATTCCATGAAACCTCGTGTCAGCATTCTATCTTCTCCATTTTCTTTTTTCTATTTCTTTTTAGTTTTTAAAAATTTCAAATTAACGAAATAAACAAAAGGTCTCTCCAGTCACCACCGAGAACATCCAATTAAGGCACCCTTCCTTCATTCATAAAAACMTTCACCCACCAGCTCTCATCCTCTGTCTGCTTCTTCCCCACAATTCCTCTTATCTCTGAAAAAGTGAAGCAGTAGAAGAAGAAGAAGACAAAGACTTCCCTTCTATTTCTTTTCATTAGATCCTTCAATTCTCCAACCAGAASTCGGAAAGGCACACGCCCGCTTTTACRCACTATCTTTCTCTCTCTAACACAAAATGTTGGAGCTGTTTTGTGAAACTGGAGTCACGAAAATCCAGTAAAAGAAACACAAGGTATTTGCATTTACAGGGAGAGGACGGAATAGACGCATGCGTAGTTCACCTGAGGGAATTTGCTAGTGTGAGTAAATGAGGTGCAAGAAGCACGTTACGGACCTTAGTAGCACTATCGGCGTCTGTGCTTCTTGCCTTCGCGAACGCCTCTTTGTTCTCATAGRTGCGCAGGCCCAAGCGCAGACTCTAGAAGATCGCCGGAAATCTGATTCTAACCCTCCTCCACTGGTTTTTCCCCGTTCTGTTTCGCCTTATATCTCTCGCCGCAAATCCGACACAACAGTAACCGCATGGAATGATACTCACCAGCAGCAGCATCCTCACAGCCTCCCGGATCAACGATTCTACAGCACTCCTCAAGTGGGACCGAACGGTTCCTTAGTTGCAGCTGGTTCGTACTGCAAGAAGAAGAAGTATGGGAGATTTTCTTTGTTCGCTAATCTCTTTAGATCCAAATCCGAGAAATTAGAATCCGAGGTTTCCGCTTCAGGTCAGATTCCGAATTCTATGGATTCGTGTACGGCATCTTCATCGTCTCCATCGTGGTTCTCCACAATGCTTTCCGGTAGCCGTAAAAAGCAAACTCGGACGTTCTCCTTAGACGAAGCGATGATCGGAGGGGGTCATCGAAGAGTCTGTCGTAATCCCGACAGGGGAATGTCACCCGCAAGGTACTCCGACGAGGAGGACGAGCATTGCCATAATGGATCGAGCGGGTACTCTTCGGAGTCTTCGCACCAGTGGAAACAAACGCCGAGAAGAACTCCAGCCTGGATGCCGTCCGGAAAGCGAGGAGGCGGAGGGAAGTCAGCACAGTGTCGGAATGTTTCGGGAATGGGTTTCTGCTTGAGTCCTTTGGTCCGTGCGAGTCCCAGTCGTCACTGGAAACAGAAGGGAATTCCGCCTGAGATGGTAGTTTCTGGCGAGATAAGGGTTGTTCCCGTGAAACCTCATCTGTCTACTGCCGCATCGTTTTGCAAGAACAGGTCGAGAAAGCTTGCTGATTTCGGAAGGTTTCATCACAACCGTTGATTTTGTCCATCGTTGACATTTGACCAAGTCGACGGTTTGCACTTTATGTTGATATATTAAAATTACTGTTTGCCATTGCAGATTTATGAATTTTCTTCTCCCTCTGTATCTTCTCTGTATACTTTACATAAAATACCTGAAAATGAGAAAGATTTTTTATTTATATTTCGTGTAACTTTTGGGTATTTGACTTCTTCACACCCTTACATACATATTTTCACTTTTTCTCAAAGAACAAAACTAAGTGGATCGGGTAGCGCATGTGAAGAAGGTAGTAGACATGGTGGATGATGTCTCAAACTCAAATTGCCATTACCTTTTCTTCTCATGTCCCATCATTTGAATTTCGATGAAGATGTTTTATCCATCTTCAACAAAAGGGCCCCTAAAACGGGATCCCTCTCAGTTCACAATTATAGTTTTTGGTTATCAGTTCAGCAATCTTCAATCACCTTYCCCTATTAGGTTAGCGTTATAATTCTGCTGGAATTGTAATTTTCCTAGAGAAGTGGGAATAAGAAAATGAAAGGTCAATGAAAAGCAGGTATGATCTTGAAGACATGATCTGGAAATACTTGGGAGGTGGAAATTGGGACCCTCCAATTTAAGGTAATGGTGGTGATGTAGAAGAGAGGATACTGTACCCACCACCACCACTACCTCCTTCTCCCTCCCTCCTGCTGCGAGCTATATTTAGGATGAGTGTTGAGCACTGGAATATGCATTAATTCCAAAGTCAGATGTGTATTTACTTCTCGAGTCTGACCAGACAAATGGTAGTGGGCTGACTCCCAGTGAGTAAGTACTCAAGTCTCAACTACTAGTACTCAATTTATGAACACGGTGTTTCTAAATCCTTGCTTAGTTTTCATGGGGACCAGAGCCTGTTTTTGCTTTGTGTTCTGTCAGCAAAGTAGGTACTAAAATATCAAGATCTAAATCCTAATTTTGCCAAACATCATATACTGTTCTATTAGCAAATATTTTTGATTGGGGCAGGTGTAAAACACTCTTTCTCACTCGAATAAATATACTACGTTGTCTTATCCATTTTGTGAAGGGAAGATGCTTTCCCGCACGACATTGTGAGAGTCATATGAAGAGGACGAGACATGAAATGGATAAAACCTTCATGCTCCTGCTAATGGACCTTCGCTACATGGATTTAGCCATATGAAGAGGACAAGACAAAGGCAGTCATGTCCATGTCCAATAGAAAAGGTTACTAGGGAGAGGAATTAACTACCTGCGTAGTAAATCTCAATCATTATAAATTAAAAAGATTTTATATATTACATCTTATCTTCTTATTAATGACAAATAATACGTTTCGATTCTCATCATTATGAGAAAATGAGATTGACTATCTGATACAATAACATCATTTGATTAATTATAGTAATAGATGCAGGAAAAGTATTTYAATTTCAATRATTTCGAGATTTGGGGAGAGAAATAGACGCTATACGATATTATTCTCTAAATAATATGAAGTAATACATTGTAATAGATGATTATTGTAACCGTTGCATCTTTTTATTATTTGTGGCATTGCATGTTTGAGTCGAGACCAGAATCTGACACAGAAAAGAGAGTTGTTCGAGTTGGCAAAGGTACATTGTTCAAATGTTTGAGAAAACAATGAAAGTGACGGCATGCAAGGTTTTCTTACGGGAGAAATCAGTTCCTTGTGAAAAATGATTCTTATTTTTATACTTGTATATATTCTGTCAATCTATAAATATCAAATGGTTTCCAACAAATTAAAGAGTTTGGACAAGTTTTGATATTCAGAGCACATAAAGCAAAGACCAATTCGAATAAATTCCTTAAAGACCAATTCGAATAAATTCCTTCCTTTCTCTTTTATATCTTGAAAAAAGAGAGATTAATTTGTCAGATTTAACTTTCTAAAGCTATTGGCTGCTTTSAGCCATTTCCTTTCAAATTACACGAAACAGGTTTTCGAAATACTCTTCTTTCCTTTTCCTCTTGTTTCTCTACCTTTCTRTCGTGTAGGCATCCAAGTTAAATCTCTGTACCTGAAGAATTCAGCTCTCCTCCCATGAACCCAAGTCTTTAGATAAGAGTACATATTCAAATCAATTTCATTGACGTTGGCCTCTCACCCCTTTTGTTAGGTCATATTTGAGTTGCAAGTATGGTGAATGGACCACATATAAATCTAGTTTAGAACTCAGATATCTTTCCAAGCTAATAGACTTTGGAGTCCAGATGTGTGCATTATTTTTTTGTGTTAAATTTTAATGGTTTCTTCTTGTTTGATAGTAATTTGGTAATAGGAGTGAGCTGTACTTACTCAACTATTGCAAACTCTTCTGCTAAACTTATCAATAACTCCAAACAGTGCCAGACAATCTGATAAACCTCAACTACAACTTTTCAGTCAATTCGGTGCTAATTAGACCTCTTCATACAACTAATGCGTCCACTTAAACCCAGCCCACAAACAGGTCTTACTTTTCGAAACTTCAATGGATTCTTTCACATTTAAAATAAAGAAACTGAGTTATGGGATGCCTTCAGTTTAGGTCATGATCATCAGCAGTTGAGTTTGCTGTAGCATACTTTGGTTGAATCTGTTGTCTGGTCCTTTTCACTTGGCGGAATTCATGTATGAGAAAAGTGAGCTCCAGTGCTTCTAAGCATGCATCCCATTTATAATCATTGTGGTTGAAATCTTGCTATATAAGGGATTCGATATTTTACCAAAAGTTCGTCCTAATCATGAGCGTTCAACTCAACTCTTAAAAAGTATTCAACCACTATAGACATTAGCCTTCAACCCCCATTGCAAAGTATTCAAATTGCAGATTTATTTTGACTAAATAAAGAGGAAGAGGATGGAGGTTTCTCGGTATATTCAGGAGGAGGATCTGAACAGTAAAAATTGTCTATTAGTGTGTTAGGTGATGCATGGTTAAGTTGAATTACTATTCTATTTGCTTCCTTTACGATACCTTCACTTTAATGCTTTTAATTCAGCTTTTATTTTCAGCTTCATTAACTATTAATTGAACCTCACCTTCTCCTTATAAAGAAAAGTAGACCTTCAACAGGAGAAGCTGGTAGAGTATTCATTTTGAAATTGATTGGTCAAATTTAAGTTACCAATTTTTAGTAATGCATTAAGTATATGTGTAATTGATATCAGTAAATATGAATCATGATATACTAATTAACTAATTGATATCATCCTTATTTTTCTTCCATATTTGGTCAAATGATATTAGGATTATATTGGTATTTTACGTTGGTGAGGCTAATTCAAACTCGACTGGAATTGTATCTACAGATTTTGACTCTTATTCGAAGAAATAACTGGCCCTACACTCTTTTAATATGATACTATAAGTAACGTCAAACAGGAATCTCATTTTGACTTAGTAATCCCTTTATCAGTAATTTCAAACTCCTAGCTTAAGAAGATTATTCATTATTGCCTCTATATTACTTACATATTCCCTATTAATGAAAATTTTGATTCATATGGGAAATATGGAATGCACATGGAAGGAATCAGATCGGTGACAAATGCAGGGGTGTGGTGTGATCCTTTCCACCARGTTCATCTCACAATCACAAACATTCTTGATTCTAGTTTAGGCCTCTCTATGTTGATTAATTAAGAATGTTGCAATTATATCCTTAAACTTTACGTTTTCACAAGTGGATTGCTTTGACTTATGTCCACAACAATGAGTGTGTTTTCTCAAAAATAATCTCTCATTCTCTTGTAACTACCACTAATCCCTAATCAGAAATCCACGGTTAGTGCAAGTTTAGGTTAAKTGTTAAATCTACATTTTACAAGTCAACAGATGGAGTGAAACTTGAGTAATATTAAACTAGTAGGAACTAATCTTCTTCTTTCCATTATGACAATGCCATTATTACCTTTTTGGAGTTTAATTATTGAGACAGTACTGCCTTTCCTAATATTATGCCAGACTTTTGATGAGGTTAACTATGGATTGTTTTCTTAAATTTAAAATTAATGGCTTTTAAGTTTTTATTTTATTTTAAATTTAGGAGAACAGTATCTATATAGTATTAAAAATGCTCTTAGTTTATAGAAGACCACGATTTGATTTAATCAAAAGTTTAAATTATACTAGTTGGATAATTTGAATTATCCCGTTTGTACTAGGTTGGAAAATGGGAGAAATTGAACAAAATACAATCGAAATTCAACGGACCAATCAATTGTCGGGGTTTGGTTGGATGATTATTATCTGGTTTTAGAAAATGGATGAGAAATGTGGAAATCCATTAATGGATTGGTTGACTTGGCTAGTTTGAAGATGATAATAATAGATTGCATTCTCTTCTTCAACTACCAATCACGACTTCCTCAATTAGCTGAAACTTGAGGAGAGATGGAAGCTAGAAGAAGAAATATCTAATGATAAAAGGAAGATACTAATTCTATAAGTAAATAAACGAAAGAATAGGTTAGATATTGATGTGAGAGAATAGAATAGACAAGGCTGCTCATTTGCACAAGGGACAAGCTCCACTCTTTCAATCTTCAACTAATTAAAGCTTTATTCGCGCTAATTAGGGAGAATAATGTAATTATTGATTTTTGTCCGTATTATCGTGTTAAATAGACATTTTATTGGGTATATGAATAAACTATTTTAAGCTAAACAAAGTAGAACTCTATTTTAGGATTAATGAATTAATAAATTATTAAAGGTTAGAGATTGTTTCTTAGCCTCTTTCTTCTACACCAATCATAGCAAAATGTGCACATACCACTTTTATTTTTTTATTTTAGAAATTAAGTATATCTTAATAGTATGATATTTATTTTCCTCTATCTTAGAAGTAATCTCTTATTGATATAGTATTTTTATTTAAGAGTGAAATATATATACACGTCATACTTTTATTAATGTAATAGAATTATTTTAGAAATTAAATATTTATATATACTTCATCTTCTTCACTTATTTTAGGAATCAAGAACACTTTATGTCGTGATTTTATAGTTTTATTGATGATATAATAAAGGATATGTAATAAAAAAAATTCTTTTCTTTCATCTTAAAATGATATATATCATGCTCTTAGCTTTTATTTATATAATAGAAAATATGCAGTAAAAAAATGTATTAGCATATCAAGAACCACTATGGAAACCAAAAAGTGGCTAGTCATATTCAGATAATTCGCCACAATAATCCCAACTAATTGAATTCAATCATGTAGACTGCGACAAACCCAAGAAGCCGTAGCAAAATGGTGTAAGTCGGGCTGTGGATTAGCCCATCGCGAGTCCAGCTAGCATTCTCTGTGAGCATGAGCATAGCTGTCAGCCCAACGGCGTTTAAGAGTCTAAAAAGCCCTATCTGAGCTTCAATAAGACCTGGCCCAGTAAGAGCTAATATTATCAGATAATTTTAGAACCTGCAAATAAGTTATAAAGAGGAGAGAAGGTTTGCTAGTGTGACAGCGTTAGTAACAAAAGTAAAATTAAAAAGACTGAACCACTTTGCACTGTTCATTCTCTGGATTTGTATAAAGTTTAGCAAATAATTCTCTGCCTTGAAGAGGCAAGGCTAGGGCTTATCATCAACCTCTTTACAATCTGAAACCGGAACTAGTGAACTACTAGCTAAAGTTCTCTTGTCCCATCTCTGTTTTCCTTCTAAAAATAGATGTATTCTATCATCCAAATAACCAAAACCCACCAGACTAAACATAAATAAGGAAATATTTCTTCAATAAGATGAGACCTTTTAACAGAGCTAAATTAAAGTTCTGGATGATATGAAATCCAAAACCATCAACACTCTGCCGAATCATTAAGGCTATCTTTTGCARTGGCTTGTGCCTTCCTTGCTTCAGTATCGTCGAGATAATTCTGGTAGATATAAGAGGCAAAACCCCAGAATGCCAWAAGCAAAGCAATTATCTTAACACCATTCACCTTGTCATGGAACACTATGACAGCAGCAATAGGAGTGACTGCCAAGGACAGAGTACTAATAACATTTGAGAATAGAGAAGACACCACAAAAATCAAACCCACTACACCAACAGAACAAATCTGCCAAGCTACCGCTGTCCATACCAAAGTCATCACATATGAAAGTCTTCCTGTAGTGAAAGCATTCATTTCCCCATCTAATGTCTTCCATTCCCCGCTAGCAAATAGGCCAATAGCCGAGACACAAGTGGCTACTACTGATGTATAGATTTGCATTTCCAACACCACAGAAAATGTTTCCTTCTTTATGACCTTCTCAAAAGAAAGTTGCATAAGAGAAAGCAAGAGAGAGTACAGAGCAGATGCTGCAAATGTAGTCACAAAGCCAATGACATATTTCCGCCTGGAGACACCAGAAGGTCCACTAGACTCATCATTAACAGCAAGAAGACAAGCAGATAAAGAGAGTATGATCACAGAATTGAGAATCAGAYTAGTGAACTTCTGTTGATTGATAAATAAAGAGAAAATGGCATTGAAAGCCAACTGTGTGGCACAAACGAGGGAATAAGTAGAGGCAGATAGGTATAGAAGTCCAGTTGAGTACAGCATATTATCCCCAGCTGTCAATGTACCAAGGACAAAGTAAATCAAAGAAAGTGTGACAACTGATGGTGATCGAGCTGTATCTGAAGGTTTCGAAGTCGACGGGATGAAAAAATATGGAATCAAAAGAATGGGAAAGGCAGCTGTTTGAATAACTGTGGCCAACCATTTACTATTTCCACCCTTGTCATAGTAAAATCTTCCCATAAGTACAGCCACTGCTTGACCAACAAGTAGAAAAACTATACTTAGAGCAACCAAAAGCCACCACTGCCAGCGCTTAAGATTTGCAAATAACTGATGATTCATCGAAAGACCAGACTTTGTCAAGATTGGCACTTGATTATCTGTCAGGTACAGCAGAATGAAAGGGCATTTYACATGAAATTCTACCATATGCATGTGAATAGAATCATTCAAGCAGAGATTAAAAGCAAATTGGATTACCATCGTCTGAATCATCCAGAAGAACAAGTTATTAAAAGTTTAGCTTAGCAAGAATGGAACTTCATTGCATTTTGCCAATTTGTATGCGTATAACTGTATTGCAAGTTTCATGAACTGGTGTAGTTTCGCATTAAGGATGTCACAAATAAACAGATATTTGACAACATTTCAAGTCTCATTACACCACGATCCACAAAAATATATGAAGCAGGACAAAATTCAACATAAAAAGTAAATATGAAACTGGGTTTAGATCAGGAGAGTCAGTGGTTGCGACAGGTTCTTAAAACTTTTCAGAGTGGAGGCATACTACAGTTCAATTTCAGGTATTTGTTGGTCAGTTGATGAAGAGCTATTGAAAAAAGTGTCTTATCTAGTAACAAAGCATCAAATTTTGATGGTCATTATTCTTCTCGATCCTTCAAGTACATAGATTACTTGCACCTCTAGGAAACATTCAAGTTGTAGAAAAATGGAATGGTACTCCTTAATATGCCAAAACAGATTTCTAACTGAAATTAATTTCTCTCCTAACTTTTCTTGTGGATCCTCATCATACCGTAGGACGCTCAAGCCAACAAAGTAACAAATCAATCTGATATAAGTTAACAAGCACCATTATCCACCAATATTCCAGTCCCCCAACTTTCCACCAATATTCGATGTAAAAGAAACCTTTTTTGGGCTAAATATCTAATTTCTACACGGTTTGAGTAATGCAACTGCTTACCCAAAAAGATTTGCGCATTTCACAAGCAATCAACGTAAAGTAACATTATGCGGTAAAAATATCACATGTTATTTTTGGTACAGATTAATATAAAGACGCAGAAACAGAATTAGGCTGTTCTTAAAAGCAAAAGCGTTACTTAAACAATCACTAGCAGCCCACGCTGCTCCCCACCCTCCCCCAACCAATAGAAAAAAGAGTGCTATAGCCAATCAAATTTCTTTCAAGTTCAACAACTTTAGTCATTACCAAACACATCTGAATAAATCAAGATCAGTACTCAAGCAAGCCAATTYAAAATGTTAAACTGGCAAACCTTCTTGTTTTGTTTCTCTAACAAAAATATATATGACACGCAGATAAAAGAAGAGATATAGGAGGGTCGACCTGACATGTTGCAGGCCGAAAGAGTGATGGTCGCACCACCTATAAAATTAAGAACGCTGCCAGGAACTGCTCAAGACGACTGAAGATTTATACAGATTCAGCAGAAGTGAGAGACGAAAAAGAAATGTAGAGAAAAACAAAGAGGCGGAATCTTGAAAGCCTGGAAAATCTTCGATAAGCTCTCTGCCCTTACTATTTTTCCTCCTTTGAACGGGTAAGCTTTCTGCTGAGTTCGTTTACGAAGGAAGGTTGAATTTGGAGGTCTGCTGGAGAGAGATCACGTGATTATCGATGGCTTCATGTTGCTGTTAGTAGTATTTTGTAATCGGCGTGAAAATGGGTAAAAGCAATCAAAAGCTTCTCATTCGCAAATGGTCGCGTCGCCCAAAAGTTTTGCGATGCTAAATAGCTGATAGGATTGACTCTTCGGCTGCTGCCAATGGCTCCTCCCAAGGCTGCCCATGTAGTAATTTCTATTATTGGCCTAATTGTACTTTCCGGGCTTCTGGCTAAATAACGTGGCAATGAAGTACAAATATGATTGACGCCCGAAAGTACCTTTAGAGGTTCAAATATAAAAAGTCAAAAGAATATTTAATTTTTGAAATAGGTTAAAGAATAACCAGACTGGGCATACCAATTATTTATGCGTCAAGGACGAAGTMACAAGTGGCGGAGCTATCGTAAGAAGTATCATCGCGTCTCTTTAATTTTTTAATTTAATTTTACTCCTTAAAATTTTAATTTTTGAATCCATCCTTGCTGTTCATGATCATTGGCTTTTGTAAAGTAAAATGTATTATATCTTATACAGAATTTTCACCGCGATACGATCGTACGCCAGGAATTTTTTAGTTACGAGCAGAATGAAATGAACTAGGAATTTCATAAAGAAAGGCTGAGATAAAAAGAGCCAATGGTTACATGAAAAAGTTTGTGATTTGGTCAATTTTTGTCTAGATGCTGATGAGTGTTTGTGGTCCGTCCAATTCACTGACTGATAGATAGGTTCTTAGGGTTTGTTGGTGTCGTKGACGGAATTAGTTCTGCAAGTCGAAAAGTTGCTGTCATCTCGTCAATCAACACCATTCACTCACTCTTTCAAGAAGCGAACCAAGAACGGACCMCCTTTCTATTCGAATGCTGACARATRAAATCTATCTCTATTCAAAATGTACCGAACCGATTAYACTYAGATTTCAACAGAATTCCAGTTCCAAGCTGAGTAATGTGCTTAACAATTAGTAACATACTCAAGGCTAAAGCTGGATCCATCTCCTTTGCAACACTACAAGAGCATTCAGGCACCCCGAAATTTCATACAAGCAAAGCGTCTTCTAAAGCAAGAATTAGCCATACTTTCCTTCCAAGTTCATTTTCCCAGTAAAACTTTACAGGATTAGGATATAGGACAAGGACTTGTGCACACATATGCGTTTTCAACCAAGTGCTTGACACATAAAAAATCTAAATTCAATTCAGTTAGAAGAATAACAACAATCTGCKAAAAAGGAGGCCAAAATCTGAATGTAAAGCTACAAAACCGCATACCGTATGTATAAGAGATTACACAGACTAGTGCTAGTCAACTAAAATGACAAATACCCTGACATATGAGTTCCAATATCCTGAATCAACCAAAAGCCAAAATTTAAATGCTATCAGCAAGTGTAAACTTTACAGATACTTATGCCAGATCAAAGAAAATGTATATTGATGAAGCAGATACTCCAGTCAAGCATCATTAACAGGCACATCCGCCTGATTGTTGCTGTGTCTGAGATGCATTAGTGTTGCTAGACTTGAGGTTGACATCAACCATGTCTTCTTGCTTAGCAGAAGAAAGCGTCTCCATTCCTGGTAAGGCTGCAGCAATTTTCCTAAACAGTGCCTGCAAATCAATTTACAAATAATAATATCACTAAAGACTGAAAGTTTCAAAAAGTTAAATCGTAGGTCTGTGTATTCAAAATCTCTCGAAATTGTTGACGCTTTTAGGCTTTTAATGTTAACAAAATAAACAAGACATTGTTATGCATCGGCCGAGGAAAATTATTCAAAGTATTCCATTACTATTCACAAGACAAAAAGGTAATTGTGCCCATCCATAGGACATCAGTAACAAATAACAGAAGCTCAATTCATTTGATTCAAAACTCTTTCCAGAAGGCCTCAAAAAATTATCAATCACCTTTATATTGAACCCAGCCTTCGCACTGGTTTCAATGAACATCACATTAAGGTCACGAGCTTTGGCTTCTCCTTCCTCAATTGATACTTGCCTACAATGAGCACAAGGAAATGTCATGTGAGACATAAGAATGAAGAGGAAAGTACAGAAGAACTACATGTTCCCAAGTTATATATTAGAATTTAACTCAATCATGAATTTGTCCTGAAATTATTCTCAATGGTTTACATTGAGACTGTTCAAGCAGGATACAAAAACACTTCCTGCTCATGCATCCTCAAGCGCTGATATCGATCATGTCTATCTACCTCAGAGTCTCAGATGCACATACACCAAGACTTCATTTTAATGGACCCTATCTTCAAAGTATAAAAAGTAAAAAAGAACATCTTTTTTATAAAAAAATATTAAAAGATATTGTCCCGAGTGAATAGGTTAATGAAAGAAACACCCAATCCTGGATACGAATTATATATTTATTCATGATAATTGGATTTTGTAAAGCAAAATATTTTAAACCTTATTCAGAATTTTCACCGAGATACGCTTACACCAAGAATATCTTTAGTTATGAGGAGGATGAAGTCAGCTACGAATTTCATAAGGAATGGCTGAGCTAAAAGGAGCCAATGATTATATGAAAGCTAGTGACTTGGTCAAACTTTTGCCTTGATAACGAATGCTTGTGCCCTTAGGATTTGGTGTTGTGGACAGGGTTAGTTATTCAAATTGAAAGTTGAATGGAACTTGTCTAATTTCTCCATCCACCATTCAGTCACACTTTCATGTAGCAAACTAACATAACTCAATGTACAAAAGAGAAGCGTTCCATTGGCAGTTTCATATGAATGCTGAAGAACATCATTCCAGTGCTCACAAACCAAATCCTTTCTTTGCTATTACAGGAACTAATACAGTGATGTTTTTCACTTGGAAAAACAAAATCCATCAAGGAGCCTACAAGATGACTGCACTAAAAGCTTCATTAAAAACCAACAAGTTAAACTTGCTTAGAGAAAGCCACCCTCTAAATTTCCTTTTCGATTACTTGAAAACACATCTTTAAAATTTATTTTTCAAGAAAAGACTTGTTTGCATTTAAATTTGAAGTTTTTTGAGAAAACCAGTCCAACTACTTTTCCATATAGAGTAGGTTTGTGAGTTGTAATAAAAAGGATTTCAAGGGAAAGCGGACATTTCCACCTTTTCATCATTACTGAACATGCTTCTGAAGAATTGTGTCATATAGAACTAAATTGTTTCATCACATATTGCAAACTCTATCTATCTTCTGTTATATGAGTTGAAGTATCTTGTGTCACGAAAGTATCTCTGCCATGTTAGAATGATCTCATTCACATTTTTCAAGGAAGTACTAACATCGTGCTCTAACTATTGTGCTGCCAAAAGCAAACATAATCCAAATAAAAGACGCTATTAAAAGGAATGATAAGGAATGCAACTAAAACAGATAAGCTATTGGGTATAGGTGAATCAAAACAAACAAGCCTAGCAACCTAATCACACGCAACGGAAATTAAAATTCAACCATTATGTTATCCTGATGATTTTCCATAACCATTATACAGAAAAAAGGAAAAGGAAAATTACAGTTATCTACCTCTTGTCCACAAGGTCAGTTTTGTTGCCGACGAGGACAATGATGACATCACTGCCTCTCTCAGTGCGAACCTCTTCAATCCACTTTGAAGTGTTCAGGAAAGACTGTCTGCCTACACAGCCAAAAAGATAGGCCTGTAAGTTAATAATTAACATAACCAAATAATAACAAGAACTCTCAAACAGATCAATTAGATCAAAACTAAAGCCACTATACACATACAAAGATATTTGGAAGTTACTTTCAGTGATTAAAAAGAGAGAAGCTCATCACACCATAAGCCAACCTACACTATTTTATGTTGCTATAAGTAATCCTCATTTCCACTCAACTAGGGATACATCATCTAAACCAGATTTTAGAATTCAAGGAGAACAACCATATGTATATAGAAGTATATAAAAAGATTAGAGGTGTACTTGCAACATCATACACAATGACGGCAACTGAGGAGTCCCTAATATAGCTTGGAATAAGACTTCTGAATCTTTCTTGTCCAGCAGTATCCCTATATGAGCAAAAAGGACACCATAAACCATCAGTAAGTAACAAATCTGATATTGAAATATTGGAGATTAATAACTAACAAAAACAAAACGAATTGCAGAATGTATCCCTGAGACAATAATTCATCATCATGTCATTTTTGTTCTTGAATTTCCCTTCAGCACTCTACCATAAATGACATTAATGCTAAAGATTAAGTTGCATCCGGTCATTTTCCAGTGGGACACAAATAATTAACACCACAAAAGGTAATTTGTTGAAAAAGCTTCATCCTAACATGATATATTTTCACTGTTAAACTCTCAATGTGCAGTAAATATTCTAGGCAAACTAAAGCCAAAATTTCCACAACTGAATTGCGAGAATCTCATACAACAAGTTAGCTATTTTCTAAAGCATTTCCTCAGAATTAAGCATTCCTTACCACAGCTGCAGTCGTACAGTTCGGTCTTCTAGATACATTGTCTTCGATAAAAAATCAATACCAATTGTAGCCTGAATCAAAATGCAAAAGATAGATAAGAACACTGATGATACAAGTTCAGAATTCGGAGATGGCGAGTGACAGATAGAAAAATAACTATTTGAGTTTGATCACATAAAAGCTAGATAATGCAGCAGAGCGTGCAACTGAGATATGTGCACAATCTATGACCAAAAAGAAGAGAGAAAAAGAGAGAAATAAATTTACATATTTCTACAAACGATCACGAGACTGACCATATCTGATTTTCAAACAAAGGAGAATCTTATTTCTCCAAGTATAAGCAAAAGAACTAGAGGGTTCAGTCACTTCTCTTGTTTTCAAGTTGTCTTTCTTTACTTCCTTCTTTCCCTATGGTCAGAAGCCCCAAATATACTCTATTCATTTTCTTCTAGTTTTAATTGTTTGTTTATTCATTTAACAGAAACCTAGATCAGATTTCCCTTSTCACTGCTATRTGATAGATGCTGACAGGAACTTGATTGGAAACACCTGAGACCATCTCAAGGCCAATAACGTGTCAGGCAAGTTCCACAGTAATCATTCCCCTTGTACTGAAGTTCTTCATTTCCAAGTGAGAAGTGGAAATTAAAGAACCGTATGAGATATTCAATAAAAATGAAAGTGCCATTGTAGTATGTATTCATAATGACGGGGGAAAATGAAATAAAAATGTGACTAAGTTTTCATCTATTCCCATGTGCAGACTCCGGATTCATTGTGAAAGAACAATGAGCTTAGAATTTATCAGATTTATAAATGTGCAATCTAGCTATCTAGAATTATCTTCTTAAGATGGCCACCAAGATAAAAACTTACAGGTAAGCGTCTTTAGTGTTGGTTCAAATAATGAACTGATTTTAGTTACAACTAATAAAAGAATGTCTTAAATCCACTCCAATTTCAGTGAGCAATTTGTTCAGTACATTCCACGTCTTGATCCAGCTAAAAACTATAATTTAACTATCGCATCAGGAGAGAAATGTCAATCAATAAAACTAAATCAATCACACCAGAGAGACGTGGTAAACKGAGAGATCATCACTAAACCGCACTGAGAATAACAGAAAACGAACTTAAAATTGTAACCGTAAAGGGAAAAATTGCWTCAGCTAAATCAGATCCGCTAGACAAAATTGATTTCAATCAGCCAATCAACAACCAAAAACATCATACCTGATAAGTATTGTCGAACTTATCGTACATAAATCGAGTAATAATACTGGTTTTMCCGACGGATTGATCCCCTAAGAACACTAACTTATACTTTGCCAAAGCCGAAACCGGAGCCATATATTGGATCTAACTAATTTAACAATATGAAACTTTTATAGACGGATCGCGCCAATATTTTCCGACGACTAACGATTGAGATCWCGCCGGAAAACTGTAGGAGAAATCTGACGTGTTTACTTAGTATGCACAGGTGGATCCTGTGTATCAAGGAGTGAGGAAGGAGTGGGGTTAGGGGTTGCAGGCTTGCAGCGTTCCCCTGGCAYCGAGAAAATGGTTAATGTATTAGATGGGAATAGAAGRGTGTGAGATTATAAGCAGTGTGCGCGTAATGGGTGCGTTGTTTTATGTAGATGGTTCTGCCAAAACGAATCTGAAGAACGGGACGGTGTATGCAACGGAAACAAATATGAGTTGTGCACATGACACAGCCGTCATTTATTTGCTGGATTTGTTCTTTTTCTTTTTCTTTTTTCCCTTTTCTTTTCTCTTACATTACTAAGATATAATGCTGCACCTTAACAAAAATGGAAACTTGATTCAAAATTCTAATATATTCTACTCGTCATAGCTGTTCTTTTTTTTGTATTTTATACACAAAATTTAAAACCTTAATTTATTAGTGACCTTCTTTACTTTTAAAAAATTTTATATCTTATTATTGTACAATTTAACAGTAATAATTAGCGCTATTTATTTATTAAATTATTATATTGTGTGTTTTTCATAAYTTGTCATCCACAATGAACAATAATCCTAACTCTACCACTAATGRTAGACAACGAAGGATAAAAAATAAACAAATTATATTTYCAYATACTTTTAATTMACTCTAATACTGTAATCACATCTTGTTACAATACTTAATTCTTATGACTTCAACACCTTTCCTCCTCTAACTCGAGAAGCAAATTTGTACTCGAACTCAGTCTATGATATCTCCTCTTCACCAAAACTTTTGTTGATCACAATAAAGTATTTCAATTGATGAAAATACGTTATATAAGTCGTGCTTCTAAAGAATTTATGTGTGATCGAGAGATTTAAAAATTTAACCTTTGTGAACTTGATGAGATTTTACAGTTAATTTTGAATTCGAAAAAGCATTTCTGTGATAGTTGGTATCAACTTGGCGCATCCATGTTGAGAGGAAGCATTTCGAAGATTGGATACTTCGATAAGAGTCTAAGCAACTCCCTCCTAAAGATTGAGGTGGATAATGAGATTGAACTTATTTTTTGTACAATAATGGTCTCCTTGAGCCTTGTATTGCATATCACAACCAACAAAGCTTCGCAAGCAATTAATTGAAATGTTAGAGATGAATATTATTGTTTTTCCGAAATAATCATATGAAGCATTTGTTATTATAGAAGAAACAAGACGGATCTCTCTGTATGTATTTAGATTATCATACGTTTGATCATATTTTGAGGTTGATTTTATAGAGTAAAAAAAATATATAATGAAAAAGTATGAAAATATTTTTATCTTTTTATTTTTTAATTAAATCTATGTTAAAATTTGACGTAATATGATGTATGAGATAATAAATAAGTATAACATCTTGTAAAAAAAAAAAAATGTTAGAGATGAATATTATTGTTTTTCCAAAATAATCATATGAAGCATTTGTTATTATAGAAGAAACAAGACGGATCTTTCTGTATGTATTTAGATTATCATACGCTTAATCATATTTTGAGGTTGATTTTATAGAGTAAAAAAAATATTTAATGAAAAAGTATGAAAATATTTTTATCTTTTTATTTTTTAATTAAATCTATGTTAAAATTTGACGTAATATGATGTATGAGATAATAAATAAGTATAACATCTTGTTTAAAAAAAAAAAAAAAAAGGTAGAACATAAATATAATAGTGTATCTTACCGGATCCAATATCTAGTTGTCCCATGCAAATTAGTTTTATTTTTCCTTTTCTCTGAAAATAAAATGAAAAATCTCCTCCGCCATCACTGACTGCCCTGCATAACAGCACAAACCACCTTAATCAAACACACACTCCCACCATTTAGATCATACATATAGAAGCAATTGGAAAGATCAAAACCCCCAAACGCACTGCTCATCTTCCTGGTCCCCGCTCTCTCTACAGCTCTGTCAATAGGTAACTTTCTCAGCTCTTTCTTACTTTTGGTCCACATCCTCAGAAATCGATGAGGTAATCGTKATTTTGACTGAATCAAGCGCGCTATTCAATTTGTATTGCGTTTTCTTTTATCAGTTCGGCGAATATACCCATTCTACATTTTGATAAACCTTTTTGCYGTATATGCAGTGGCTTGCTAAAACACTGAGGAGAGTAGAATAAAAGTTTCTGTTTTCATTTTTCTTGATATCGTTCTTCTAGCTCCTGGCAGATTAAATTGGAAAAGCAAAGAAGAAGAGGGTAAAACTAACTTATTACGAGCACATGCATAGTTGATTCGTCGTAGCAATAGACAGTTGCAGAATTAATACTGAGGATGCTATTTTCTACTCCCGAGTGTAGATTAATAGGAATATAATTTGTTTGTTTAATGATTCGAGTCTTGTCAATGAAATTCTTAAGACGTTGATTGTATTGCGTATTATATTCTTGTATAGGTGGATTTCTTGTACCTTACTTCTAACAGAAAATTGCAAGCTAATATCATTATTTTGCTCAATTTCCGTCACTCATCTTAGTTTCTTATTATTGTTCCCTAAGAATGTCCAATTTCCTTTTATTTCATTAGTACAAAGACTTGGGTACAGACGGAATGACTTATTACATAATACAGAACTTTGACGTATATGCACATATGATGTTGCAATTACTGCTTTTCTGTTTTATAATTCGAGAGAATGAAAATAAAAAATATCACAAAGCAAAAAGTTAGATTCACAAAGACTATTAGTAGTCTGTTACTTCATCTAAGTTGGTATTTTGCTCTTTGTTTTATTCATATGTATTTTTCTTCCTGCAGCGAAAAAGGAAAGATTTGTTTGGGTTGAGAAGATGGTCTCCTTTGAGTCAAGTGACCTGAAGAGTAAGTTGGATATCATACTCTTATCTAATTTTCATATTTATCTTGATGGTATTCTGAACCACTTTTTATTATTTATTATTATGACTCTTTCTCTTTTAGTATGATGCTCTTGTGATTAGATGTGAATCACTTTTCCTTGATTAGTATTATAGTTTTGTTATAGATGGGGAATTGGATATTCGACTTCAGTGAGTTTAAAGATCTATGGACTACAAGAAGCAAAAATGTTAGTTGTGGACTACATGTCAAGCAAAAGAGAGCACACTCATGAGTTCAAGATTTTGTCTATTGAAAATGAGGTGTAGGTGTAGATCGTTCATGTTACAACCAAATAAATAGCCTGTTAATTTGATAGAAGAGGATGATTAGATTGAAGAATTCTTTCATTTTCTAAACCGAGGTACTGAATTTTAGTGATTGTATAACTTTAATAGCTGAACATGGTTGAGAGCATACTTCTGTTTCAACTGTTCTTATGTTTTTAACACCATTAATGTTGTCACCACTATGATCTGTATGCCTAGGTGAAAATGACAAGCTTACCAAAGTCATTAACAGAAGTGTYACATTTTTTTATCCCATAAAGTCTAAATACTAAGGATTCAACTGTGTTTAGTAGCAATTTACTATTTACCTGGTCAAAGAGCATAAAACTATTGTCACCAATTGTTTATGCACTCTCTTCTATCTCTTATAAGTTAGACTATGTTCTGTTTGTTATGGTTTTCTAATCTTTCACTTGGCCTATGTAAACTGGTGTTAATATTGTTATCACATTCCAAATTATGAACAGAGATTGGGCTAGGATTGACTGGCATTGGTGTACTGTCCACTGCCATTGGAGTACTATTGTTCTTTGACAAGAGTTTTCTTGCAATGGGGAATGTACGGAAATATGTTTTTCGAATTTCATGCCACGTTTTGTTTATCAATTATGAATCTGTTTCTAGTGCTTTTGTGGCTAGTTTAATGTTTGGTCTCATTTCTGTGATGGTAAGATGCTCTTCCTGTCAGGAGTGGCCTTGACCATTGGAGTGAAGTCCACCCTGCAATTTTTCATGAATCGCCAGAATTACAAGGTCCTGATCTCTGTATGTTTTTGTTTGTTGCTTATTCTTCTTAACAGAAACCTGCATTTTAATATATGTAAACAGGGTTCAATTTCTTTTGGCGTTGGCTTCTTCTTTGTTATCTTTGGGTGGCCTATATTTGGAATGCTTGTGGAAACATATGGTTTTGTTGCCCTGTTCAGGTACTGTTGATGCCTCCAGATTCAAAATGTAAGATTTCTTTGAGATTAATCAGTTGCTAATGAGGAAATATTTCTCATTTCAGTGGCTTCTGGCCAACAATAGCTGTTTTCCTCACAAAGATACCAATTATTGGTTGGATATTCAGTCAACCAATCATGATATCGGTATGATTTGTGTGCTCGTAAGCTATTTTCTCTTTCCTTTTCTTTTCTTTTTTTTTTTCTTTTTATTCTTTTTATTCTTTTTTTGGCTTTTTGAAAGGACTAATTGCATACTATAGATCATTTCTTTGCTGGCAAGTTTGCCAAGGATAATTTGATTACTGAACTTGTCCATGGATAAATTAAGAGTTCACCCCAGTAAGTATTGCGGCTAAACCTAGTTATGTGCATTACYGTGACTTGGCTGTGGAGCTACGTCTTGTTTATCTCCAGATGAACAAACGTGACAGCTTGAATTTTATATATCATTTTCCTTTTATCTATCTTTTGTGTTTGTAACATATGCTTTATGCTAACTCCAAATGGTTTGGTGGATATTTCGAAATCTCAAGATTACGTGAAATTTTCCATGACATTGGTTTGAGAAGTATTTTATTGCTTTGGATGCAGTTCTTTGAACGTGGSAGACCCAAACGAGTGCCTATATGAAGATGCTAATTGAACTATCTACACAGAAGTGAGCTGACATGTTCGTAAATTTGTAATAGCGATTGTGGAAAATTCAAATACCCACTGAGCCTTCTTCATCTTGCAGTTGATGTAGTAAATTGACATGCAACCTTTTCACAGTAAATTTTGTGGATCATGTCAATAACTTTTATCATAAAATTACAATCATTCATCGTGAAAAGTTATGATTATTGTATTTTTATTAATGCAATCTATTTATGATATGTAGATAACCTATATGAAAATTAGAAATGAGACTTACGAATGATAGGTGATGCTAATTTTTCACTTACAGTTTTCAGTCTTTTCATCTTTCTTTGCTTAACAACTAATTTTTTTTAAAAATTAACTTTAATATCCATTGTTCAATTTTACTATATCAAGAATTTTAAATTCACTATAACATCAGTAATTATACATAACCTATATGAAAATTAGAAATGAGACTTACGAATGATAGGTGATGCTAATTTTTCACTTACAGTTTTCAGTCTGTTCATCTTTCTTTGCTTAACAACTAATTTTTTCTAAAAATTAACTTTAATATCCATTGTTCAATTTTACTATATCAAGAATTTTAAATTCACTATAATATCAGTAATTATACATAACATATTTTATTAACACATGTATTCTTTTAAAAGTTGAAGGGATCCGACTAAATTTTATTCAAATCACACCTAAATGCTCAATCCTTTAAGTCCACTATTTAATGATTTTTCTTTTTCTTTTTTTCTATAGAAAGGATCTCAAGAGGGACGAAAAAAATAAGAAGATGAAAAAAATTGAAAAATAGAATTGTTTTAGGAAAAAAAAAAAAGGCTTGTTGGGCTCTCGACCAAAAAAAAAAAAAAATGCAACTTTTTCAAGTTAGGATAATATATTAAGCCCGACATTTTTGGGTTTCGCTGAGCTCTCACACCTTTTCTTTTTATATATTTGAAAAGAATTTTCTCTTAAAAAATATAAGTAAAAATAATGTTCATTAAAATAAAAAAAGAGTAAGTAAAGTTAAAAAACACAAAAAATAAAAAATAAAATAAAATAAAATAAAAAGAATAAACCGGATGCAAATGAAATTATGCCCCAGCTACACTGCGCACACCCGTTTCCCTTGGAACGCCCAAATTTCTGCCTATTCCCCATTCCCCACCCTCACTCTCAATACAGATTACAGTCGCCATAGTTCACAACGAGAGAGATAGAGAGAGAAGCACAGGGCCACAGACAATGGCATCGGCAATAAGATCGTGCATTCTTCGCRACATTAGAGTCCCAGTCTCAAAAACCCTAACCCTAAATGGATCCAAGCTCGGCGGCATCAGATTAATGTCCTCGCACGACGATCATCTCGACAAACAGGAAGTCATATCAAGAGTACTCGACGTTGTCAAGAGCTTCCCAAAAGTTGACCCTGCTAAGGTCTTAATATTTCTCATTGTCGTCGTTCCTTTTCTTTTCCATATCCTCTTTGGTTCCTCAGATAATGCTTACTGTTAACCTTTATCTTTCCATTTTTTTGCTGAACAATTTTCTTTAGAAAAAAAAGTAACTTCACAATTCAGATCTCGTCTTGAACTTTTCATTTCTATCTGGAAAGCTGGGGTTATAGTTTGTTTAGGAATTCTAGGAATTGTTGCTTGAATTTGATTTAGTGCTGTTAATCTATTAATTGGTACAATATCTACTCAAAGCTGTAAATTTTATGAAGATTCTTATMTTTAGTGTTTTCTCCTTCTCTTGGTTTTGTTTCTTGCTGTTTGAGAAATCCACTAATTACAGTTTGCATCAAATGTTGGGCATGGTAAACTTAGCGCTGGTGTTGTATAATATACTTGAGGTTTGGTCTTAAAAAAGCTGGAAACTAGCATGTTTAATTTTCTAGAAAATTAGTGAATTGGATAAACCTGTAGCTGCAGTTCTGGCCCAAGGCTTTTTATTGGTTTCTGTTTCCTTCTTAATCTGTAATTAGTCACGGAGTGAGAAAGCTTTGGGGTACAGAAACTAGGAGGAGATATATACTGATGATACAGCTGTAATGTCCTTTGGAGAATGTATACTTGAGACATAAAATTAGTTATGGCCTAAATGTCCAATGGTTCTGTTAGTATTGGTCTTGAGGTGTACTTAAAACTTTTCTTGGTTTTKTTAATTTTTTAAAGTATAACTTTAGTCTACGGGTGGTTCGGGAAGTCAGGCTGAAGATTCTCCACTGACACCCACCAGATTTGAGTTGATCAAGCAGTAATAGCATGTCTTATCCACCAATAGAATGAACAAATAATGAAGTATAGAATTTCAGAATCATAACTAGCAACAAGTCTACAGATACAAGATCAGGCATATTTCAATTACTACACTTGCAGCTAGCTTTCAGGGTTATGGAATTGAACCGGTCTACTGATGCCACCAAATTCCAAATATGTTTCATTAGTGAGCTTAATCCTAGCTTGTGTCTAACATAATTCTTCAGCTCACCTTTCTTGAGATAGRCTTTTTTTGTTCTCACACAAAAGGGATTGGAATTCTGCTATTAAGTATGAAAAGAAGACTTCTATAACATCATAGGTGATGTTTGATTGTGTACACCTTGCTGGCATTTTGTCGAGTTTGTGGCTGTTGACTTTTAAAATACTTTTAAAAGAATGTAAATGTAATGTGAGTTTTATACCCGTCGACTTAGTTGTTCCCCGAAGAAGAAGAATGCAATTCATCCCCTGATGAATCTATATCTCCAAGGTATTTGTTTCAAAGTGTAAAAAGTGATGAACTGCAGCATACACTTTGAAGCYCTATYTTGGGTTGATCGAGAAGCTTGATTATATGAAATGAGACATTATGATGAAGTTGTATTAGAATTATGGATTCCATTATGCAGTGCAACTTAAGGTTGCCATCCCAGAAACATTCTATGTAATTAAATTGCYTCACATGTAGTTGTAATTTTTTGGAAACTCATTGATTATTGGAAAGCTGGATTATCTAATTTTTCAAACCATCTTCATYAGCATTGTTGGGGAATAAATGGTCTTGCTAAGCATGGTTTCTATCAGTTATCCATGTTTAAATCAGAATGACTAAAAATGAATGCCGAGCTCAATTTCATTTGCAACATCTGCAGGTTACCCCTGATGTTCATTTTCAGAAAGATTTGGGCTTAGATAGCTTAGACAATGTGGAAATAGTAATGGCTCTGGAGGAAGAGTTTAAGCTCGAGATTCCAGACAAGGAAGCTGATAAGATTGACTCATGCTCTCTTGCAATCGAATACATCTATAATCACCCAATGGCTGGTTAACTTGTGCTAGTTCCTTTTTAATTAACAGTTTCTTTGATAAACAATGCTACATAATGCTCTATATTTATTCTACCAGTTGAAAACGTGTGGAAGTTCTACAACACTGAAGGGGTGGAAAATAATTGAACTCTTTCAAGACTAGATCTATAGAGCTTTATGCTTCTTTTGATCAACCATTCGACTTCTATGTCCTATTTTTGATATCTTCACCTCTTCTTGCCTAGAAGTAATGTACTTTTTGAGTTTTGATTGTTACTGATTTGAACAGATTTATGGTAAGGATTTGAAGAAGAGAATTTGAATTTTACAATCGAAAGATTGTTCTTCTAGATCGATTTTGACCAAAAGAAAAATGTTTATCTGAATTTTGAGTCTGTCTGTCTATTTATGGAATAACTGATGGTCCAAAGGTTCTTCCTCGGGAAATTCATGACTTGACTTAAGGATTTGTTTATTGAATCATCATGAAGGGCAAGTACAATAGAACTATTGAAATTTTGCATCAGATTTGAACAGGTCTACGGTAAGGAATACTTTGGGACTCGGAAAACCCAGTAGGTTTCATTTCATCTATAATATCAGTTGGATAATTGAACGGAAATGCTAGATTACTGTTTTCCTCATCTTAATCAGAAAACCCACGAAAGTTTTATAGAAACTTTAGAGCTTGCTGATTTTCCAATGTAGCTAAACCAAGCTTAGGCGGGTTCAAGCGGGATCCAACCTTCTGACCATAGAGTAGAAAAATGGGGAAAATAGATTTGCTTGTACTTCCTCCTCCTCTAATTAAATGGTCACATCCTTTATTGAGGATGCTCCAAAATGAATGTCCACTGTTTCAAAATAAATAATTTTTTTTCCTATTTAAACTTTTACAATTGATTCTTTATTGAAGGGATATAAGTTTATTAATAGATGAATTTTATVGTAAGGTATTGTGGTAATTTATATATGTTCAAATACTTTATTAAATTTTTATTTGAAGCTAAATATGGATATCGAATTCGAGAACCGGTTTGTGGGAACCGTAGGTAAGTAGAGTGCAAAGTTCAATTTTTGCTTGTTGTATCATATTTACAGATTTTAGGCTCGAGTTTCTTCTGTATAATAATTAAATTTTGTGAATGCAACGCGAGTTAAATTTATATTAGTCTCATAAGGTGAGGATATACGGTTGTATAATTAAAAAAAAAAAAGAGAAATCTAGACTGTAGGAGATTGGTAGAATTAGCTTGGACTCTCCGAAAAAAGAAAGTCAAAATGGCCCAAACCTACCAATTCAATAAAATTGCATTAATAAAATGCCCATATGTTGCGAAACTGCAAAAGGGAGCTCTGTTCAAGGCACGGCTGGGAAATTAGATGACTGAATGAAATACAGACTTGCAGAGATATCAATCAACCATAGCTATTATGTCCCCAGTAATTTCACAGTATTTGCGAAAATCTTTATATCTTTGTCTCAGTGGAGACACCAACTTTCTCTCCACAAATGTATCTGAACAAGCATGAGCTTTGGTGAGAACGTCAGTAGCTTTAACGTTGGCTTCAGCATGTTTCTTATGCCTGAAACTTTCCACAGCTTCAGGTAGAAATGAAATTACTTCATCGTAGTATTCATGGCACTTGCCCAGAATGTTCTTAATTTGCAAATTCATATTCTTCTGGTTCTCGAATTCTCGTGTAATCTCTCGTCTCCTTTCCCAGATGTTCGTTGAAACGAGGTCTATTGATGCGATACCCAGATGCTACATATCTGGTCTCCGATGAGCTGGGACTGAATGAAGAGTGAGTTTGCAGAAGTCGTACGTCAAGTCTTTACCGTCTGATGGCTGCCACGGATCGTCTGATGAACTGGGATTGAATGGAAGCCTTTATCATCTTTATCCTTTGAATGAAATATCCTGATTAGCCATACCATGCGAAGTTCTTGGCTTCATAGGAAGTCGAAGAATACTGGAGTAGACGTGTGTACATCATTGATTATGAAGTCACTGTAAAACTTGTTCAGTTGGCTGCTACCATGTTGCAGTTGGGCTCTTTAGCCGCTACTAAAAGATTTCTGTTCAAATCCAAGCTACAAAATAACTTTTAATTTGTCACTAATTTTGGTAAATTGATGTTGATGAACCTRAAAGTCAATTTTCACAAATTAAAAAAAATTCTAAAATTCATTTATCGAACAACAAAATTAGATTAGATCATTTATTTTAAAAATAAATAAATGAATACTAGAAATAATCATGACCATGTCAAAAAAAAACAAATATATAAATCAAGAAAAATATTAAATCAAAATAATTAAACTAGCCTTTATCTTAATTCCATCAATAAACTATCTCATCTCCTTACTATTAAATGAAAAGGTTTAGCTGACTGATTAGTTTTATTAAGCTAATAAATCTAAATTGGAAAAAACAGCAACTAAATATTTTGAAATAATTTTCTCCGACAAATGTCATAAGTAAAAAGAAAAAAAAGGAGTAAAATTTGGGAACATTAATCAGGACGTTAATTCTCATTAAAGAAAAAACTATTATTTTGCCTATTATGTGAAGAGCGGAAGCTCCCGATTCTATATTCTTCTCAATGTCTTTTGCAACAAAAAATTTCTCTTATTGCAAGCTTGGTTTGCATTAAGCAGATTCTGGGGGTTTGATAATTATTTGATTTATTACGGAAAATAAAAACTTTATTTCTTTTTCTGAGCCCAAGAAACCATAACCTATTAGGAAAACATCAATTTTCCTGTTTTAGTTGCCTCGACGCCTTCAGAAAACATAGGATCAAATCCAACATTGAAGTTTGCCAACTCTGTTGCAGTTCATTAATCAGTTGCCTTTCCTATTTCCACTTGTGCAAATCCCTATCAGACTTCGAATTTGCCAAAGTACTTATTAAAATTTTGGGACAGCAATGGACGCGGCATTTTGGGACCTGAACATAGCCACTCCACAGTCCCTTGACGGCGTGGCGCGCTCAATTCCTGGTGAACCCATTCCTTTGGACGGCAGCAGAGCCGGTCGTTCCCTCAGAAGTCAGCAGCTGGATGTTTTGCGAAATGGGTTCCCCTTAGGCATCATTCCGACTTGGTRTCCAACCCCTCATAAAGAATTGCGATCTTTTGCCCTGCACTGGCTCTTGTTCACAACTTACACGCGTAACTGGTATTGTAGTCCTAGTAATCTTTAGATATCTGGGAAGCTCCTTGACCTGCTAGTTATTAGTATTATGACTAACAGAGGAAAATAAATATGATAGAAAATCGTAGCCAAATGAGAACAACGAAATTTTATTATCAGAAAGTGACATATCCTCATTTCTTTGTCCTCCATTTAGTCTAGAGGGTACTATATCTATAGCCTATAGGTTTCTTAGAGGTATTTTAGTTTCTGTTAGTTTAGGATGTAAATTTTTTCTTGCTGTTTATACATYTTACATGGTCTGGTTATGCTGGCAATGGGTTTTACTTTGATGGTTACACTTGATTTGGCACCCCTATAATATTATACTAAAACCTTTTTATTCCAAAAATGTTTTGGAACCTCTACTGGGAGAGATCTGCTAATAATTGTAAGGTGTTAAAATACTTCTAAAAGAAGTTTAATGTAATGTGCATTTTATACCTATTTGACTAATGCTTTGTAGTCGGGTTTTCCTATCCGTAGATTTAGTTCTTCCTTGAGAAAGAATGCAATTCATCCCCTGATGGTTCTATATTTACAAGGTATTTGTTTTACGTTGGGTTAACCAGGAAACTTGATTATATGAAATGAGATTCTTTGATGGAGTCCTTTTATTAGAATTATGGATTCCATTCTGCAGTGCAACTTAACGTAGTCTTTCTAAGCTTAAAAATCTATTGCAGAAACATTTTATGTAAGTAATTAGCATCACATGCAGTTCTAATTTTTTTGGAACTCACTGATTATCGGAAAGCTGAATTTTTTAATTTCTCAAGCCATTTTTATGAGCATTTTTGGGGAATAAATATTCTTGCTAATCATGGTTTCTAGCAGTTTTTTCTGATTTCTGATTCCTCAATACATAACTTTAGTTTRTTCTTCAAATAACATATACATGTTTAAATCAGAAGGAGTAAAATAATGCCGAGGTCAATTTCATTTGGCACATTTGTTGGTTACCCTGATGTTCATTTTCAGAAAGATTTGGGCTTAGATAGCTTAGAAAATGTGGAAATAATAATGGCTCTGGAGGAAGAGATTACACTCGAGATTTCCAGACAGGGAAAGCTGATAAGATCTACTCTTGCTCTCTTGCAATTGAATACATCTATAACCACCCAATGGCTGGTTAACTTGTGCTAATTCTTTTTCATTCAACAGTTTAACATAATGCTCTCTATTTGTTCTACTAGTTGAATATCTGTAGAAGTTTTACCACACTGAAGGGGTGGAAAATAATTAAACTCTTTCTCAAGACTAGTTCTATAGAGCCTTATGCTTCTTTTGATCAACCCCTCCTGGACTTTGAATGAGATGATAACTTTTCTGTCCTATTTCGGAGATCTTCATGTCTCTTGTTGCCTAGATGTAATGTACTCTTTGAGTTTTGATTGTTACTGATGTTACTATCGTATTAGCAAGTCCAAATACTTGTGAAATTTTTGCATCAGATTTGAACATGTCTATTGTAAGGAATACTTTTGGACTTAGAAAACCCAGTAGATTTCATTTCATTTTCATTTATCATCTCAGTTGGATAATTGAATAGAAATGCTAGATAACAGTTTTTCTTTTTATCTTGATCAGAAAACCCTCGAAAGTTTTATAGAAAGTTTAGAGCTTTACTGATTTCCCAATGTCGCTAAACCAAGTTCAGGCAGGATCCAACCTTCTGCGCTAGAGTAGAAAAAGGGGCAAAATAGATGTGCTGCTAGTATAATTCCTCCAGGAATTAAATGGTSACAGCCTTTATTTAGGATGTTCCAAAATGAATGTCCACCCCTTCAAAGTAGATGGTTTTTTCCATTTAACCTTTCACAAAATTGACTCCTTATTTAAGGATATAAGTTTTACTTTATTAAATTTTTATTTCGACCAAAACGTGGATATTGAAATCGAGGTCGGAACGATTAGCATGGACTTGCTGGAACAAGAAAGTCAAAATTGCWGAACCTACCAATGCAACAAAATTGCATTAAAAAATGCCCAAAAGTGAGCTTTGCTTTTAAGGCATGGCAGTGAAATTAGATCAGTGAACGAAATGCAGAGCTATCTACAATCAATTTAACCAGCCATAGCTATTATGTCCACAGTAATTTCACAGTATTTCCGCAAATCTTCATATCTTTGTCTCAGTGGGGACACCAACTTTCTCTCTACAAATGCATCTGAACAAGCATAAGCTTTGGCGAAAGCATCAGTAACTTTGACGTTGGCTTCAGCATGTTTCTTATGCCTGAAACTTTCCATAGCATCATGTAGAAATGAAATTGCTTCATCGTAATATTCATGGCACTTGCCGAGAATGTTCTCAATTTGCAAATTCATATTCTTCTTGTTCTCGAATTCTCGTGTAATCTCTTGTCTCGTTTCCCAGATGTTCATTGAAACGAGGTCTATTGATGCCATACCCAGATGCTCCATATCTGGTCTCTGATGAGCTGGGATTGAACGAAGAGTGAGTTTGCAGAAGCCGTACGTCAAGTCTCTATCGTCTTCTGTAATTTTAGAGCAGACGTGGTGGATTAAATCTTCGCCCCGGCTGCCATGGAAGCCGGAGAGAAAAACTAAAAGGAGAAAAGTACAGAAGAAAGGCTTCATTTTTTCTGATCATCTAGGTTTATATGACTCCGGAGCAAAGAAAATTCTTGGTTTTGCCCAATTTAAACATTAGTTTATTAGGCCAGAAGTCGGTTTAATTAGACATCAGATTCAATCCATGGGRTTTGATTATCGTGTTAAAACCTCCCATTTTTCTCGCATTTAATTGAGTTTAAGAATGTATTTAATTAATTCATTATCTAACTGACGAGGACGCAGTTGCTTCGTCAAAATTCCAATGAGGAAAATCCTCCTAATTTTCTTCTTTTTTCCTTTTTATTTGATCATCTCATATCCACAGCTAATGATGAGATTAATTAAAACTCGACCTGAGTTGAATTGCGTTCGTAAGGTGTAATTCTTACTTAACAAACTAAATATGTGAATTAAAGTAATTCTCTTCAAATTTTATATTTTTTATTAAAAATAATATAAATATATATGAATTTAAGGATAGAAATCATGGAGAAGAAAAGTTGCAAAATTGAAACTTTTAGGAGTAAACAAGCTTCACCTTCCAAACTTGAAGAATGTAGAATGCAATTATAGCCCTTGTAATTATTTCTCTTGAAACTTTTACCTTCATCGCCTAAAGAAATGAGGCAAAAAAACATGGCTTTCTTGGCCAGAATTTGGAATTCAATGTACACACGATATGTCTTTTAATCGTCACGTGATTAGTCGTGGTACTTACAAAGTGTTCCTCYTGTTGTGCCAGATTATTGTCAAGGCGAAATTTGTAATCTTGTCCTCATCTTTTTTCCTCTGCCAAAATGATAAAAAGAAAAGAACTTTTGAATGTCATCTCAATCTTTTGCACTCGAGAGATGTTCCCCATATGGACAAGATCGGTGTATATCTTTTTACTATTCTAACTCTTCGTATTTTAGAAGTGATCCTACGTATAAATCATGTACAATATCAAATAATTTTTGCGCCTTATGCCACAGAATAGCAGTGATATTCATGAAAGGACTTCTTTCYAAATTGTGAGATATATAATTGGAGATTCCCACTCATGACTCAGCTTACCTTTTATACACTTGCCATTCCCAAAACTGGGGTTTCTTCGTGGTCATTTGCATTTGCTTTATTCATCTACTGTAGCTCTTTTGAATGTTTCGATCCATATGAAAAGCCATTTTGGAAAAGTTAGCCTGATGAAGAACTTTCTGAAAGCTCTTTATTCATTTAGGATCATTTGTCTCCCAAAGAATGAGTTGAACTGATTGACGAGAGATGATTGAATACTCCAAGAGCATCTGATTTAAGAGGTGGAACTAAAAATCTTGACCCACCATCATCAAATGAGTTCTTGATCATTAATTATAATCGCGGACACATCACTTTTTTTAAAAGGAGTTGCAGATCGATGGAAGGTGTAACGGTTCCAATTCCAAACATCCTGGTGGGACAAGATGATCAGTGCTTCATGGCTAAGAAGCATGATTTGACTGAAGAGAAGATACTGCTATAGATTTTCCAGGAAAGACTCGTCTTCCAGCGAGATTAAACATGCCTGTTTCTCTGTGTGGCAGATGCATAAAAGGTTTTTACCTGTCAAAAGTCTTGGTATGTAACCTCCATACCAAGTTCTCACCATTTGCATTTGCTTTTCTGGTTAGTTTTTGAGTATTTTACTAGGACTGGTTTTTCTAGAAGCCCAGTTTTTTTATGTAGCTATGAAGAACAGATAAGATGATCAAAGGTTAAGTAGAAGGCACTCCAGTAGGATTTGCTTCACAAAGGAACTAAACTGAAAATTTCTTGTGCTCTGACAAATATTTTTCATTATTTTCGGTGTCCTAAAGAAATCTGAAAACCAGTTACAGGAGCTTGAAACATGAAGGGAAAAACAGGGCATCTTGATTTTATCAAATATTAACATAAAGTTAGAATATGAAGGAAAACTGGCTAAGATATCAAGAAAGAGCATTAAAAATCATGATAATTACAGGAAAATCAAGAATCAATCTGATCCTGTCTGGAGTAGATGCATCACTGCAAGCGAAATAGCAGACAACTCGAATGTATTATTATTCCTCCTTGTTAATGGTGAAACTACACCTTTCTTCTCATGAAAACCATCCTCACAGGTAGTAGCAGCATCCATAATCGAGCTTATCTGTATGTTAGCTTCGTTGTATCGCTTAGAGTTGTAAGATTTCATAGCCTGCTTCACAGTATCTATTGCATCTGAATAAAGTTCAAAGCAATCGTTCAAGCACCCCTTGACATAAGGATCTAGTCTGTTGTCCTTGAGCAGATTCTTGATGTTGCACCTGGTATCAGTAACGTTGTATCGAATTAGTCTGATCGAAATCATCCCGAGCCCTCGAAGACTAGCACATCGGCTGGCTGGTGCAGCTTGAAGAGAAGTTGTGCAGAAGCTGAACCTGATGTTTGGATCACCTTTTGCACATAGTTTGCAAGTGTTATTGATGAGGCCTTGGCTGGTGACTCCATGGATGAAGAACACAAGGAAGAGAAAAAGAGTCGGGGGAAAGAAAGATAAGAAAGCCCTCATTTTTCCTGTTCGTTTATGGCATGTTACTCTTGTTTTTCCCTCCCAGATAGTAATTTATAGCTGTCGGGGAAATTATTAGGTACGCATAATCAGAATAGAATTTTTGATTAAATTGATGAAAAGAAAAGCGTGAAAATAAACTGTCTTGACTTTGGTTCCTATGATCTTGTACTGATGACAGGTCATTTTATTTTGGTTAGCAGTCTACCTTGTTCTCGAGTTCTGTTTCTTTTATTTCTTTCCTAATTATTTATGCCTACTCCTACCACTTATATGCTTATGCCTATATATATCTAACAGCGTCCTTCGAGTTAGGGTCGAAATGACTCGTAAAGGGATAGAGTTCTCTGAAAATTATTTGCTTCATTCACAATATTCGAACTCAAAATTTAAAAAAACATCAGTTTATAAACAAAATTTGAACTCAAGGCACGATCATCATTTCTCTTACGAGTTTTAAGTATCCAAAAAAAGGCTCTTTGGACTGGAGGGGCCATTGATAAAATTCCTATCCAATTTGGCTACCACCTCAACTACCTTTAGAGCTAACCGCAACTCCTATTGCGATTGCTGTTCACATTATTCCCTAATCAATCAGTAAACACCACAATGCACAGTTGCAGCCRTGGGCACCAKGCACAACRATATTAGTGAAGAGGCAATCCGATCCTTTTGAGGCTAATCCCTCAAATAAACTAAACTACGTAAATTTTTCACAATATAAATTTATRTTAATCGTGAACGTTTTATTTACATTATTAGTAATGCATAATATTTTAGATATGCATTCCTTTCATACATAGGAAGGAGAAAACCTCAACTTCAATATCACATTCATACGGAAACATCATACATCAAAGAACATCAAAGAACTTTCAACCATTTTTAGAATGGTGATAATCAAAGAACTTTCAAACATTTTTAGAATGGTGATAAGATTTAATAACAATAAGCAAAAGGGCTCCAATTGGTCATCTCAAGTTCTTCTCCATATTTATTTGGAATTTGATGGATTTGAGCTAGTTTGATGTAAGCATCTATGTTTGTAGTGAAAAGACACTTTAGAAGAAGAGATGCAGGGACCTCCAAGAAGAATACAAAACATGGGCTGGCGCTGATAAATGCAATGAGAAGTATAATGTACCTTARAGGCAATATGATTATTTGCCGACATAAATAAATCAAAAATCAATTATATCTTCTAAGCTCAGCAATGATGTTAATTAGTACAATTTCCTTGTTATGTCTTTCTTGAGTCGAGCAACAAGTGTTGAGATTCCWATTGGAGATTTAACTCCTATTAAATGTTCACGRTTTTTTATAAGTATGCCTATTTTAGATTTAATTTCTATTGTAATAATTTCGTAAATATTTACCATAATGATTTATTTTTGTAACTTCTACCGAATGTGGCTCCTATAGTAATTAGAAAAATTATATTAAAAAAAAATCAATGTTCAAAGAGAGCATTTCGCTTTTCTTATTAGTAATAGGAATTTAGCAAATTTCACTGTCTTTTTGTTGATTTTCAAGTCCTCCTTTTCGTTCTTCTAAATATGGAATTACAAGAAAGTTGAGTCTAGGAAAGGTTCGAAAGAAATGTCCAATCTTTGAAGCAACTTGAATAATGCAAAACCCTTTTGTTAGACTGCCCATGTCAAGTGATCATAAAGATTTTAGGCAATTGGGAGAAATGTGTATTATGGTATAGTAGATAAATGACATAACAAGATTAACAATTTGGGTCCCTCTCCTCTCTATTGCTTATACGCATCTTCATTTCCCATGCTCTTTTTACCTAACAAAAAACCCACTTTTGAGTTCGGAAAATAAGGAAGAATTTCACTCTCTAACATGTGAAGAATGGGCTTTGCTTGCATCTTCCATTCAAACACGAAACATAAAGTTCAAAAGATTCCTTAATTTAAACATTATAAATCAATATTTTCATACCATTCTAACTTTACATTAAATATGTAATGATGTTCCGTACATTGCACAAGCTTCTTCTTTCCAAATGCGAGTAAGGGCCGGTCCCCATGGAGGGGGGAAACCCATTCATAAGCCTCTGTCCGAGCCTGGTTTGGGATTTAGAATTTTCCCTCTTAATATCAAAATTGCTTCTCTATTAATTAATTTCTATTAATAACTATATCAAACTTTGAAATTGTTGAATAATGAAATAGATATTCATTCATTGAGTTATTATGGTCGTATTGCATACATTATTGTGTCTTTAACTTTATTAAAAAATAGGCTTTAGAATTTGCGAGTTATATATTTAATCAGTAGAAGCCGGAATTTTTTTTTTTTTTTTTTAAACTTTGTGTGTGTCACTTGAAATGAGTAAAAGGATATTGGGCTTACTGGTCTTGTCTAGTTTTCTTTACTTGGATAGTACGACAGAGGAAGGCCTATGGCCCAGACATGATCTCTCTCGTATCGGCCCTTGACGTGGATCAAGCCTTATTTTATGAGTTGGGTCAAGTCCTTGGATCATCACCAACCGAACGTGTTCTTGACAATAGCGCTTGGATGATTTCAATTTTGGAAACAGCGTGATAAAAAACAAAATAATTGAAATACATAATTAATTAGTAAATAATACATATAAAAATATCAATAATAATTTCAAGTTATTGACATCTTATACATTTTTTTTTTTTGTCTCTCGAAAAGTGGATTATATCAATATATAAATCAAATAAGTTACAAAATAGAAGACAATTAACCCAGCATAAGTGCTGGTCTGCTCTGTCAACTAGTCAGTAAAAGGAAAACAAGTAAGAACAACCTATCTAATATCAGCAGCTAGAGCATGTAGCAAGTCATGTACTATCTTATAAATCAGTTCAATAAACTCTAATGTAGGTTGTGCCTGCTGCATGTCAGAAAACAAAAGATTGTTTGTTTCCAACCATATCAAATGCACTGATTGACTGAAGATATAATCTCAATGTCTAATGTTAATTTTGATCGCACTAGGAAGTGATAGATTGAGCAGTATTCGATATGATGGAGAAGTACATGTCCCTAAAAGGGATGAAATAGCCGATGGAATTAAATCCTACCCCATCAGTTGAACTCTCTCACAATGGCACAAGACATGCAAGACTTGCTCAATATTCTCCCTACAAATACCACATATAGGGGATAGAATTATCCTTCTTTTCCAAAGCATCTCCGTAATTTTGAGTCTGTCCTGCACGACCAGCCAGGGGTCGAGGGATGGTCGGGTTGACCATTCAAATTTCCATACTCTCTTGCATGCTTTGCTAGGTATATGGGAGTTTTCAAAAGTTTGAAGACTGGAACATGTTGATTTTTTACTAAACTCTCTTAAAGTCGAAATGTGAAAAGAAATAATTAGTAAATGAAGAACAATTTTTCAACACATCACTGCATTGCCACATTTAACCAAAAAGATAGGAGAAAAGAGATTATTTGAATTTACCTTGAACAAAATTGAATTTTATGAGGCCAATTAAGGAATTTGGGGGCGAATTAATGCAACTAAAAGGTTAGGGTTATGTTTAATATTTGAGAGATGTTTTGGATCACAAAAGAAAAGGAAAATAAAAAGAGAAATGACCAAGACGGTCCCAAAAGCTCCAAAACAAAGGACAGAGGCAACCTCGCGACTCGCCGCTTGCTCTGTTTCAAAATTAGTCACACTCAGATAAGGAACCCACATACTAACACAGTCCTCAACTCACTACCGCCGGASGCCGGCCACCCATACGGTGGTTCAAATGGCGAACCTAAGGACAGCAATGGACGCGGCATTTTGGGACCTGAACATAGCCACTCCACGGTCCCTTGACGGCGTGGCGCGCTCAATTCCCGGTGAACCCATTCCTTTGGACGGCAGCAGAGCCGGCCGTTCACTCAGAATTCAACAGCTCGCTGTTTTGCAAAATGGGTTCCCTTTAGGCATCATTCCCGCTTGGTCTCCAACCCCTCATAAAGAATTGGGCTCTTTTGCCCTGCACTCTCTCTTGTTCACAACTTGCACGCGTAACTGGTAAGTAGTCCTAGTAATACCTTAAATATTTGGGAAGCTCGTTGTCCTGCTAGTTATTCGTATTAAGACTAACAAAGGAAATAAATATGTTAGAAAATCGTAACGAAATGAGAAACGAAATTTTATTATCAGAAAGTGAACTAATCCTCTTTTATCTGTCCTCCATTTAGTCTAGAGGGTATTATATCTATAGGTTTCTTAGAAATATTTTAGTTTCTGTTAATTTAGGAGGTAAATTTGTTCTTGCTGCTTATACATGTTTCACGGTCTGGATATACTGGCAATGGGTTTGCCCTTGATGATTACAAGTTTGATTTTGCACCCTGATATCTTTTTGTAATGCTTAAACTTTTTTAGCCCAAAATGTTTTGGAACCTGTTCTGGGAGACATCTGCTAATTATAAGGTGTTGCAACCAAAAGATACATGAAGAGAATTGTATTAGTTTTATTTAGCACCTTAAGTGAAATGAACCAATGTGGGTAATTTGCCTTCAGTTAAATGCTCTGTAGCTCCAGTTCACCTCCATTGGGAAGATACTACTCATAAGAAGTCCAAATTCTATAAGTTGTATGTGGCACTCAATGACTRCCCGTTTCATGCTTAACCGTGATATAACAATATGATCCTGCTGTAAGAAATTTACACTATTAGGAATGGATATTTCGAAATATAGACTGAACTTGAATCTTCAGAATGTTGTCACAATTCAAAATTTTTACATGGATCAACCTCTATTTCTAATATGCTATTTTGAGTTTCATATCATCTATTTCATTGTATTACTTTTGGCAGTAATAAGTGAACCTTCTTTCTTTCTTTCATTCTTTTTGGTATGGAAAAAAAGGCATACACCCATCTTGAACCTACAATCTATTTTTATAGGTGTCTTTTTCTAGCATTCATATGAAATTTGCTATCGTTTCTCAAAATTTATGTCTGATTTACATGTCTATGATCCAAAAATACGCCTACAGGTGGCTTGGACTAATAGGACAGTTCCGTCCAAAAAAATTGATATCTTCCCTTAAAGCTGAACTATCTGCCGGGGATGAATGGGAGCTTCCTGCGTTTAAAGATGTAGCTAGGCATTTCTTAGACAAGTCACTGTATACAATTGGTTTGTGCTCACAGCTAACTTTGCCATCCTCAACTTCYTTGTTGTTGAGTACAGAGAAGSATGGTGAGAGGAAAGGACGCAAATCTAAAGCCATGGTCTATCACAAGGCAATGCCAAAACTTTGCTAACTGCTGTGTATTTGAGTTTCTTATCATTTCCTCCCTTATCTGTTTCATTCTGTTCTTGCTTCTTCATGATTTACTSTGGAAATATTGATARKTCCTTTCCTATGAATGGTAGTAGTTGTTACTCAGTGATGTGCAATGAAGTTTAGCACTGTCTTTGTACTGTTCTGGAATAACGTTGCTGCTTGCATTTGTTTGGCGTAGTTTCTGCTTAACAGTAGCTACGGTTTGAGGCTTATGTGGTGTTCTTTGAGTTGCAGCTTCCTAATCACGATATCACATTTGAAGCAGCATGGCCTGAACTGTTTATAGACAGTAAAGGAAAATACTGGGAAGTTCCTGAATCCATATCCTTGGATTGCTTATCCCTTGTTTCAGATTCTGGACTACGATATCGCTTTGGCTTACATAGAAACAGTGGCCTTCCCAAGGCTGTTAGCTCCTCTATTGCCGAGGCACCTGTTGCTCTACTGCCAGGATTTTGTGCTAAAACTGCCTTTTCTTATGAGAGGAGCAAAGACATCTGGAGATATAAAGAGACAAAAGAGGATCTCATAATAGAGACACCTGCTGGCAAGTTTTTGCGCCCGTCATATGATATTCGTCTTAAAGAACCTTATGCTGCAATCTCTGGAATAATTGGTAATCTTGCCACCTAAACATTATTCTTCTCATTTTATGAATTTGTAGCTTCTTTTCTCAGTTTCTTATTTGATCTTTTATGTTCTTAGCTAAATATTTATCATGCTCAAAAGGAACATCTTRTTTTTCCCGTCGAACTTCTAATTTTTTTTCGTTTTTGGCTTTACTTCTGCATCTACCCACCAGCAATGACAATGGTASATCATCAATTACAAAATGGAATTGAAGACATATAAGCAAAGATGTTGTATGTATGTCATATTTGCGCGTWCCATCATAGCTGTGTTTTTTCTTAAGTCTCTTTTTGACATATCCAGGGAACATGAAGTAATTATGCAATGGTTTTGTTATTGGGASTTATTGTGCACATGGCAAGGAAAAGTCGCTATATATTAAATGATCAATGGAGTATTATCTCCTGAAACACTAGTAGTTGAAGCTCACGCCTTCAGCCAAATTCATTTCCTTTTAGAGTAGAATGAATTTAAGTGATGCTTTTTCCTCTTTACTCAAAGTTTTCTTGCGCTGAGCATCGTGTGGTTACACTTTTGAATCTCATCCATTTAGGTGCTGCTTGCACATCATGGTTTGGCYGTGGGAAGAGCACTCTTGGTGCTGATTCAAGCGAAGTGGGAGGCGATAGCATTCATTRGAATGCTAAATCTAGAAGTCCTTTCAGTGTTGATCTCTTTGCTTCTGGTTGCTCTACCTTCCAGCATGGGAAATTTAGAAAGTTATTCGGTGACCTAACGAGGATAGATGCACGACTCGACATTCCTTCGGCTTCAGCTTTACTGAAGCAGTTTTCAAATATTTTCAGCAATACTGCTAATAGAAATCCTGAAGACCTACTGGATTCCCCTAGATTAAATTTCATCTTCCAGCAGCAGGTAAATAAACATTTTGTGAATGCCATTTGGTTTTTGTTCTAGTTGTGAAGTGATATTGAATGACTACGCCAGGTAAAAAGAAAAGGTAACTTGAACCCTCTCATGGCTATCCAAGATCAAGTCTGTTTCATTTTTACTTTTTATTTTTATTTATTTTCTTAATATGGAGTGTATGAAAAGAGAAAAACTGAAACCTTTGGSCTCCACAGAAATGAGGTGCAATTATTAAAAATGAAGAGGTCCAGCAATTTTATTTACAGCAGGGATTATTTTAATAGTGCTCATGTGCAACTTCCTTTCAACCTTCAGAAAGCTTTCAGAAATTTTCCTTTAATAAAATCCTATAAAATAACCTCTGTTAGTAAATGATAAAATTCTCGTGGAATGTAAGGAGGGTTTATTGGCTTTAAATTGTTTCCCTGGTGCGATTGGCATAAATTTTGCCTCATTTTCTGTTCATCTCATAGGTTGCAGGGCCGATTGTCCTTCGACTAGATTCCAGGTTGTTGCTCAATTCACCTTATAGACGCGGTCCACATCTGGAAGATATGATATTCAGCTTGACCTACTCTCTGAGGCTCCTGAAATCCGGGAAAGTGGTAGCATGGTACTCTCCTAAGAGAAAAGAGGGGATGATTGAGTTGCGGTTGTTTGAATTTTAACGGTCTTTCCTTTCCTTCTATCTTCTGTACTTGAGGCGGTTTTGTTTAAGCACTGTATAGCCTCCTGTAAGTGAATTTCTTGCAGAAATCTATTTTCAATCATCTAGACAATGCTATTCCAGCAATGCTTATGAAATCKGATTTAAATTGAGTGGATTTCATTTGCCGGGAACTAGCAAGAAATCGTCAGCTTGAGTTGTGCAGGTAATACTGACCAGAAGATGTCTCATACCTGTTGGTGGAATATGCATTATGCTTGTTTAGAAAGTTACAGGGCCAACATTTCTGGAAGATATCAACACAACTGCAAAGTGAAAAGGTGGTCTGTCATACTGTGTTCTCTTATCTACTCGATGAGAGATATAAATGGCTCGTCGAGGGCACTAGAAATTGGAGAGGAATAAAACAACTGGTAACTGGGCATGTTCCGTCAAGAATAGATGTTGTTTTTCCATCATCTTATGGCCTTCATTGGTGGATACTGAAACATACTTTCACTAAAAGTGCAAACGACCAATGGATTTAGGTTGCACATGCGAGAGAGGAACTTTCCAATATTAAAAGAACGAGCACATTCTGCATAAAGTAATAAGTTCTTAGACGGCAATACTGCTAATTAAGCTTCATTTCCCAAAAGTTCACGCCAGAAAAAGTTCTACCAAAATTGAACGTTTCTCTCGCTAAAGTATCAGTTCGGCAGAGAGACAACAATATCAGACATAGAAKGAATGTTTCTTTCTCRCAAGTCTGAGGAATATAATTGGTTCGATGTTCTCTTCTCTCGACATGCTGAGGACTCACTCAACTACAGCAAGCAAATCACCAGCTTTACAGAAACAATGCCTTGCCTCCGTTCCCAAATCCACCTAAAATATATTAAAATTCACATATATCAATAACCTAAAGGCATTACATAACAGCTGATATATCTTACACAACAATGAATATTGAGTTGTACTGGACACATTGAAAATATCCCKACACAGGCAATGCCAAAATGATACAATTTGGAAGCAGTTTCTCCACCTTTTCCACCTTCTATTACAATTGCTAAACTTCTACTGCCTCGTACTCTTTATGGRTAAAGATTGTCATTCTCCTACGCTTGTACTCAAGGGGCAATAGTTAAGTGGTATAAAGAATTAGCCCGATGGGTCACAGAACTCACAGTTACCARGGAATATATCGAATTTTGGTCAAGCAATAGTCAAGCAACTATGGAACTGGACGGGAGTTGGGAGATTGTTACATTATTAGTCAGGCCACCTCAGTACAAGATTTGACATATAGGACAGTGAAAACATAAGGCCTTTGTTGCTTTCAGGCTGTTTTCTATTTTCCATTTTCAAAAAATTAAAAATACATTCTCTTTCATATTTTTTAAAACACATTTCCGGAAACAGAAATATTTTTTATACTAAAACTAAAAACAACCAAAATATAGTAATCGGCCTGGAATATATTCACCTCTGCTTTAGCTCTTATGGCTGTTAAATAGATTAAGAAGTTCCTCCTTGTATTCACTTCTGAATCATTAAGTGTAACAATAGTATACGCACCACTATAGAACCACCTCATGTAAGATAATACTAACTGCAGTATATTGATAAGCAGAGATTCCAAAAGCAACTAAATCACATACCTCATAAGCATTTATATCAGAGAAAATAACCTGCAAAGGAATATTTTGCCCATTAAGAAGCATAACTAGAATTATGTCTATTGCATGTAATGTATCAGTTGCATACAGGAGTAGTTGGAAAAAATAACACGTTTTGAACCTACCTTCTTCCCCGTATTCACTTCCCGTACCTCAGTGCCAACAGAAATAACCTAAAGCAGAAGAAGCAATTAGGTAACTCACTAACTATAAAAGTCGAGTCAAGTCTTATGTTATATATAATACACAAGCAAAACATGTATTTATGTTTAACTCACCTCTCCCATAAGATACCTCTCAAACTTTACGGCTGACTTAGGCAGCAAAACTCCTCCGGCTGATTTCTGTATTAAAAGCATGCCATGCATTAATAACGACCTACAATGTGTCCTAGTATATCTAGCACTCCAATATGAAGCTATGACCTCTTTGGTTTTACTATAGAATTAGAATGAACATGAAAATGTGAATTAACTATAAACTAGAAAGGGYCATAGCAACAGAAAATGACTATCACAGAGTACACGAAAATTCCATCCATGCAGGTGTCTAAATCAGATTCCAACCTCTTCAGAATTCGGCATGCTAGAAGCAACTACTATATAATCCATCCCATCCCCAAACATTGTGAGTCAAGCTACAAGGACAAAGTGCCCAAGCAATGGCCATCTTTAAGATACATTGACTCCAGAACCCTCTCATTCTGCTAATATCATTTAGAAGTCATTCCCGCATATGTCATTTCAGACGCTTAATAGATTAAATTTTGTYTTTATCGACTGTAGCTTCTTGCGAGCAAAAAGTGTAGTAGACAGAGACTGATCAGCATGTTTGTAATGTTAATTATAATGTAAACTAGAGGCGTAAGCAGTATCAAAAAGCTAAAATGCCTCAGATAGATAATGTGCAATGAGTAAGCACTGTTTTTGCGTCTGTAAACTGCAAGCATCAGCCTCATTTTCAGTTTCACTTACAAGGGGCTCGATTAGTTGGACATATTTTGGGCCAAAAATAAACGAACAAGCAATCTGAATTTGGCTTTCGTCAATTCAAGCAAGCTCCAAATTCTCTTCGAACCAAGGTTCCCAAGATTGCCTCTTGGTTCGTGAATTTGGTATAACATAAATMTAATCTATAACAGAAACAAAATTGTATGACAATACCTCAGGTAGCTCCTCCAACTTTATCAAGACTCTATCGGCTTGCGGCACAACCTGTTGTTATCCGAACAAAATCCCATTCAAGCTTTTCTATTTTTATCTACATTCAAATTCCCAAATACATATGAAAAATGAGATTTTGACAAGAAGTGCATAAACKGAAGAACCTTGGCTGGCTCAAATTTCTTTGCAATTGCATTGACTCTGAGAACATTATTTCTTCGCAAACCTACTCGCGAATAAAAAGACAAGAACAAGTTAGAACAGCTATGGTAATTAAAAGTAACCAATTTTACAGAAAATAAGAAATCACCTATGGGGCCTTGATTGCGTGAGGAGAGTAGGAAGGAGTTTGTCTGTGGAAGGGTAAAGGGTTTTACTAGAGTAACCAAGGAAGAGGCCATGGTGGATAAGGAAGAAGCAAAGCAGCCACTGAAGAATGTAATGAGCCTGCGTTAATAGTGCATACTGCGAGTTGGAAGAAATGACATTTCCAACCTATTTTAGAGGGGTACCGATGATACGCGGCTCGTTGCGATTTGATTGGGTCATCGCCAACGCTGTCTAGACGGTTCCGTGATATTGATCCATGAATGTAACCCGAAATGGTTTCGCGATCATAAAGCTGCGATTTTTCAAGGTTTTGTTTTCACAAAAAAAAAAAAAAGGAAAAATCGGGCATGCATTATATACTAGAGACCTCGAGTCAAATTATCAAAATTACGATACATACACCATATTATATAGTTTTTTCAATTAAATAGATACATTGTAATGTTTTATCTTGTTCTTAAGCAGGGGAGTGTGGAATTTTTAAATGATTCATTTAAGGATAAGATTAGAAACATCTGTATATATTGAAGAAACATGTTAATATGCTGCGTGGCTATGTAATGAAGATAATTTGACTCGAGATCTCTGTATAATGCACTGCGATATTTTTTTTTTGTGCAACTGAAAATCTAGATTATGAATTTTTGAAAATATGATTTCTTACATTATGGATCAAATCACGAAACCGTCTGGAACCGTATGCGGTTGCATCCAATCTTAATTCGATACCCGGTATCTGTTCCCTCTATATTAAATTAGGAATTTTCCTTTTTCTTTCAACTCTCGTGCACTATTAGCAGCTCATTACATACTCATGTGGCTTTTTGTTTCTTCCATTAATCCATTAATGGCTCTCTTGGCAGTACTCTCAAGTAATATAAACCTATCACCTGCACATTCATAAGCTCCCTTCTATACTCCTGCTCAACGCGGCTCCATTCATTCCTTGTGACTGTCTGTACTTTGGCTCTCTCTCTCTCCTCTCCCCTCTCATATATATGTATCTTTTTATTATGCATTGCTTATCTCTAGATTGTTAATTAGTCTTCTATATATTAGGACCTGATTATATCAACTTGAGATATATATATATGTAATATTAGATGATAATGTCTCTATTAATTCTGGAATGTAGAGGGGAAGGGTATAGTGAAGTTGGATTAATAAATTAGTTAGTTATCTCTAAAAGAGGGCAACACAACCTACTTTTATGTTATGAAATAGTATTAACATTTATTATATGAGACTTATATAGCTCAATAGATTATAGTAAGTAATAAGGTAGGTTTTAGGACGCCTCCTTATCGAAGATATAAATACGATATTAGTTGAGAGAATTAATAATGAAAAAAGGATATTTAAGAAGTTGTATAGGCTCGTAGGGATGGTTAGAATGTTGGTATTAGCCTTAAGCGTTTGGCTCTTCTATCGTTGGAGGTACTGGCACGGTCTCTTTATGTGGTATATAGACTAAGTCGTAATAATATTATAGGATATTTAGGTATTATTCAACGGTTCTGTGTCTTTTTTGTTAAATAATTGGATAGACGGTCTTAAAAATAATGGATATGTTATCAGAAAAATTTCATAATCTGAGAGGTGTTCGTAGTGTTTGAAACTTAACGCTGTTCAATACTTAAAGCGATAGCTCGATTTTATATAATATTCTCTCATAAACTCGATGATTTGCTAGGAAATGTTTATAATTTGTAGTTTAAAATTAGATAAATTAGGGTTGGGAAGTTTGGTAATGTATGGGATCAAGGAGAACTCAGGTATTTGTTGCATTATACTTTTGTAAATATGTCTCGGCTAATTGTTCTTATATTGAGCTGTGAATATTGCAGAACTATTGGGTTTTTAATAATTTTAAGTCAAGAGCAGCTTCTTCTCAAAATTGCCTCTTTAGTTAGGTAGCTAAGAATAGGATGTCTCTCTGGAATGGGTGATTAGAGTAGAATTATATAAGTTAAAAAACTAATGAGTAGTAGGGGGAGATGATTGATAAATGGAGAGCGTTTGAATGAGTTTTAACTTCTATGGGGGAAATGGCTCAATCTCGTGGAGAGGATAGATCTCTCAGCGTAGTTTAATATTGCCTCTGGTTGTCAATTTTGGTGATAAATTTATTTTAGGTGCAGATGTAAGTCCTCTCTATATAAAGGTGTTTTTTTATATTTAGTCTCGATATCGGGAGTGAGTTTTTGTAAGGTTTGGAAGATCTCTTTTCTGATTTTTTCTATCTTATGATAAAACACTCTCTGGTCCAATATTAGAATTGTCATATGGGATTAAATGTAATTTGATAAATCTCCTATGTCTTCGTTAAAAGTTGTAGATTTATCTATTGCTTGAATATCTTCGTATATTTATGATGACTGCCTCTTTATCGGATGCAGGTATTCTCTGTTGATATTGTGATATATGTTCTGGCGTGTATAAGAGAACTTAAGAACATAGATTGATGTATATTAACTAGTATTGTTTTTAGTAAGTAGTCTGGTGATTTTACACTTGTCTAAAAATGAAGGACTACCACGCTTTTTATGTTGATTTTTTTCTTTCTTCTGTAGCAAAGGCTCGATTTTATTCTCTCTTTATCGTATAAAGATTGTTAGTTAGGTGGATGCTATATCTTGTATTGGTAAATGTCTTTCGTGTTCATAGGCGGTTTAGATGGGGTGTTAAATTCGCTACGTGATGTAATTGCTTAATTACAATATGAATGTTTAATAATGTGAGTTCTGTCTTTCTTATAGTGTGAGTTATGGACTGCCCATATTTTGCTTAATTGAGTTTATGCCTTTTTGTGTAATTGCCAATGTGATATTAGGGGAGTTTAACTGATCCAATAAGGATCTATGAATGAAGGCCTATTCAAAATTTGACGATAATTGGTAAGCCTAAGTTGTTAAATTTGTGTTAAATTTTCTTATATTTTTATTGATTTTGTTTACTAATTGATGTTTGTACTAGGCTTAACTCTAAAGGGCTTTTAAATATAATACTGTTTAAAGATTTAGATTGGACTCTTTATTAGTAAGATGATGATTATGCTTTTGTAGAGTTTAATTATATTGTTTTGTCTATTAAACTTTTGGGATATTTATTTATTCACCTGATGGAAAATGAGAGCGGATGTTGCTGAGCAGGAGAATATTGAGCTCGTATAATGAGATAGATTTTGTATGTCATATATAAGGTTGAGAGCAATATTCTTAATTACGACTGGATGAAAGGAATGTAAGTGGATATGTGATTTTGGTTGTATCTACGGGATTTTTCGTTATATTGTTCTATAAAAAATATGTTTTTATAGTCTCTTAGTTGTTCTAGCTTATTATACTATTTTGGATGTAAAGTTTGGTCGGGACGTGATTAGTGAATACTCTTGCGTTCTCTTTGGCTTGTGTATTAAATTAGTCTTTGGAAATATTGATATTTAAAAATTTTTTCCTATTTGGTTTTTTACTTCCATTACTTTCAGTAGAGCTAGTAGATTGGTCTTAATTGTAATTTTATGTAGGTATTGAATATTAACATGGTCTGTAAATAATCAATGAGGTAGTTTTGTTGGTGTGTTTAGTTTGTTGAATTATATGTGAGTTACGACTGCTAATCTATAATCTGTTTATATTGAGGACTGGTTGGGATTGTTTAAAGGGTTTTGTGTATTTTGTGGATATCCATAGTATAGTGGAGTGTCATGAAGGTATGGTTAGTGGATTGTAGGTTTGTGGAGAGGGTAATATACATGTTTTTGGCATATCTCTTTCTTTTCTATAGTTTATTTGGATTTACTAATTAGCATTAGTGGCTGTATATAGTTAGTTTAATTGTATATTTGGTGTGATATAATTGTAAGTGTGTCTCTCTTGAGTTTCCTTTGTTAGTTTATTCAGCTTGTCTTAAGTGCATTCTGCTTAGTTGCTATCTCCTTTTATTCTGTTACATCGGTATGAAATAATAAAAATATCTTTATTAATGTATATATGTGAATTGATTTTGTATGATATTTTGCTTGAGGTATAAATCTACTTGTTAGGATTAAGAAAAATAATCTCAAATTTAGGTTTAAAGAATTTATGATATGTATGCAGATATATCATCTGTTGTAGTAGTTTGTCGGTATGAATATCATGCTAAAATAGGAGTAAATTTTCGTAGGCCTTAGGAGTTAAATATTTAAGAATAATCGGTGTAATAAAGAGTGCTATGAATTAGTAATGTGGTCGCTTATGTGTATGTCAATTATAGGATTTAAACGTGCAGGGTGAATTATATATATTATACAAATATAGTATGTTAATTTTAACAATTATGATCAAGGAACAATGAGTTAAAGATATGGGTTATTAATTATTTTATATAGTGATAATCTTAGACCATAGATGTATTCAGTAGATTATCTTAGCAGATTTTATCTAAATTTATTTTATATCATAGTTGTGATTGTGGAGATTTTGGAGTCGGTGGCTCATAGGTAGTCGGATTGTCCTGTGTTACAATGAAGTTCTTATATTTGATTGTCTCTTGGGAGTGAGATAGGGTTGGGGGTTTAATTAAATTGTATCTATGCTGGGATTTGTTTGTGCTCTTCTCATAGATATTTAAAGTGTTGCGAAACCCTTAGTCTATGGAGGTCCTCCTTAAGGTGAGAGTATCAGATGGTGGATATGGATTGATTTGACATCGGTTCATTAGCCCATATAAATTGTCCTCAGGGCTTTGCATATTTCTTCATCTTATTTTTTTATCTTTCTGTGTAATAGTGTATATAATGAAAGAATACTCACTTGCTTAATATTTTCACTTGTATAGATCTGATTCTTTAGCATTGAACTTAGTAAAATTATAAATGAAGTTGCTGATTATCTGACTTAGCTGTGGATAATTTATAATCGTTTGTTGTAATTGATTGCGCGACTGGGAGGGTTAGTTAGGATATTATTGTTTGTTTATATCTGATATATAGTCTCTCAAACTAACAAGCATGGATTAACCTTAATTGATACATATCTCAAATTGCGTTAGTTTGCTTTCTACTATGGAGATCTGATATGAGAGCATCGAAAGTAGATCTTTAAAATGAGTGATATAAAGATGCAAGAAGGTATCTTAGTAAAGATTTATTCTTCTTACTCTTACAAAACTTCAAATAGATGAAAATTGACACCCTATTTATTAGAGAGCTATGGCTGAGGTGGAATTATGGCGAAAGTATGCTTTTTAAGGTAGCGTAACTTAATGAGATATGTGAGGGATGGGAATAGATCTTTATAGTGTAGATTACCTGATTATAAGCATACTCGAAAATACTGGGCTTATTGTGGGTTATAAACATGACAATAGCTTGTTAATAAAATGTTAAAATAATGGTGGTATATGGAAAATTTATAGAGAGAGATGTGTGTTAGATACAGGATGCGGTCGCTGAAATTAATAATTAAATGTGAGAATACATACATATATTACTAGATTGTACTATATGTATTAAATGAGGGAATGGGAAGCAGCGGATAGGATAATATGTCTATAGATCTTAAATAAGATATAAATATTGTCTTTGAGAATCTTGACTAAAATGCAAATAAATGATAAATGTCTATATTTTTTGAATAGAAGTCTATTTAGGTAGCTATCTGTATTTTTTTCATTATAAAGTAAAGAAAGTTGAACTTACGCAGTTTAATAAATTTATAGAAGTCATATCAAGGACTAGTTTGTTCATTTTTCATGTGGACGTCATGGGAGTATTCGGAGATGCTGCTTGACTATGAGCCCGTCGTTCTCTTTAAAAATTAAGAGAAAAGGGATGAATTGAGTACTAAGGGTAGGTAATTTAGATGGTTTAAATTATTCTCTATATATTGTTATTATGGCTAGCACTTGCTCGGCTGATTTTAGGGTGGATTAGGGGCGGGCATCAATAGTGGTTGATTACTTGGAATAGATCTATAGATAGTCCTAAATATTTTAGGGTACATTGATAAACTGAGCTCTGAGGATTTCTTAGTATAGGGCTTGTATATATTTTGTTATTTTATTGGTGAGTAGGGAAGGTGCATATCTGTATGAGGGAATATATAGGAATATGATGAGTTGTATTGTTTTTATATCTTGTGGACGATATCGTCAAGGGAATATTTCAGTGGATAAAGTATAAATGTGTAACTCTGAGCGTCGGGATACTTTGTTGTCATTAAGTGATTTAAGTGTGAATTTAAATGATTGATATAGGACTTGTGATTTTATTTGCTATTCAGATGTGATTTAGTAATGAAGGCCTTGCGCTAGGCATTAACTGATAAGTTCTAGAAATAGAGTCTGAAATTTAGTTAATGAATTGGAGTATGCACTAAGAATGATTATGCTATGTAACTTTATGTATAGCTTGAGTATTTGTAATATGAGATGTATCAGTATAGATAATGGTAAGAACTATTTTGATATGAAAATTAGTGTTAGATGAGATGCCCGTTGAGCTTATATTATTATATATATGAGTTTGTTGTTGGAAGGCGATGTAATATTATGTTAAATAATGCTATTATGATTAAATAAGATAAAGGGGCTGATTGCTTTGAGTATATTTTATCAGTTATATTTTGTATTTATATACAAATATGGTATGGATAAGTAATTTATAAGTTGCCAGTTTGCCTATTTTCTCCACAGGAAATCAGCCCGAGATGAATATTGTAGCGGATTTTATCGTAGATCATATACGTATTTTGACAATTGATGTATCTCGAAACTGAATCTTCAGTATAAATCTCCAAGATTAATCGAGTTATGATGAAAAGGTGTATAAATTTGAATGAGATATTTTTGTTAGAAATTCTGTGTACTTTTTGTTTTAATTGTGATTATATTTGTGAATTTTAATAGTATATTAAAGGCTTTAAAATATTTTATAATTAATTATATGGAGTTATTAAAATATAGTTGATTATAAAATTAATTTTGATAAGTATATTGGTTTATTGTGCTTGTGCGATGCTTTGCTCAGGATGGGTTACTGCTCCCTAGGATCAGCCTCGGGCACAGAGGCGATAGTGTTCAATGTACAGTGTAGTTTCGTAAAGATCATTTTAAAGCTAGGTACAAACAGGACTAGGATAGGGATAGTCGTGGAAATAGGATTTTGGTTAATATGCGCCTTCAGAAGCATGGATTCTAAGGTGTAATTCTTATTCTAATAAAATGTTTTTCATGCAAGTTTTATTAGCTCTCTTTTTTGATTTAAAAGTGGGCTAAAGTTAGTAGTGAGGGTAGGTTATATTTGAGAGCTCTTGTTTACCAAATCAATACAATCTTTGAGAAATTTGTTATGTAATGTTTTCTTGGATTATTAATTTAATCAAAACTTATAGATATGACTTGCTAAGTTGTAATAACTTATAATGTATGGATGATTCATGTTACCGTTGTGTAAATATTAATTGAGAACTTGTCAACTCGTCAGTATGGTTGGATTTGTAACTATATCT
>MEJB01000006.1:5154952-5172452 GCA_001752375.1 Rhazya stricta
CCCCCAATAATTGGAGCACCTTAATGACAATATAGAGAGGGCAACCCTTTTTGTTATTAAAGTTAAATTTTAACTTAGATAAGAGTTTTGGCCCCCTTCAAAACAAAGAAAAAGAAAAGATTAAGAGTTTTGCCAGTTGATGTATTAGCTTAGGTCTCTACTTGCCTCCTCATAACTGGGGTTCTGTGTTCTTATAATGGTGGGTTTTCAAATAATTCATCTTGTACTGTGAACTTAAGCAGCTTCGTTTAATTCCCAACAAATTTGCTGATAATGGTGGGGACTCGGACCTTCTAATTCCTAGTTCTTTGACTGGAGAACTCGGCTTCTCTCAAAATTGCCTCTGTTTTGTAGAAGCTCAAAGAAATTAATTAAACAAAGTGTGGAACGGCTGTATGGGACCACCAATCTCAGCTTTTGCCCTCAATCTCTGCGAGCACTCATCAGTTGTCTCCTTTTCTTCCTAACCCCTTCCATTTTCATGGAAAATTTAACCCCATTATCTTCTTTTTCTTCGTAACGCCCTCTTTCTGCGTTTCTAATTGGAATCTTGAAGAACAATGTTTACATTGTTAAAGTAGACACTTTTTCAGAACTCCGCTTTTATTCATTTTTTCTTTTCCATTTCTCCCGAAAGAAAGCTTACTTTTTGGACTCGTCTGTGYTGATGTCGAAGAAGCTCTGCTTTCTTGAATGGACTGCTATTTGCAGTCTTCTGCTGGCAGCAGTTGTTTCCTCCAAGAACCATGGTAAGTAAGCCAGTTCTTTCATGCTTATAGTACCATTATCTTGTTTGGTTTTTGCTAGTAGTTGAGATGTTTTTGAGTATTTTCTGTTTTGCTTAACTTTTGGAATCACCAAGGATGTTAGCTTGAGAAAATGTAATATTGTTATAGACTATCTTCGTACTACATTTTTCCTTGTTAAAATTTATCTCTTTTGTTTTCTAGCTTTAATTGGAGTTCGGACATTGAAAACTTGGCTCTGAAATATAATATATCCACTCATCTAGTAGTAGAAATACAGGCAATAATAGATGCTTAACTGAATAGGATTTAAGGGGATTTCCAAGTATATACGTTGATCTCTTTCATGTGGTTTACAAGCATGTGGCCGATGGTCCTGTTATCACTTTGTCAGCTCTGCTGATTCTTCCATCTTCAACGATGAAAAATCTATGAGTAGTTATTTTCATTAACACATGATTCCATATAAGTATCATCTGTCGATTCTATCATTCTAGGATAAAAATCTATAAAGAGTTGCAGGTAGTGAAGTCTATTTAACAAATGACAAGGATAAATATTCTATTGCTGAAAGTTTTAGACTTGGTCATGGTGCTCAGATGTTTACATTGAAGTTCTTTATTTGTTTCTCGTGCTCAATTACACCCAGTCAGATCCTCATTTCAGAAATATTTCCTCTTTAGCAATTGCCCAGGGCATCTCATCTTCTTTTTCTCTGTAATGTGTTAAGAATCTCCTTGTAATTTCACTTGGATATCAAGATTTATATTGCATTCTGCTTGTTAAAATCATGTACTGCTTGTGTAATGTTGTATATCCACAGCAGGACCAAACTCCAATTAGTTGCTTTCAGACATGAGGCGAATGAGTGAAAATGAGTTATTTGAATTCATCACTACACTCAATGATGATTTTTAAATGATTATGGAACCTTTGGTACTGTTGTTAGTATCATACTGTTTAAGCACCTCGAAAAACCTGAGAACATGGAAGAAGCCAGGTGACAGATGGAAAAATATAATGATCTAAGAGAGGGAGGGAGAGGAAGGTTGATAATATTCTCTTCTACAAACAAATATTCAATCTAAAGCCATTCAAGTGACTTAATATGATTTTCACTAGTTGTTTCAGATTTCTGTGGAAAGCTCTGGAATCAGCTTCTTAGTTTTCTTTCCCCATAAAAGAAAAAAGCAAGGAAAATGTCTTTTGTATTGCYAGCACTTCTCCTGTTTAATAGGAGATATAAAAGTCCAAAGTTATACTGACTCTGAGATTTCAGTTTGTTAATGGACAATCATGAAAAGATTGAGTTTTGTGACAAGCAAGTGCTGGCTGGACTTTTGAAGAATAATACTTTTGCTACAGAAGTAAGCCTTGCAGGAACAATTCTGAAGACTTTAATCATYTGATTTACATGATGCTTGAAATTACAGAGAACCATAAAATTAGTGAATGCTTGAGCAAAAGATAAAATTCAAAATATGCACAAGTACATGTACTATTTTTGTTAGTTTATTTTTCTTTGAAGTATTATAACGTTGCATTTGCTATTTTCTCCCACAGGAAATCCAGCAGATGATCTTGTGGAAATCATCAACGAGAACCGAACAGCTCAGAAACTTCCAAAATTGAGTAATAATCCTGGTCTAGGTTGCATTGCTTTGCAGTATGCCGAGGAATGTCAGTGGAACTGTAGTAGTAACAACACTATAAACTGTTGGCCTTCAGAAGATGATTTTACTGAAGTTTTTGCTCCTAATTGCGGTGTAGAGCTGCCAACATTCGGGACTATATCTGGGTATATTCTTGGCTGTCAACGCAAAAATCTTGCACCATCAGAAGCCTTCTCACAAGTGCTTGCTCCAGACAAAAAAACACTCTCTATTTTAAGAAATAGATCACATAATGAAATGGGAGTTGGCATATTCAAAACACACAAGCATAAAGGTCCATACTTTTGGTGTGTACTATTTAGTAACAGTCAGGCAAATACTACATTTGTTCTTGAGGATCTGGGTAAAGGGGTCAAGCAGAAGAAAGGATGTTACAGTGGGAGCAATGATCCTTGCAGCAGAGCAAACAAAATTACTGGTATGTTCTATAACATTTGGACCTTGGTATTACTGCATGTATTTTTCTTTCAACAACTTTACCACAATTTTTGGTAAGATATGTGAAAATCTATCGCATGCTTCGTAGAAATTTTTATCACAATCGAGCTGAATGAGTCTCCAATGCAATTCAAGATCACGCTTTTGAGCATTTTAAGTTCCTCTCTTGTTTCAGATGATTAATTCTTTATAGATTTAAAGTTCTTTCATAGAAAGGTGCAAGATTAGCAGAATGGGGTTTCGACAGGTTTATTTTCCAGTTAGTAAAAGCCACAATTTGTTTATGTTATACTGTTTGGTAATGCTTCAAGTATGGTGGCGAAAAGCAAGATGTAGGAGCTGAACTTCTCGTTGAGTTTTCTAGGAGGTCTGATAACTAAGCAGTAAGCAGTTATTAGTTGGCTTATCTGTCTTTTATTAGATTACAGTTTCTTATCTCCCTGTCCTGTTTAAGCTTTTCTTTCTTATCTATTCAGAAGTAATTTGCATAAGTCCAGTGATTGTATACTAACGTCCCATATGAAGATACAATAACTAAGTACCCGCTTCAGCTTTGGTTACAAATCTAGCCTTTAAGCCTGCTAGATGTGGTTTCATGGGAGCTGCATTGGATTCTAGGTGATTTGTGCTCTGTTATGTCTATACCACTCTCTACTATGGTCATCATCTTTCTTGGCATGAAATTGGTGAGGTAATTTTCAGTCTCTTCCTTGACTTCCATATGGTTTGATTCAGCAGAAGAAAGATCATCATCCAACAAGGTAATCTGAATAGTAACAGAGTTGTAACTGTGTCCAAATCACTATTTATCTGTTCAAATTGCATGGGTCGGACCATTGAGAGATSTCTGGTTGGATTTTCGGTTAACTACTATACAAGTGAAAACGTACAATTTAGTTCCTTGCTTCCGGGGCATAAACATTCCTTTTCAAAATGCTTTGGTAGGAAAAGCAACTATTTTTTCCGATTATGAGTTGAATATCATGACCCAAAACGAATGTGTTGGCCGAATGCTTTGGCACAGCCAGAACTCAGATTCCCTTAAGCCCCGGACAGGACGGCAAAATCCCTATACCAACCAAGAAGGCCCACAAAATCTGATGTCTTGATATCTCTCTTTTCTTCTGAATACCCAATTTTTTTCCTTTTCTTTTTTGTAAAAACAAGAAAATCTTTTGAAGAAAATCGTATCACCTAAAACCATATTTGAAGGGGGGAAAAAATCATAAATGAGATGAGACTTCCATCAACTCTTGGGGAAAGTTAGATGAGCCACGTGAAGATGATACGTTGCAAGATACATATATATAGAAAGAAATTTCWAGTTGACTTAGCAACTTACACGTTCTTGCTTGCAGATAAACGCATGATATATTAATCCCATGAAGTGCAGCCAAATGTGCATTAACGATGTGTTCTTAAATAGTTACTTTCAGAAGCAAAAGGCTGGAAATGGTGATTTATGAGAGACCTTTAGTACAAGGAGGAAAAAGATGAGAGAAATCTGTAAAAGCAAAAGGAAACCCTAAGGGATCCAATTTCCTCAGTGAATTTCACTTTAAACGTTTTGGCCGAATTTTCAAGGCTTCTGGGTAATGCGTGCTGTACAAGTAAAGACGATTTATAAAAGCCTGGGCTTTGGGATGAATGATGAATCTCATCCCTTCCACTTCTCATATTTCCTTTTTCACGTAAAAAGGCTCTAGATAATGCAACATAGCCAATTTAGTCCTTCCACATTGAAATCTAGAAAGATTGAGTTCTCCATRGAACCAACTGGTACTTCGTCTGSTACAATTAATGTGTGCCAAACATATCCATTAGTAATTGGGTCTTCTTGTCACGACCATAAAAGGGAAGGAGGGAAGGGGGTTTAAATATTAGCACTTTGCGTTTACCAATTGAGGGTCAACTGCTGGATTTTTATTGGTAACATAAAAGTAAGTAGAAAATTATTCATGATAATGTCACTACTTTGGCCAGATGGGATATAGATGAACAAATATGGACACTTAGCATGACAAACTTTCCTTGTTCYTAGGAGGGTCTGAATGTTTTTTTAAAAAATTTTGTTTTAAGTTTCCAAGGGTTCGGACCACATGCAGATGACCTAACAATATGGATATGGAGAATTAAGGTCACATGTAAATCATCAACCTGGTTGGAGCTYAAGAATTTTGATATTATAAAGAACCAGGGCAATGAGATCTCAGGCAGCACCAAAATCTTGTGTTTCGTYACCGTTTCTTTGTTCTCCATGTTCCCAAAAATACATAGTTTCTTGTTTCACTTGGGAAACACCAATATCCTATCGTGCACCGTCGTTATAAGAGTATACTTCTTTCCTTTTTTTTATATCTATCCTTTAAAATTATTGTAGAAATTTCTTAAATAGGATAAAAGAATAAAGGTAAAAAATTTATCATTTTTATTACCCACTCATGTACAGTAAATACTTAATAAATGAGTTTGAACATTTTTAGAAATTCATATAATATCATAATTTTAAATTTTGACTAGTTTGCTTTAAATCATGTATCAGTTCATGTTTTGAGGAATACTTATTATTGAAATAGTAGCAGTTAATTGAAAAAATTAAAAAATATATATAATAAATACTTTCTTAACTCTATAAAATAACAAATATTTAGGAATAAGAAAGAAGAGAGGGAGTACGATAGATGGTCTTCATGGAACSGAACAAAAATACTAGGTAAAGGAATAAAAAGAAAATGGAAATGGGTCCTCGTACGTTTCCGTAGCAGCTAAACAGAAATGGAAATTCTTAAATYTAATGCAATTCCATGTGTAAATAGCTTTTGGTTTCAGTTTTGGTTAAACTAACTGCACAAACCTTATCTAGGAAACTTTGACCAGAATTTTTAGRTTACCAAGTTCAACCGGTAATACAACTAAAGTAACTTCAGACATCTTCTAAAGATAMAGTATTCACATTAATGAGATCAAATTCTAAATTTCTTCCTCAACTAAATCACATTCACATTATTTCCCACGAAAAATCAATACTATAATTTCTGAAATAATGGCATCCAACTAATTCATTACTCGATCCTTCAATCTCTGCACGAATTTTGCTAGAACAATATGTCCGAAATTGGGAAAAAGGAAAGAAAATCATTAATATTTGACTTTGATCATAGTAAATCACTAATCACCCGCAATTTTTATATTGTTTATATATATAAAAGAAATGGAATGATATCTACAGTCACCTTTTGCTAAATCCACCTGGAAAAAGGGATGAAGAGAGGGTGGAAGAAGCAAAAATTGGAGGACTTCCTTCTGTTTTGGTACACGACGATGTCGTCCTCGTCCGTCTCATTCAATTTACAAGTCATACCCCTGAGAGCCACCGAAACAACTCGCTGATCTCCTCACCAACTCGGTTGGCCTCTAAGTCCTCGATGGGGACTACTACGTCGCTTCGGCGACTGCTTCCTGCGAAAAACCTACCGGAGCTCCTGAACGACATAGTTCGTGACGAGAATGAAAATGAACCCAACCTATCCACGTAATCTCTCAACCAACTCCTCCCTGCATTAACCTCTCCCGCCAAGCTCTCTCCAGGTGGAGCAGGAGTGGGAACTCCTATCGACTCCTTATCCACGGAAGTACATTCGGACGGTCCCCTCCTATGTGTGGAGTCCACTGAAACCTCATATCCGTCGTCGACAATATACTCAAAGGATCCGATGGAATATGACCTTCGACCGTCACCGGAATCAGACCTTCCATGCCGGCGACTGACGCTTCCTATTTCGATTCTGAAGCTTCCGCCATTGTTATTTCCATTTCCGTTGCTATTTCTGCGGATATCATTGGTCGATAGGATTTTGCTAAGCACTTCGGAATCGGTAGGATTCACAGAGGACCGGCAGAGAGGACAGGTTAGGTTGGAAACGAGCCATGTATCAATGCATTTAGCATGAAAKGCATGGCAGCAGAGGGGTAACAATCGTAGCTGGTCCTGCCTCTCAAATTTAGAGAGACAAACCGCACACTCAACTCCGGTGAGGTTCCCAGTGACAGAGCCGAAAGTGAACAGCGGAAGCGAGTCCAGCAAACTATGAGACGTTACGCGGCGTTCATCAAAGCAGCCAGCAGTAGAGTTGGCGTTATTGTTGCTGCTGATGACGACATCATCCGCCGAGGTCGCGGAAAATGTCTGAAACGTACGTCTATGCCGCCGCGAGATAAATCGCAGGACAAGGTAGATAGTTGCGGAGACGATAATGGCAGAGGCGATAACAATAATCATAATAACAATAGATGAAGACGGAGAAGGTGATGAAGACGACGGCGAGGCACCGCTAGTGAGGTCAGCATATCTATTGTTGTTGAGATCAGGGTACTGAGGTTGAGTGACAACGATTGTATCAGGAGTAGAGCCACCACCGTTAGCGGTGGTGAGAGACGGTGGCGGTTGGGATAGAGAAGTCATTGGGAATGAATCGGTGAGAGGAGGTGGAGGATGAAGGTATTTATGAGAAAGGGTTAATGCGGGTTTTGTGTATCACGAGAGAGGAGTTGGGGCCCTGAGGGGAAGGGGTGGATATTAATACCAGCCAGCCAGAAAATGAGAAACAGGAGGAGAGGGAAATGGACCGAGAGAATGGGGGTTCGGTTAAGTAGTAATGATGGCTTTGGTACGGATGAGTTTCTGTGTGGAGTGGTTATGTGGTATAGAGAGAGAGAGAGAGCAAGAGCACAGAAGAGGAGCAGAGGCGAGGGTGTACGAYAGAATTGAATGAAACATAAGGCAGGAGGCTGAACGAGGTGGAGCACTGGTAGCATTAACTGATTCTTTCTATATGTGTTCCCGTGGGCCCCTTCCAAAATTTATTTCTTTTTGCTACTGCWAAATKTCGAGTTTTCATAATTTAAGGAGTACACAAATAAATTTGATATTCTAATTTAAGAAAAATAATGCGCAAGTAAATAGAGGAAGTGGACTGTTGGATACTTTGGTAAAAAAGCAATTTATTATTATCAAAGTAAAGAATTAAAAATAATGTCATTTGTTAAAAGGTGAAAATATTAATATTCGAAATAAATAATAATATAATTTAATAGATTACTCGGAAGAAAATCTTTTGAAGCTTTGTGCGGTAAAACTTAAAAAGGGGTAGAGAAAAAGAAATGTCATCGTCATTACTAAATTAAGAAGAACAACTTTAAGAATTTACTTTTTACTTTGACTCCTCTCCTCAAGTGATGCCACGAAAGAATCATTATGACTTATATAAGGAAAATCCGTCTATCCAAATATGTAATGTAGTAAGTAGGTAAACTGATTCCTCCATTGAAGTTAAAGGTTCTAAAGTGTTTGTCTCCATCTTATGTGCCCTTTTCCTTTTATAACTCCTCGGTTTTAGTATACTTATCTATTATATATTTTTTAAGTCTAATATTAATAGGAGGACGATTTATATATATCCCTTCTAATATCTCTTCTTCTCATATTTAGAGTTAAATATATACACGTTATATTATAATTGATGAAGTAGTGAAGAAGTATTGTAGAAGATCCCAAGTCTTTTCTCATCATTTGGAGACTTTAATTACATTTGTATAATTAGACAAACAAAATAAAGAAGCAGCCAACAATCAGATTATAAGATTAATGGCAATTGAGGTTTTAAAAAATTTTAAATATCATTTATAATTCATAATAAATGAATTAAAAAGATATAAATTTTCACTTAAACTTACTTAATTGACCATCTTCTTGATCCATAGGATAGCATTTTCCTTACCAAAAAAATTGAAAAATTGTTCAACCACGTTGTTATACTCGACATTCTCTTCAAAATTCTTGGCAATAAATTCACAACTACTCCTGCCACGTATACAATTTAATAATTTAAAATGAAATTGTTATTTTATGCACTTTTATGCCCATCAATCACCATCTCATTACTTCCCATTTTTCATTTTTTTTTTTTTGCACGTTATTCCTTCTTAAGCAGTACTACTATTTGGTTATAAGACCTAACAACATCATAACTTGTGGGTTATGCCAAAAAAAAAAAAATCTAAAATCATCAGAAAATAAATAAATACCATGATTTTTCTTTTTTCTTAATAAGGAAAAAAAAAGTAGTGTTTGACTTGATCGAACGCTTTAGCTTTTGGAAAGCAAGVAAGACGATGATCAAAGGGAGCAAGAATTGAGCTATCTTAGCTACCAACACCGACAGTGAATTAATTCTTTCTCTCGATGCTTTGCCTAAAGTTTGAGTTATTCTTTCTTTGCTATTAGAGAATGTGGTACAAATAGACTGTCTCAAGCGTAGGCTCTGGTCAAAAGATTGCGGCAAACAATCACAAGTTGAAAACTAGTTAAWCGTATAATGATCGAATACAAAGGGACTATGGTAGCCGAGAGGGGCAATGGACACTGTTGATAAATAGCTACGAGTTGATAAGATACTGTTATTAGCAGTATCTAATTTTGTACCATTAGAAAAAGACGGCTTTGGCAGTGAGCAGTAGCACAACTGAATTGGTGCAGGGCAGACCCAAAAACTGCGGCTACCAAAGTATTATCTCATCATCTTTACCATCATAATACTAAATTATTTGTGCATAGCAATCTCATCAACCTCTTCATTCTACAATTATATGGAATTATAACTTTCTCATTAGGTAATAGACACAATTCCCTAAAATTTCATGCGTTTCTCTCATTTCAAATCTTCTATTACATTTTCTAATATATCAAGGAAAGAACATGAAAAGAAAAATTAATTATATATATACGGCATTCTTTGATTTTTATAACACGTAATGTATAATAAAAAGTATATTAAAAATTTTTTTATCCCTTTTCCTCCCTTTTAGGAAACCAAATGGTCTGGCCCAAAACCAAAGATGAACGAGGCGTGGCTTCTCTGAAAGAGAGAAAACATTTCCCAGGTGTAATCAGTGCCCCATATGATTGTCTTTTTCGAGTTGTGTTGTACAAGTTTTGAGCATTAGAGAGATTAATTTATGATTGTTTCTCCCTTCCCCATTTATAAATACTGTAGTAGTAGAGAAAGGACAGGCTTGCAGGCGCAGAAAGAAATATTCATCATCGTCATATTAACTTGCATCATACTCTTGGCATGCTCTTCAAACTGAAAAAACAATGTAATTTTCCGCTATAGAGACCGCAATACGTACGGAGATGCTGCAGAGCACCTCAGTATTATTTATTCTAAGTTCTTCACCGTATTCAATATCTGGAAGAATTATGGGGAACGGAAGCAGCTTTTCTACTCAAGGAGATGACCTAGGTTTCCGCTCCCTTCTTTTCCAAGGTTTTCATGTTGTGCTTAAATCATAACCTTATGAAAGATAGAGTGAGAAGTATAGAGCTTATAGTAGAAAATGTTACATATCACAATTTGGATATCGTTGTAATTTTGCTCAGCTGAATAAGTACCTACAATTCAATTACTTTACTGGCCCCAAACTGAAATGGAAAAAGAAGATAACCAGAGATTTTACCAGCTTCTATTTCATCCATAAACCCTGCATGCAGTAGAAACAGGAAAAAGAAAACGTAGGGAAATTTGGATCAGAGGGATATAATAGCTAAATTAGAATCATATATTCGATGTTTGTATGTATGTGTATTTATGTATATTTACAGTTCCACTACTGCATTGACATTTCAGTGTTTGAGACAGATGCATCTCCAGGGCCTTCACAAACATTGGATCTGCAGACTGGGCATACCCTGGTGAAGTGAGCAAGGAAGTAAGATCACAGTAGACACAGACATTGCAGAGTAGAATATGGAGGGGAAGAAGGTAAAGACTTGTATATGGAACTCACCTGTTTATTTCTTTAAGCCATTTGTCAACACAAGTCGCATGGAATTCGTGATGGCAAGGAAGAACCCTTAATTTGTCCCCCTCATCGTACTCAGCCAAACAGATATAGCATCTGTCAATCATATTACCATTTTATTACAATAGGCAAATAAAATTTGCAAAGTTGCTCATTTCTGTAATATGCCTCTATAGCAGATAAGAGATTGGTGGCATTTGTTCTTCAAACTAAAACAATTGCATAAGAGCAGAGTCATAGCCTAGTAAAATGAACATCATGCAGGATGTGACTTAATAAGCCCACAAAAGAAATTTATGGGCTAAAGAAGAAAGAACTGCGAGTCTACAAATGAATTATTTGAAGATGTGCTTGGAATGTCTAGTAAGTCATTTGGTATGTAGTTTCAGTTCTCTTTGCTGTAGATTAACTTAACCATAAAAACACTTGGTAAATTTTTCAGCAAGGACATTGAATTATAAGACACCCAATAAACCAAATAGAAGCGCGTTAAATCGATCCCCAAATAACTAAAAAGGGCTTACTGTGGCATTTCACTTGGGCTGCTTTCAGCAGCTGCTGCTTTTTTGTGATATTTGAGAGGTAATGAGTCCACAGTAGACTCTGGAGCTGGGAGTGTAAGCATGGATAGTGAAGATAATAAAGGTTGTTGATGAATCTCATCCAAAACCTGTAGATCAGACCAAATAAGAAGTTGAAGTCATCAATTACTAATGAATATTACTATTTAAATAATGTAAACCCCATTGCTAGTTGAAGAATTGTAAAGCAAATTATTGAACAAAAAAGAAAAGTTATTACTGATAAAGTTGTTTCAAAAAATAAAATGGTATTTTTATTTCAAAAAACTTTAATAAAAGTATGTTCCTAAAGAAGAAGCCCTCAGGGATGCTTTTGAAGATAGCTATTCAACCTTTCTTTAAGCAATAAAGAAACGTAAAAGTCTATGAGACACCTAAAAATTTTCCTTGAAAGTTTAAAATAAAGCTAGAATCAGCTCATTTTAAGCAAAGAAAACAACATTTACACCAGATTAGTAGRAAAGCACATTTGACAGAAATCAAGCAGTTCATGTTTATTTCTCACTTCTACAGATTAGATGGGAAGCTATACAGAGGGATCAATGTGTAGTCTTCTATTTTTTCAAACCACTGTTGTTAAGAAATGTAGTAAATCAACTAGAAGAAGAGCTGTTGAATGTTAAGGATCTACCTCAAACAAAGCCTCAGCAAGCACGATTATTCGTGAAATACTTGCAAGGGTACTGAACTCTTCTGATGAGAAGAATGATTCACAAGAGCATGTACCATCAGGATGGAGACCAGAAGCACAAAAAGCAGTTTGTCGACCTCTATCCCCATGGCCATGGCGAACTCTTCCTGAAAGCTGTAGATAATAGGAAGGTGATCTATAAAAATGCCAATGAAACCATAAAGTAATATTAAAAGACTGTTCATCAAAGTTTAAATTGTCTATGAAATGCTTCTCTGTTTCCTTTTCCCTTGGCAACAGAGTGATATATCTAAGTGTTAAAAATGGATCAGGTTCATAGAGTTCAGAAAGGATATGCATATCCAAGCTTAGGATTATCAATGAGTGTAAAGTTTTTCCAAATCCAACATAAAAACTAACCACATTTGATAGATGTGTAATAGACTATGCTTCAAGGACAAAGCCAAATCTGTCTGAAAAATATGCTCAACTACTCAACAACTTAAATTTCTTCAAATAGTAAATAGCAGATCCTCTGTCAAAATGGTTTCAAGACGAGTAATTTGTACTAAGAAGCTGGAATTTCAGTCGGGAGTCTGGGGGAAGGATACTCCTCATCTCTCTTTGACATTCAAATCAAAGCATCCAAGTTGCATTGTTGCTCAAGCAACTTTGAGGGAGCACTCTTCTGCAATTATCATATTTACTGATGAGCTACGAAAGTGGGGACTAAATGAATTGGACTTGCACGGCAAACTTGGAGAGGGTGAGAGAAGGAAAGCAGGTAGATCTTGCCAGAAAGATGAACTTCTTTAGAAATGTCATCATTCCAGGTAAAACTTACAACAGTGCTCCAAGCTCTATATATTGATATTGAAGATGGACTCAGGACTACTCTAACAGCAATAGATTGCCAATCTTTAGGTGTACAGGCTGAATGAAGGCAGCAATTTTCTTCTAATCAAGTCTCTCTATTAGTAGAACTTAGTTGGGTCATGAGCTTATATAAGAGTTCTTCGTTAAAGTTACTAGATCGGCCTATAGGTCATACACAAGACTGCCAAAACGTTAAGACAATGACCTAATCGACAGTTACAATGGCAATAGGAGTGCATATACAAGTCATAGACACAAGCCAAAATGAAATGGAAAAGAAAAGAAATCTGCCTACATACATTATAGGTGATCTATGTCATCAACAAGTTGAATGCAAGACTATTTCAAATAATCAGGTGAATAATAAAGTTCGACATCTTTCCAGAAACTCACAATTCAAGATATATTTGAAGCATTTTCATCAGAATACATATGCAAACAAAATCGTAATTGCAATATCAAAATGAGGACAAAACAAAGATTTGAAACACTAACCAATTGGAGTTGGGAAAACACACACACAGACACACACACAATATAAATTCCTCACGCTTGTTAGCTTATAAGCCTCTCCTCACCGACCTCCTATCGTAAAAAGGGGCATGAGGAGGCAAAAAGACTAAAGATAAGGAAATGAGGTTGGGAAAGGAAAAATCATTTCCGTTCCCTTACAGCTGAGAAAAAGAAAAGGAAAAATACAACAAAAAAAGCACAAGGAATCATGGCAGTGATTATGTCCAAGGAAAAAAATTAGTAGGAAGCATCCGTGAGCATTGGACATGTTCCTAAGGAACAATCTGAGGCCAGCCAAGATTTTAACCACTAACTAAGTTTGTGTTCACGTATAGCTAGCATCGGATAGTCTTCATAATAAAGTTTACTACCCTATGAAAGTAAAGGTTCCACCATATTACCTCCGATCTTAAGAGCAATCTTTGTCCATTTCTCATACGACTTCTAGAACCCCAATAACCTGAACGATTACCAACTCCATCATAGTCGAGATCTCCACTCAAATCAAGAAGCCATCTGTCATGAGATCCCGGATCTTCGGGAAGACCTGTGGTGAAAACTATGGTTGGAAAGTCACTATTCCTGCTAAAACTGTGCCTTGATAAAGCTTCCCAATATAGTCTTCTATTATTCCTTCTTGCTTCACGGGCAGTTATTTCACCAGATGTACTCGATAAAATGTTGGAAGAGATACTCACCACATCAACATGAAGCACATCTCCTCTTCCCATGTTATTACTTTCGGACATATAAAATCCTGAACTAGAAGGCGTTGCCACTTCAGAGTTACCATCCCCAGACAACTGAAAACTTGTTAAAGCAAAAGGACTGACAGTTAAAGGTCTTGGAATCTCAGAGCCCAGTACAGCAACCTCATTATTTTCTACATAATCTCCATCTGAATGTGAATTGCTCGGGTCATGTGTCAAACTACTTGGATGTTCACTTTCTGAACCAATCAATGGCATATTTTCCCTCCCTGAGTTATGAGCATCAACACTGCTTGCATTTGCAGAGACCAAATTTTGAGATGGCTGTTTAGAGAAGCATTGTCATTTGTCTTCTTCAGAAATGAGAACCAGGAATAACTTTAAGAACCTACCTGGGAAACGACTTCTTTATCATTTAAGAGGCATGTTTGCATGCCATTAGCTTCTGCGTTTTTCGTAGAAAGAAAGGACTTTTGAGTAGTTCCATTGCTGCTATTAGATGAGGCTCCACTCTCAAGTTTAGAACTTGTATTTGTAGCTTCTGAATCAAAAGAGGAAGAAGATTCTGCTATGGAGTTCCAAGAACTATCAGTGTCAGGAGCCAAATTTTCTGCTGAACTTACTGGTGTTCCCTGGGGACGATCTTCAATCTGCAAGTGGCAACAGAAGAGTGTGATTAGAGCATCAAAGTTGAAGGCATTTCTTAATTACAGTGTTAGCTTAAGTAATTCAAAGCCCAAACACATTGATTATTGGAGATTAATCAATACAAACAAGAAATATTTTGGTAACGTTGATAATTTCTTTTAACTTCATTGACAGCAGAACAACATTCAGAGATTTTATATTGATAACAATGAGAAGATGAAATAAAAAATTCTGCAAAGAATTGGGTAATCAAATCTTAAACTTATAATKGGCTAAATCAAAAGCCAAAATCAACTATTAATGCATAGCTAGCGCCAATTTACAGTGAGATTCCAAGTTTTAACCAATTGAAACGAAAACAAAAATGATTTAGAAGGATATCTTATAACCAAAAAAAAAAAAGAATGTTCAGAAGTCTCCCAACATAATACCAAATGAACAATCAACAAGAATAGTTTTCTGTTGAATAAACTGAATTAAATGATCGAACAAGACAGAATGCCCCCTCGGATTTTCATGTTAGACTTTAGTATCATCAGATGATCAATCTCAAAATTCCGAAAAGTTATGAAAATAGACCAACCATAAAAATATAGCAGGTTAAGACTTAGAAAGAACACAGACATCTTTTTGCCCTTTTCTTCAGTAAAGTCAACTCCTTAGTAATCATAAACACACAAAAATTTACATGGACAAACTTATGCACATATAATCGCGGGGAAAAGCGAGATGATGTGTTCGATATGAATTTATCACTGATATCACCTCAAGAGCTGAGCGAGAAGTGGAGGAACCACAGATGAGGAAGGAGGAGAGCTTGTCCTTGGTCCGTTTGAGTCTAGACCCAGACCCTGACCCAGACCCAGACCCAGATGGTTTTCCTGATGATGACGAATCCATGAGGCTAGCGCTTGAACCCATGTTGAGTTTCACWYGTGATGAAAGGAAAAAGTAGAGTTCTTGAAGAAGATCAAAGTAAGAAAATAGCAACGGGAAGAAGGGAAAYCAAAGAGACGAGAAAAATGCCAAAAAGTCTCGGCTTGAAAATTACTTGGATGTTTCTTATGACAATGGAGGAGATGGAAAGAGCGCTTACTGTGTATGTAGTCAGATACATTATAATGGTACAAGTGATTTTGTTGCCAGCTCGGCTCATTGTTTATACTTTCCAAGTGGACCTGTAATTTTCCTTATTGTTTTTCTTGTTTTCCAAAGACAAAATAAAAAAATTTTAAATMTAGACTAACGATCCTAAATTTTCATTCAATTAATCTTTTTTTGGCACAGTTGATAATTAAGTCGATCAAAATACTTTTATTTCATTTAAAAGTTTAAATGGATTCCACCGAGCACTCGACTACTTGAGCCTTAGGTCAATTTATCTGAAAGGGACAGGTGAGTAGCATTCATTAATAACATCATGTATTTAAAATTAGAGAAGGAAAGGTACTGAATCATTTAATTACAGATCCAATTTTCAGCTATTATGTACACCATTTCAATTGAATTTACCAATTACTCCTGTTTTTGTATATTATATCAAAATCCCCCCAGAAAAGAGAAACGAGTAGGAAATGGCAATTCATCACTCTACAGCTAAAACAAGAACAATGGTCAGAAACATATGAATATATCAAATAGATTGGGTGATCAACCTGAGTTGCCAAATCCAAGAGTATATCATCCCAAATGCACAGTATATTGAGATCAACATAAGGGGTAAAAAMGGAAGCTTATTGCTAAGTAATATGGGATGCAGAAATTGTCCCCATATCTCAATGACCAAAAGACCTAGAAGATATAACTTTCCAAACCACCCAATAACAAAATGTACATTCTTGGAAGCAGCAGGGCTATGTGAACTATCATCTCCTCCGGACAAGAACACACCCGTCTTGCAGAAACGCGAGGAAAATCCAAGCCACATTAATACGGAGTGCAAAAGAAGTAACAATACTTTAATCGGATATTCTTGTGCTTGATATAGAAGAGGGAACAATGAGTAGCAGGATACTGCAAATGAAACAGGATATATATGTTAATCTGTGAATTGTGAACCCACGCCATCACATGAGAGCAAAAACAACAGAAGCAAGAGTAAATAATACATCATTTTTCTTGTATTTACTAGGTACTTGCATTTATGCTGGTTCATCTCCCCACCAGTGAAGGGGATAAACCACTTCCCACTATGTTTCTTGAAGGGTCATAGAAGAATTTGGTGAAGTCTGTTATTTACCTTCTCCAAAAAATTCACATGAGACAATTCATTCWTAAATTTTTATACTCTTTAGAAGCAAAAGATAAAGAATTTCAGACGTGTTGAACATTTCAATTTGATACGAGTTTCAGGAAAATAACACCAACATGTAACAGAATCACAATCAAGGAGTTAAACCTTTGGCATATAGCTCTAGAGACCAGAGTTTCTTCTGTTTATTCTGAGAGCTTCACTCTCAGTGCAACAATCTATTGGCATTTCATTTTCGTAAACAATGCCAGCAATTACTTGACAAGCATACAACTGAGGACAAGTACAAATTTTGAGGTGTCTTGCTCTGAATAATTCAAACAATTACACTCGGGGAAAATACAATCTCAAATACTTGATCCAATAAAATCTGTCATTTGATAGTACTTGAGTAGCCAAATTCATGCTCAACATTTACCCCCTATAATAGGACTTAAGTTCATTCACGTGTACCCACAGAAAATCCCACTTCCACAAGGACAATAGGAATTGCAATACTTTCTCACACCAAGACTTTGGTGAACCCCAAAAAATGAGTTCATAAAAATTCTGGGATAAAAGTAGGGTAGTAAG